>CM056379.1:97505453-98039857 GCA_029718625.1 Synaphobranchus kaupii | reverse complement strand
GCTATTAGCACAAGCATAATTGTCTGGAAGCCGCTTCCTTTTATGGTGATGAGAGCAGCAGTGTCAAAACTTTCCATTCTTTCGAGAGAAATATGCTCAGTTTGGAAACCTTTTTTTGCATATTTAGCAAGGTAAAAGATCAGGACAAGGAGGCCTGACGTATTGGAATCTTGTGACCATAATGTTGCATGCTTATTGGCTAAGTGGATCGGTTCGTGTTAACAAGAGGGCATGGCTTATATCGGTTTCTGCAACAAAACGTTGAATAACTGCACATAACAAATTAGATATATTATGTTTTGCAACAAAACGATTTGGAAATCGCAAAGGTGGCATTGTGATCTCAATCACGGCTTGTATAGTTTAGTTTTGGCAGTAAAGGGCGTTTTTTTGGGTATGTACTATTCACGATCTGTTAGAAGGTAACACACTCTTTATATTTCCTTAAATGGCAATCTATATTGTTCAAAAAACTCATTATCTCCGTAGTGTTCTAAAGGGGGGGGTGTGATCACGGAAATATTTTTGGAGCGTGGAAACGCCATACCTGTGAGGGAAAGAATTATATTTGCAAACTGGAAGTGAAAATCCTCGCAGATCACTTTTTGAAACGAGCCCCAGTTTCTATATTGCATTATGACTTTATAAAGTCTCAGACTCTCTATGGAGGGGGATGTAGAGAGGAGGTAAGACCACGGCAAATAACCACGTGTTTTTGACATGAGCATTGTACGTTCTCAATGTTAGACCACTACTGGTAATTGGTGGCAGCAAAAACCTGCATACGCACCGGCCCCGCGAGGCCTGGAGTTGCCCATCCCTGGTCTAAGACAGTGTCTAAAATTCCAGAATACGTGATATATCTGTGGGACCTCAGCATTTCCAAAGAGCAAAGCAGACTCATGCAAACCGTGCTAGAACGTGATGGGAATTGGGACATCTTGGTTTGGTCTCCCATCAGGTTACCATTACAGACCATTAGAGACCATCAAAATCCCCGCAGATACCATTAGAGTGCAACAGAGCACCACCAGATGACCATTAGAAGTCACTGGATTACCAATAAAGACTATCAGAAACCAGCAGAATCCATCACAAAAAACATGAAATTCCATTAAAACCATTAGGAATTGTCTGATGGTTTTTACTGTTTTTTTCTAGCAGGGAAAACCAGGCAATCAGTTGAAGGGTGGGAGGCGGTTTCATACCCTCGCAGACAACTCACCGGCCGGCGCAAGCCCTGTTTTATTCATTCGGACACATTTCAGACTACACTGTGGTTAAAAATTCATCGCGGTCGCGAGGGCTTCACACACGGATAGGAACAACGGGGGTAGAAATGTCGACACGAGGCACTGCGGACGATTAAAATACGACGCGCCGTTGCCGTGGGAGAGGTCCTCGTAAGGCACTTGCCGACAGACCCGGTGATGCCTGTCTTCAATTGCGCACGACACCCTTTGCCGCACACTCCAACGCCCTACAATCCCTTCATGGCTCTATACCGGTGGTCCGCAACCCTGTTCCTAGAGAGCTACCGTCCTGTAGGTTTTCACTCCAAACCCTAACAAAGCGCACCTCATTCAACAGCTAGAGCTCTCCACCCTGGTTCGCTATTCAGAATTCCACCAATCACATCACAAAACACAGAAAGATCAATCTTATATTTCACCTGTCCATAGAAAGGATTGTTCCACCTGCCAATTCACAGATCCAGTTTAGATGTAACCCTGGTGACATCAGCCCATCCAGTTTGATGTTTTGTGGACTTTTCGGTTTGTTTATTTATTTTATTTTTTACAGAAAGATTAATATGGTCAACACAGATGAGTGCACAAACCTGTACATTGTAAAAGCCTAATACTACAGAGTAAAAAACATGTTTCCAGTCTTTTATGATCCACCCAACTGGAACCAGATCCAATTTCCTACAACCGTCATTGTAAAAGCTGTTTTTATTTCCACAGGCATTTCAACGTGCCAAAATAGTAACTAAAGCATAATGCCGGGGAGCGTGATGAAGTTATAGTCAAAGTGAGAAATGTCACAAAACACTTTGTTTGCATTATACTTCAAGGGAGTGATGGATAAAAAGGGTAGGCCAAGATTTTGAATGAATGGACTATACATAAAATAGGATTACTTATTTATTCATTCTTTCTATTCTTGACTTTTTTTCTACAATACGTTTTCTGTCACCAAGCTTTCCCCCTTTGCACTAACAAAAGGAAAGAATATGGGTCGTAGTGAACAGACAGAGCACAAGCTCTTAAAATGATTTATATATAAAGACTAAGCGTCAGGAGAGATGAATGGAAGTTTAAATCCAGCAGAAACACCACACGAGGCAGACCATGTTGCATGCCTCTGGTTCTCCCTGGCTCTCTGGGTAATGTTGTTTCTCTCATTTCACAATGCTTTACTTGCCACTGCCTAGGTTCCCCCAAATACTCTGTTTATTAACAATGATTATTATGAAGCAAATCCATACATTTACAAAAATGTACCTACACAATACGGACAGAGTATTCATGGTGTTTAAAGTTTCAATGAGCAAAAAGAGAACTCTTTTTCACATATTACTTGAATATTTTGTACATTTGATATTTCTATGACACTGACATTTTCAAAAAAAACTGTTTTTGAATGGATTTTATGCAGTGAGAGGTGACCAGATATTGCACTTCACAATGCTTGTCACAGAACATTAAGGATGTTTGGAAGTCTCACCCATTCAAATGAACCATGATAATGGGCTGTTAGATAAACCATCTTGTCATTGGAATGGATTGGCCTTGCAATCATAGGGGGTGTTTATTTTATTTTTTTTCGGTTGCTAAGTTTCTCATTCAATATGACAAAGTCACACTATGGTACAACAGCCTCCCTAAAAACAGAATAAATGTGACAGGAGATACACTGAGGGAGAATGTGTGTATGAATGAATATGAGTGAGAGAAAGTTAGATTTCAGTGAAAGATTCAGGAAACACTTCATATGTCGATGTGGAACTCAGTGGAGTAATATGAATTATGCATGTATTTACATGAATAGTTTAGTCAATCATTTTTAGATATTGATATTATTTAATGGCTTGTGTGACTAAGAAATACAGTATCTCACATATAGTTGTTGTAATTCATGGAAGTAACTTGTGCACTACTGGAGGAGCTGCCATTCAAAAGGAGGGTGTCGGTGGGGTTAAAGAAACAACATACTTTATGACTCAGTGTTTGCAAGAAGGTATAACCTGAACATGGTTTACCTGGACTTGCCAGCTTCAGTATCTCTCCAGTGAAATACAGTTGTTTAAACAGTGATGATAGCAGATTTCTCACATGTATTCTTTGGGGTGTAAAAAAAGTGGCATGTTCCCTCCTCTCTGTCAAGATTCATCTCATCCCCAATGGCTTGTCTCACGGAGGCATGGGTTTGAGAAATGTCTGAATGGGGTTAAGCCCACATATGGAGTGTTCCAAATGCCTCACAAAGCCCGTGTTCTTTTTTCATTCTGCAGTGAAATATCCTGTATAAATCTAGAGAGCCACTTGGCAAGCATCTAAAATATGAAATATGGCTGCTACATTGTATGAATGCATTTTCTCTTTGGCTACCACAACTGGTGCAGGCAGCATGTGCTACTACAGCTGCTCCTCCTACCACTAATGCTACTAAGAAGTAATACTACCTAGAGCTACTACTACTACTACCTAGAGCAAGCTCCTCCTACCGCTAATGCTACTAAGAACTACTACTACTACTACTACCTAGAGCTACTACTACTACTACCTAGAGCAGCTCCTCCTACCGCTAATGCTACTAAGAACTACTACTACCTAGAGCTACTACTACTACTACCTAGAGCAGCTCCTCCTACCGCTAATGCTACTAAGAACTACTACTACTACTACCTAGAGCAGGGATCTCAAACTCAATCCTGGAGGGCCGCTGTGTCTGCTGGTTTTCGATGTGTTCCTGCACTTAAGTGTTTAATTTAAGTCATTGATTGGCTAAAGAGTCTGCACACCTTGTTTCCAAGGCCTAAATTGGCTGCTGATTGAAAGGAAATCACAAAAACCAGCAGACACAGCGGCCCTCCAGGACTGGAGTTTGAGATCCCTGACCTAGAGCTACTACTACTAATACTACTACTACCTAGAGCTACTACTAATACTACTACTACCTAGAGCTACTAATACTAATACTACTACTACTACATAGAGCTACTACTACTATTACTACCAATATGAGCTACTACTACTACTCAGAATAACAGTTGTAATAATGAAAACACATTTTATGAATGTGTTTGTTTTGCAGTTACAACTGGTACCGCTGCTGCAGATACTTTTAATAATACTAAAAAATAATTTAAATAACAGTAAGACACAAACATACACACACACACACACACACGCACAAGAGAGGTGAGTCATGTTTCTATTCATGTACATCTCTCTTACACAGTCCTTTGAGTGTACTTTGTTACAAAGCACAGTTTGACAACAGATAATAATTTAGGTATGGCTGAGCTAATATCACAAACAAAAAATGTTTTTGACAATAACACCTACTCCAGGGACTGAAATTAACCATTACCTTTCATATCCAAACAAAATGGCTTGGCAAGGATGCCCTTCATAGTGTTTATATTTCCACTCTATTCCACAGCCTTATCTATCATTCCCTCTCTCTTCCTTTAGCAAACTTAACCCCTGTTATCGTGTAATTATTTCCCCTTACAGAGCAAATTGACTAAAGACTTAAGGTGACTAAAGTCAATGTTTCAATGACTGGGTTGACTGAGCCGGGGACCGCTGCACTCTTGTGCCATCACGTTTTGATTTGCAATGAGTGACGTTAGATAATACTTCCATTTTGTTTCAGCTAATCACGCGACCGACTGCATTTCACCAGTTAACCAAATTCCAAAGTCAAGAAAAAAGACAAATATTGGATTAAAAAAAGTTTATATTTAATGCATTTTGCCTCCAATTAGCTAATGCATATACACACAGTGGCTCAATGACAGGGCCTCTTGATTAACAAGAAGATCATGGTCATATTCAAGTGAGAAGCAAAATAAGTTAGCATGTATTTATTAATTCTATACCAAATTACTGCATTTTTACAAAGACTGAATTCAGAGGTCTGACTCCATATAGAGCTACAGAGTTCCTTTGGAAACTGACAAATACTCCAAATACTCAAAGGCAGACACAAGCTTGAATTAGGCATTCATTCTGTAACAATTATGTGATTAGTGTATTTTGATTATTGATTATGTTTAACCCTTTAATTTTATTTATACATTGATTCAGCGGTAGTTCTTCTTGATTGCATTTTGGCAAATCATAGCTTTTCGAAAATGTCCAGGTCTGAGAAACCAGTTTATTTACCACCAGAGTCACATTTTCACTGACCTGCCTCAGTTGTGTTTGCCATTGTAATGTGATTCAATATAGTGGTTTGAACACTTATATACTGAAACACTGTATCTTTAAAGAGCTATATTTACAGTGACAATTGTGTTTGTATGGCCTACACCCCCGGATGTCACATTTCTTTGTCAATCAGCACGGTTACTTGCCAAATTTGTATTTTTCCTGGCTTACTTGCAATGGAATACACGTGCATGCTTGTGCTTCCTATTTTTGGGTTTCAGAGAAGATCAGACCCAACAAACAAATCAAGGAGATTGATGCTGATAATGTGCATTTATTTTAGTAAATTGCCTGTGATAAGGAAACACGGCTTTGCATAATCACAATGTTTCCAAACACACTTTCTGTTGTGTGTTACAGGATAAACAGGCCTACCTCCTTACGAATATCTAGCGCTTGTGTTTGGCCAGCATACTGTTGGCCAAGGGTCAATTTGATTTGTAAGTGCCTCTAGCTAAGCCTAAGGTACGGGCTGTCGTGCAGCTAAGGCAGAAAACATGACTTATGTGCTGTCGCTATTTCATTTGTGTGTAGGAAAATATAACCTACCCCCCCCCCCCCCCCACACACACACACACACACACACACACACACACACCTGCCCCCCTTACCAGGGGAACCACCTCAGCATAACCTGTCATAATGCCACTCGGTTGAACACTCAAATGTGAAAAGAGAAACAGATATTTGTGTGTTTCTGAGGTGCCATTCATGGTCATCAAATAAATTATTCTTACATTTCCACTTGTTTGACGTTTCTCAAGGTTACCCTTTTTTAAAAGTCAAGTCCTTTTCTTCACTGATTTGTTACGGAAAGCATTCGCCTATGAAAATACATTTAAATTGTCTCTGCATGTGGTTGTTTTGGCTGTCAATTCTGCGCAGCCAAAACAACCACATGTAGAGAAAATCTAAATACGACGAGAAACCATTTGACATTGTGGCACGGCTGAACTCTAGGCCTGCATAAACTGCATCTTTTTTTCATGAATACCCAGCATCCTCATTCCCCTTGGTTTTTGCAGCTGGCAAGGAAGCTTAAGAAGTCACGTGACTGAAGTGAGCACTCAGACCCAGACTGTGAGCCAGGTCTCTAATTAAGACTGTTCAGAACAGCAAGCCCCAGACCGTCGAGCAGATTGAAAGGTCAGTGCTGGTCGTAAATCCACGGCTCCGCAGAGGTCAGACAGCACATTTAATGCTGAGTGTGTGAAGGCATTTTCTGATGCTCATAACAGAAAATATTCCAAGAAAGTTAATTTAGTCGTAGACAATAAATAACAGTAGAGGTTTCTCTTTTCTGTAACAATAATAGAACTAACCGCACAAGAAAGTACATAGTTTGGACATACCAAGTAGAGTTCTCAGTTTTAGCCCGAGCCCGACGGGGCCCCGAAAAAAGCCCGCCGGGTAGGGCCGGGTTCGAGCCGACAATTTATGCTAATTGGTCGGGTCGGGTAGGGCTCGGGCTGCGCAAAAAAAAAAAAAGAAAAGAAGAAAATGTCTCTGTGTGTGTAGGCTAATCTGCATTTTTACATGTGGTGCTGATTGCTAATTTTGGAGTCAATTGTCAAGACTTTCTCTACTTGTTAAAGATGTAGCTATTTATTTTATTCATCCAACATCTCCCGTTTGCTGTAACTATATGGCGAATGTAGGTGTTCGAGTTGAAGTTGAAGTATCGTCTGCTGTGTGATAAATGATAATAGGCGCAATAATAATAAAGCAAGAACATGCGAACTACACAACAATAAAAAAGTTGAATCCCGTTCTAAACAAAAAAAACACTACTAAATTCTATTACAGCCTGGCAAACATTAAAACATTAGTGCAAATCTAATTGCTTACTTTTGGCAAAATTGGTTTACTCTCAATTACTAAATCTGTTAAAAACTCAAAAACAGTAGGGTAAAAACACAGATAGTTTGTGGCATTCCTGCTTGCTCGCTGCTCGTCTCTCTGCTTCTCTCTCTCGCTCTCTCTCACCCCGTTGTGCTATGTGATTTGAGCCACCGCCTACGTCTTTTCTGGCAATAACCGACTCGTGTTTTTTTTTTTTTTTTCGGGTTTGGTCGGTCTCGGGCTCAGTATTGTATGTGATGATCTCGGGCGAGCCGGGCTCGGGCTTCAACTCACTCGGGTCGGTTCGGTTCGGGTTTGAATTTTCAGGCCTGTTGAGAACTCTAATACCAAGCATAGACCAATGCCTCAATTCAATCAAAATGTGTACCTGACTTGGACACTAACTTATTTTTTCTACTTCTGATACAGTAAATGCTCTCGCCAAATGTGTCTGTGGAAAATAAACTTGCATTTGCTAGTCAATTGACAGATGTTGATTGAATTTAGATACACATCTACGGGTTTATAAAGGCTTGACACGTCCGACCAAATGAAATGTGCCGTTTTCCCTGGGCCTCATTTTAAAAGTACCTTCTTGCAGACTCACCCTGCACTTTTTAATGTTAACGTACCGTGAGCAGTGAAGAGGCATACTCTGTGTTTTTTTTTTCTTTCAAAGGATATTATTGTATCCCATGACATGGCATGGCAGGGAAAGATAACCCGCACCAACAGACTCACATTCAATAAGGCATTGGGGGAGCTCTTCTGAAGGGAATCTGTAGTCTCATGACGTGAACTGACAGGTTGCACAGCCTCAATGCAGCCATTGAGAGAGAGAGTTCAGTCATACAGTTCTTTGTGAAAAGAGAGAACGCATCTCTGCTTGTGATGCAAGAGACGATAAGTGTGAAAAGCTGGAAAACCACAGAGCCTGTTAGTTCCAGCAATCTACTGTACACATAAGACGTGTTAACTCCCTGCCAGCCATGTTCAGGTCTATAGGGAAGCATCAGGTTGACATGAACAGAGAGCATTTAGGGAATTGAGGACAGAATTCTCCACGATGGATATCAGCGGAACGGACCGTACTCCTCAAACGTAGGATGACATTCCTCACCTGATGCTTCCATTGCTAACAAAATAAGTAAGTAAATAAATAAAAACACTGGGGAGTTTTGAATTTCTAGTGGTGTGTGCCACATAATAATTAAATTGCAATAGAAGTATCATAACTGTCCCTGTCCCAGTTCGGCTTGTTTATAGAAGAATATGTGGACTCGATGGGCTGCAGTTATAAACACTGTTGCAGTTAAGTCTTAGTAAAAATACTATTTCATGTCAAATCATCCCAAAATCGACAAAACATTGAGACGAAGTGTGGAAATGAACACATTTTTTAAAAATTATTATATCTTTTTTTTACTGAAAAGTATGAATATCAGTGAGCACAACATTGCATCCTTAACAAATCAATACCTACGGTGCCTCAAAAAAGCACCCTTAACTGAAGCACATAATTAAAAAGTGTTCAGTGTGAACCATCGTTTTCACTTTGAAGTTTGATAAACGCATTTTATGCCGCTTGCTGCTTTTGGGAAGATCCCCTCCGCAGAGCACATGGCTAATGCCCGTTCCATTCAGGCTTTGATCACCAGGACGAGATGAAAGTCGCCCAGCTGCTGCTCATGCAAATTGCCATCGGCAAAAGAATGGATGATTAGTCCAGAATATTTTCAAGAGGCAAAAAAAATGAAAATTGAAAAAGTTCCCTTTGTGGAAATTGTAATGAAACCACTGCAGCTCAACAATGGCATAAAGCTTTCCCACAATCGCTGCGCGATAGGGAGAGCTTATTGAAATACTGAAGTGAACCTCTGCATGTATGAGACTTTGGTGTCATTACTTGTACTTAAAAGGTATTTTTTTGTGTATATGTGCACATGTGCTTGAACAGTTATTGTTCAGGCACACACACACACACACACGCACACACACACACACACACACACACAGGGGAAAAAAACTAGTTTGATGATAAAGGGTGGTAGTGTCTTATTTTCCTTAAGGTCAGTTTCAGTTGCTATGCTAATGCTAATAGCAACAGCAAAGTGATGGGCTCTGATGCTAATGTGGGCCCTTACTAATCTGGAGTTTAGCAACTAGGTTATACTTGTAACCAGAGTACAATAGGTTAAGATCTCATGGTTGACAATGGTGCTATATTAGCCCTAAAGAAAGGTACTTAATCACAACAGCTTCAGTAAATATCCAGCAGCAAACAAATACTATGTTAGTTGCCCTATGTCTGACAAGTATATAAAAAATATGAATGAATTTTAACAGACATACAGATGGCTTGGAGGATCATGACTTTGGCCACACTGCTTCACTGAAAAATCGATACATCTACATCCATTCCCACCTACATTCCCAGAGGAAAAGCAGTCTCCCGGAACAGGTGGAGAACCTTTCACCCGGCAGAGCAGAGGCGTGTCGATACTCCTCCCCCACTCTGGGCTGCCTGAGGAAGAGTCGCTGTCAGGGCGGACACGACTTAAGGTCACACACCCCGCAGCCCTTCGACTTGGACAGGGCAACTTAGAATTCCGCTGCCATTATCGCGGGTGCCAATCCGCTGTTCTCCTGCCAACGCCTCACTAAAAAGGGCAGTTGCAGATATTGATGTACCTCTTAACAAGGCTGAGGTGAAGGCGGGCATACGTGCGAGGATTGCAAAACAGTGGAGAACCCACTGGGAAAAAGTTCAGAAACTTGCTGCTATAACTGCGCTTGTGAGGGGGTGAGGTGTGTGCTCATGACCTGGTAGTCTTGCATGTTTCAGTTCCAATAAGAAAACAAATGAGAAGCTCCCTGCTGTGAGGTTTCAGGAGCTATTGAGCACATTCTTGTTCATGCCAGGGACTATGCACACAAGCTGTCCAAACCTAGATCAGATTTGAGAGTTCAACCCGTCGTCACAGATATGTATCGGGTCTCGATTCCATTTTCGCAACCTAAGCAACCAGAATGTCATCGTCTGAAGTCCCAACCCTACGTTCCAGCACACAAGCTACAGCAAAACAGTGTAAATGTTGCTCTGCAGGCAAAACCCGATTGGGGTAAGAGAAGGAAAGAGACATAGAAGAGACACAGGAGAGAGGAGAGTAGTAAGGAAATGCGACATCCAGGATAAGACGGCCAAGCCTTGACGGGTGCTACCGCGGCAACTGTCCCTGCGTTCCCATGGAGAGCAGTGTAGACTGCAAATATAACCTCCTGACGTAGGTATGACAGGTGTGCGCTGTCGGAGAGGGAGCCAAGCTGAGGCTGAGCAGGCTGGCTGCTGGAGAAAAGGCTGGCTGCTGGAGTACTGGAGAACTTGCCGCAGGCAGCGTACAGTGACCAGCAGGTCTCTTGGCAGTTCCTATTTACGGGTATCTCACTATCTCACATAATACACTTTTATTTAAAGGATAAGGCGGCTGTAATTATATATTTTTCTTATGATTTTTTTTTCTAGCCTACTTTTTACTGAAACAACTTTATGAAGTTATAGCTAGTCTTTTTTTGATATGCTTTCCTATTCACTACTGCATATATCTATATATATATATATAACATACAAATGAATGGTACCAAAATACTGAGAATAGTTCCTATCGAAATGTACGATTTGTTTTGAAGTAAATTTAGTTCAATCTAAATTTACTTCCCGTCCTCAATCTACACTTGCTATGTTTTTTCGTGATAAAAGGTTTGGTTTTCTTAAGATGAAAATATGCCTTTCTGAGACATATTTAATTTAGACGTATTTCATGAGACGTATTTAATGATTTTAGCGCACAATTTGAACGAATGGTTTCCCGGTTGAGTGCTAAATGGTGTAGGAGAATGTAGGACAGTATTGACAGTCGGACAGAAGCATTGTAGGTCTTTTGAATAGGTATGCTGACAATAAGAAAAATATTAAATTATACCAGCCTTATCCTTTAATCTTTTTCATCCTTTTAGGTAGGATTTTCAGCATTGTGAGCACTATTCCAGTTCACAAAATTTGTATTTGATTTCTTAGGGTCTATTTTATTTATTCTGTCAGTATGGTATAAATAGAACTCATAAACCGTGTTGCTTGGTATCCGTCATCTGACATGTTTAGAAATTTGTAAAAGGGTTTTTGGGTTGTGACAGGTGACAAATTGAGTATTCTTCATAAATAAATTCCAGTAGATTTGTGCTTCTGTGATTGCTTTAAGTTTTCGTATGGTAGGTACTATACATTGCTTTTGCCATGTAATTCAGCTTCTGATCTCTCAATTTACATCATGTCCAAATACCCAAGTGTACAGAAAAGTAGTGATGATAGAGAGTAGTCAAGAAGAGAAATAAGAAAGCAGTTTTCAGTAAGCTCAACCCTGAACTTTAACATCAACTATATCATTTCCCTGTATTCTTGAAATATATTGGTACATTGCATAAATGCACGATTGCATATTCCATCATGATAACCAGGTAATGTAATTCAACAATGTGATAGCACTTTAGTTTTGAAGTTGAGCTTTAGGGCTCTATTTTCCGCCTGCACATGGCGTGCGGTGAGCCGCCATAGTCAATGGCACAGCGCATGGTGCACTGGGCGTGGCTACTGAATTTCGCTATTTTCGGACCAGAGGCGAGGAGCGCACACCAGCGGACTGCAGTGGAAGACGATGATGTTATATAGCAAAAAATCTATTCTATCAATGTAATACTGCATTTGTTTCACAGAGGAATGCCTAAAATCACAAACTAAGTAGGCCTATGCCTAATCATTTGTGTTTTAGTCCTATTGTTTTTTATAGGATCGCTATGTAGTGCAATGATTGCATCAGATTGCGTAAGTCAATAAATTCTACAAGTTGTCACTAAACTGTTAGGCTATATATCAGTGGTCTCCAACCCTGTTCCTGGAGAGCTACCGTCCTGTAGGTTTTCACTCCAACCCTAACACAGCACACCTCACTCAACAGCTAGAGATCTTGCTGAGCTGCTAATTAGTAGAATCAGGTGTGCCAAATTAGGGTTGAAATACAGGACGGTAGCTCTCCAGGAACAGGGTTGGAGACCACTGCTATATATAAAAAAGTGTGCCTTTGTGTGGTAGCCTAGGATATTATAATAAAACGAACAGTGCAGCATATTGATAATCATAATAGGACTGAGCCTAGCCTAGCCTACTATTTACAGTTTTGTAGCCTACAGTAAGTAGTCTACATATTTTCAAACGAGCTTCAGTTTCTGTTCATAATAAGCTACAAATACTACAATTGAAGACCCTGGTGCTAAAAGTACTGGTCACAAAATATCTATTTTGAGAAAATCAAATCCGAAAATATCATTGATCCATAAAATCAGCCATTAAACGTTTTGCTGTTTTTATGCATTGCTTAGGCACATTTTCTGTTAACAATATTTATAGGGTGGAGAGTTTATATACTCATTACAGACAGATGTATGAAAATGAACGGAATATAGTAGCCTACCCCCGGGATCACAATGCACTATAATAACAGCCATACACAATTAAAAACAGAAATACATACAGGAATCAGTCTAACAGAAAAAAAAACTAATTAGAAAGACAATGTACAATAAATGCAAAGTATGCATTTTTCCTGCTTGGGGGATTTATACTGAAGTGAAATCGGACAGCATATGATCCATGAAAACGGTGTATTGGCTTTTGAATAGGTTATGATCATGCATGCATTGCTTGCAAGGCCCGAAATGAGCAGCTCACCATGGACTGACACACCCCACACAGCGGCTCTCCTCCCACTTCGACGCACAGCGAGTCAAACGCGCTCAGGTGCGTGAAAATCCATGACAAAAATGCCACTTCGCCAGTGCGCTGGCTTGCTACTCACCATGCGCCGGCCGGAAAATAGAGCCCTTAGTGGTAAAACTGAGTTTTGGGAGAGCTTGAAATCCCAAAGTTGTTTTTGTGAGCTTTTTGAGATTGAATGATAAATGTGGATTATTCAATTTTCAGAGAGAATAGGGTAAAAATAAATCTGCAAAAATAGGAATTGAGCACCCATAGATTGTTCCTAACTAGAATTGTTTCCAGGGCAACACAACCGGATATGTAAATCTAAACTGATACTCCATATTCATATGAGCAGTGGTGAATAATAGGTTTTACAATAATTTTCCACCATAAAATAATCTGTCCATGCTAGGGTGAAACAGTACAGCTATTTTGTCATCCTTAACATGCAGCAATAATTGAGGTGGTTTGTTTTGAAATAATAACTATTCCTTAAGGCAGCCTTTTCTCTTTTTTTTAAAGCAAGCAGATGGAGTTTGTCGGTACGCGCTCATAAAAATAAGTAACAACGGGCGTTTGCCTAGGCTGCCACTGTTTTGACATTAGCGCTGGGCTCCCTGTGCGGTATGTGGACATGTTTGATGATAATCACACGCCACTGACCGCTTGGCTGGCAGAATCAATAGGCCTGACACATGACTGACAGTCAGGGGCAACGCAAGCACTCCCTTGCTGCGTGGCTTTCCATTTAAAATCATAGGGCTGGAAGGCTAAAATCTCTGCGTTGAGCTGTTAAAATAATTCTGCATGTTCCATTTTGTTTCAGCTGTTTCACCTTCCCCACAAAGAATGGCTGCAGATGACAGGCCATATTGCTGTTTTTAAAAAGCGAGCTCACATTTCCCTGACACTTCCAGCAGTTTTGAGTTGATGAATTGGATTTCAAAGTCCGATAAAGATAGATTTGAGCAAATTACTGCGTATGTTTACATGTACGTTCCAGTTGCTTCCGGGGATACATCTGCGTGTAATTGCAGTTACAGGCACCCAGTCTGACTCACAGATAACAACAGGTCTCACGCTCTCACATACAGACCTGATAATCTTGTGCGTTTGAAGGTGGGTTTCTTGTTCCTAATTTATGTTAATCACCATGCAGATGTATCATTAATGTGGGAAAAAAAGAGCCGGCATTGGATAAAAGAATGCAAATGTATTCAGATGTAAACTTGAGAGATTTTACTGCAAAGCGACAGTTCGAAATAGATGTTGCAATGCTTTCACACCCACTCTCCCCGCCCCCAGTCTTTGCCAATGAATCTCCATATCTATCACCAGTTCGCTAACCCACCCCCACCCCCACCCCGAAAAAAGAACATCATCTCAAATTAATATATGAAATAAAATGAACGAGATGTTTTTCTCTGTACAGACATTGTGCTCCCATTTCTGACTTGCATTCCGTGCACTTTGTCCAAAGAGAACTGTTAACATTCAACTACTTTGATGTTTGTTGGCATTTTGTGAGTGAAGCTTGTCCCAGATATTGACTAACCCCTGGAAAAAAATTAATAATTCAATGGATTAACAAACTGAGACAGTAGCAACATAAATACCAGGGGAGAAGCATGCAACAGAAAAATTGATAGCAATACTGATTGGCAACAGGCTCCAATGATGACATATTGACCTGGCCTTATTTAGGTGAGGATCCATTGAGCGAGACCCATTGATGATGGATTTGAATGACATCTGGTGAATGATCAAAAGTAGAGCATTTTATATTGTTTCCCACAAAAAATGAACACACAGTCCTAATAACACAACCTTGACTATTGCAATGGCCTTTTTTCTGGACTCCCCCAAAAAACTGTTAAGCGACTGCAGCTTATACAGAATGCTGCTGCATGTATTTTAACTAGGACCAAGAACAATGCACACATTACACCCATTCTTAAATCATTGCATTGGCTTCCAGTAAATGCAAGAATTGATTTTAAAATCCTACTGCTAGTTTACAAGGCGCTGAATGGCCTTGCTCCAAACTACATTAAGGAATTGCTTGTGCCTCTTAAACCAACAAGACGCCTCAGATCATCAGCCAGTGGTCTCCTTGTTGTCCCCCGTGTGCGCTCTAAAGCAGGAGAAGCTGCATTCAGCTATTATGCTCCAAATAGATGGAATGCCCTCCCAAGAGATATGAGAGATGCCCCAACACTTAGTTCCTTTAAAAGTAGACTCAAAACATCTCTTTTTACTGTGGTGTTTAAATAGATCGAGAAAATGTCTGCTCCCGTTTTTAGCTGAATTTTTATGCACTGTCTGCTCCTGTTTTATCTGAATTTTTAAGCACTGTATGCTCTTGTTTTTGCTGAACTTTTATGTACTGTATACTCTTGTTTAAGCTGAATTTTTATGCACTATATGCTCCTGTTTTAGCTGAATTTTTATGCAGTCTGCTCCTGTTTTAACTCAATTTTAACTGAACTATTATACATTTTAATTACCCATGCGCCCATGTATGCATGCGTGTTTTGTTTTTTTTGTGTCTGATGATTTGTTTGTATTTCATGTCATTATACATGTGTTGCTCTTGGCCTGTGAAGCACATTGTGTTGCTTTCTGTATGAAATGTGCTCTAGAAATAAATAAAACTTAAACTTAAACAACCTGGTTCTCCCAACTGGTCTCCCTTCCAAGTACTAGCAAAGCCCGATGGGGGTTGCTTTGCTGGTGACACTGTTGGACGAGTCATCTAGAATTGAAGGTGCACTTAACCAGCATGCCTACCACAGCATTCTACAGTGACACGCCATCCCATCTGGCTTTCATTTTAGCTGGGCCCTCATTTGATTTTCAACAGGACAATGACCCAAAACACACCTCCAGGCTGGATAAGAGCTATTGGACAAAGAAGGAGAGTGATGGAGTGCTGCATCAGATGACCTAATCTAACACCCAACCTAAACCAAATAGAGATGGTTTGGGATGAGTTGGACCGGAGAGTGAAGGAAAAGCAGCCAAGTGCTCAGCATAGGTGAGAACTCCTTCAGGACTGTTGGAAAAGCATCCCAGGTGGCTACCTCACGATGTTGGTTGAGAAAATGTCAAGAGTGCAGAGCTGGCTAGGGCGAGGCAAAGGGTGGCTACTTCGAAGAATCTAAAATATAAGATACATTTTGATTTGTTTAACACTTTTTTGGTCACCACTGCATAATTACATTGATGTTATTTCATAGTTTTTTTATGTTTTTAATATTATTCTAAACTGTAAAAAAATAAAAATAAAGAAAACCCCTTCTATGAGTAGGTGTGTCCAAACTTTTGACTGGTACTGTATTTTTTAAGTAAAATAAAATGTCTAATACAGCTAAAATGGTTGCAGAAATGCATAAGCTATTTCCTCTCCTTAAACTTGTAATTGGGTAGAGCAGACAGCTATAAGATCATTAAAATGATTCATGCCTTCTGCTGTTTTCAGAGACTAAATGATCAAGTCGTAAAATAATGGTTCATCATCTTAACTTCACTACACTGGAGATATGCCCTTGTTAATTATGATAGAACTCATCTCGGCCCGCCCGCAGAATTGTGACTGAACTAAAGTTACCTAGCATCTCACAGCATAATGAACGCAGTCAAATGTGGTCATTATTTCTTTACCAAAATGATCCCATTCCAAAGATAATCTAAAATCTAAAACACCACTCTCCAAACATAATGACAGTCTCAACCCCAATAACCTGTCTATACACAATCTGTCCATTTTAGGTTTGCTTTGTCTTTCAGGCAAGTTTTTGTTTTGTTGAGGTAATTTTAGTTGAAGTCCAAATATCATGCACATTTCTCAGATCACTCAACACAAACAACTTAAGCCCATAAACCTGGTTGCTTAAATATGCATGTGGGAAGCATCCACAAATGTGCAATAGAACCTTTGGTTCACACTAAATGAGACAATGAAGTCAACAGCAATGTTAACAGTAGTGCTATTACTATACACAAGACAGTATATGTCAGTTTTAAGCTACTCTGTAGACAGGCTGATCTTTTTAACATTTTCAAATTACTAATAAATGTATTTTATCAAACAGAATATAAATAATAAATATTTTATAAAATAGGTATTCATATTTTTCATCGATGTCATTGTAGATAATAACACCCTGTTATCATTTTACCTCTGTGTAAAGGTGACATGAAATTACACGCATGTTATATGACAGGAATACTTTGACGACAAAGAATCAACCGTTTTATCCATAAATTTTACTGTTACTTGTATTGATACTTGAACCATAACAAGGTGGCCATGCAATATATGTTCTTGAAAGACTGCATTGTAAAAATTAATGTTAAGGATTGAGGAAGATTCGCCAAAAAGTTATGGATGGAGGTGGGGGGGTAGATGAATCAGAATTATCAACAGCATAGTGACCATAATTTGGGGAGGCTGGGCGAAGCCTTCCTCACAGAACAGATGCCCAGCTCAGGCAGTGTTCATTTTCCCGAATGCCTCTTTCCATGTCTCTCCGGGACGTCCTGTTCTCTCTCTCCATCTGGACTCCACACAGCAAATTCACAGCAAAAATGTCCAGCATTCATTCAACTCTAACAGTGTTGATTCAACTCTAGCAGTGCACATATGAACCTACTCTGGCCAGATCAGGCTCATATGTACACTGTTAGAGTTGAATTAACACTGGACATTTTACTGCGCAGATGAGTCCACTGCTCCAGATGTGGCTGCTCCTGGCTCATAAGAGCCCACTCTAAAATGGCCTAGTAGCAAAACCTTAGTTGCTAGTTTGCAAACCCTTTTTTTAAACATTATTTTAGTAGTTTTCCAACTGATGTGTCATGGCCAGTCAGTCATATTCATATCACAGCAAAAATGCCAGTGTAAATTTAACACTGCTGGTGTGCATTTATCCCCCTAGGGTGTTGATATGAATCCACGGATTCATATAAACACCCTATAAGTGTTAAATCAAGACCACCAATTTTGTTGTGCAGGCATGCCCTGTTGCTACAACATCTTCTGTCCATCTGTCTGCGAGATAACAGAAAAAAAACGAAATAATTGACAGCTGTGCGAAAAAGTCTTTTTCGCACAGATGTCATAAGCAGACACCAGGTATCGAGAACTTGATAATGCACGCTCAGACATGGGATTCTCTACTGATATAAATCCTCACTCCCTCAGTAAAGATATGGCCAATTATGAATCCCCCTGTGGTACTCCTGGCTACAGTCTGACTGGCATCCCTTCAGAAAGGACTCATGCACTGGACATGCTATCCTGAGAGGTTCCTTTGAGACCCATTTTGCTTTTTTGTTTTGGTGTTATTTCAGACAGAAACAATTGTTACATTACGTTATTAAGAAAATACATTTATTGAAATTTACAATGTTGGGTGGGAAAGGCAGATTTCTTCGTATTCGCGTACGAAGCGCGTCCACGTTATTTTGTGATTAGCATAAATCCACGCCCATGAATTGCCTTATATGGAGGCTGTCACTTCCATTTAAAGGTCCATACCTAGTCAAAATGGCCCAAAGGAAAGAATTATTCCGACACTGGAATCAAAGTTTTATTAGCAGATGTTCAATCAAGGGGAAAAAATTGTTTAGTATTGTCAGTACCAGTGCCATGAACTGGGAAAGTAAAGGCCTAGCAGGAGATAACATATACAGTAGGCCTACCGCTCACACGAACTGTTAAAAGTAGTAAAATTTAAAATAATAAATGCATTGACATTAAATTGGAGGCGAAGAAATGCATAGCTTCGCATCTAAGTCTGCATCGGTCAAGCGAGCGCATTCCTTTATCGCAGCCTGGACATAAATTAAACGTTAATTTTGTTGGGGTTCTGTGCGTATGAGTGTGTCACATTGATGCGCTTGTCCCACTGAGTAAAAGCCAGAATCAAGCTCAGGTTTTACCGGGATATTATAATATAGCCTGGCTACATTCTAACCGGTTACAAAACTTTCACTTTTAAATCAAGTTTATCCGGTTTTTTCACCTGAACGCGAGACGGTGTTTCACCGACTTTTCAACAAAAATGTTCACTGGGGTGTGCAGTCTAAAGCCCTATTCGGACGGGATAAGTTTTACAAGGGGAGGTCGGGTAATGTAATAATTACCGGAGTAACTCCGCTATTTTAGTCCCGTCTGAATCTGACATGTCAGTAACTTTTACGGGCTGCATGCTCCTGCGTCAGTAAAGATTCCGGAGTCTTTTACCTACTGTTAAATGCCCGGTAAAAATTAACCCAGGTTAAAGCAATCTCGTGTGAATTGACATGTCTGGTAAAATTCTGTTATTTCCTGTGAGAAATTAGTTTTCCCCAGTCTTTTCTCCTGGTTTTTCACGTAAGCACTCGAGGACAGAGAGCAAAAAAAAAAAAAACAGGCTCAAAAGTAGGCTACAGTGGGGCAACGCTTGTAGCAGTTTTAGGTAAGCTATTGTAGCCTAGCTATAGCCTTACATATGTTACGTTCTCGCGAGGGGACGGGACACAAATGCAAGACTCAGAGACGGCTCAGGGGAAAACTCCGCCGGGGAGTACATTTAATGGGAACACAGGCATGGGCAAGACAGAAACAGGCATGACAGACAGACATGGGGCAGGAACTCGGAGGGCTCAGGAACTTGGATGGGTCAGGAACTTGGATGGGTCAGGAACTAGGATGGGTCAGGAACTAGGATGGGTCAGGAACTAGGAGGATAGGGAGGCCTGGACGGGCCAGGCGGGCAGGAGCCGGACAGGTCAGGAACCAGATGGGAGGGGAGTGCCTGGGCATTAACCAGGCTGACCGGAGACAGCTGGGGAAAGGGACGGCCTGGACGGAGCCAGGCGGAGGCTGGACTGGAACCAGACCAGTCCGTAGCTCAAGAGGTGCAGGTGACCAAGGTCAGAAACGGACGGGAACAGGCGCGGGGCCCGCGGGCAGGTGCTAGCGCAGAGGCCGCAGGGGCGCCATGGACAGTGTGGGGTGCCGCAGACAGGAACAGGTGGGAACAGAGGCCGGGGACCGAGGTCAGGGTCAGGCGCTTCAGCCTGGGGGAGCCAGTCTCAACAAGTACTGAGTCTTATATTTAGACTTACTTTTGTGCTAAATAAGACACAAATATTGGCAATGAGGTGGGACAGTTTGACTCATTACCCCCCAATGGGGTAAGAAAATTTCACTTGTCATGCAACCAGTAACTTAAAACAAGCTAATATTTCCTACTTGAAAGAAAAAAATAATAAGATTTTAAGTTCCACTATGACGATTTATAAAGTGTTTACAGTTCCTCTATTGTTATATATTTATTCATTTGGAATGTTTAAGCAAAGATAATATAGAAAATGCTTAAGACCAATGAGCTGTTTGGAACAGTGAAGTGCCTGCTACACTCATCTTTGCTTTCATACCATTTGCCCAAGTCTGCTCATCCCAAAAAGGCAGACTTGGTCTTCTGAAAAAAATAAGAAAAGAAACATCAGAGAATGAGTCTGTGTCACAAACTTATGAAACTAACACGGTCTGAGCATGGAACCAATTAGTCAGATACCCAGCTGTGTACAACACATTTTCAATGATGTGTTGTTGATGTAGTTTCGCAGCTGTGGTAATGGACTCATGCATTGATAATGCCTTTGAATGTATTGTATGTGTGATGTTCTGTTTGCCCATCCGTGTAGTAGTATTCGTCAGACAATTTCTGTTGAATGGTTACGCCTCAACAAAAACTATTTCAGCGTGCAAAAAAGTTACGGGCACAAAACAAATAAAAAATGCATGAACATCAAAATAAGACACAATTCTGAAATATCTGTATACAAACTAAATTATTGATATCAAAATGATGCTATTGCAACTAAACTAGCCATTTCTTTTTACAGAACCTAAACAAGCCATTTACAGCACAATGCTACCCATCCATTCCTACAATCCTTCAAGTAGCGTAGTCCTGTATTTCGTGCTTGAAGCTAAGAATGACGCTCAGTGTAGTTTGGTAGCCAAACAGCTGCATGAATAAAACAGGGCATTCCTGGCTTTCTAACTGGCTATATCAAATCTTTTTTGGTTTAACCCTCATAATATCTTCAGGGTCAATTTGACCCGATTCAGTGTTCGACATCTGTTTAAAACCAGTTCACCTTATTTTTTCATCTTGACACTATGTGACTTTTCCTAATTTGTTGGGATTAAAAGATTCTTGCTCTGGTAATACAGTATAGTTAACGTGGCTTTCTATAAATAAGAAACAAAATGAGTGACATTATTATTTTATTACATGATATAGATTTACTAAGTGCATATACTGACTTTTTCTTTTTACTATTTTCTCTGTTTGTGAAACAGTGTATTAGAGTATAACGGTGTAGAAGCTAACTATGCTTATTACAGCATTATCGCAGGACTACTTGAACAAGGAACATTAGGCAAATAATGAAATACGTAATTGATTTCAGGGAGACATATGCGGGGAAATAAAAACAAGAAAGTAAAGCGAAGAAACTGAGACCTGTGTCTCCCACACCCTGTATTTATCAGGGTTTTTACAAAAAAAAAAAAATAATTCCTTGAGAGCTGTTTGTCACTGCCCAAAAAATTGTTAGCTGCGTTTCCACAGGTGACAAGAAACAATGACTTGAATACAACGGGCGATATTTATAGACTACACATTTCCAATACTGTGATTAATGTCCGAGTTAATCACATTGAAGGACCTCCAGTCAAGCCACTTGTGGCAGTTAGTCCACTGCTCAGCGTGCTGTGTCTGAAGAGGGTAACTGTGCCCCCGCCGGGGCCAGCTTCTTCATTACTCAGCCAGCTGGTGACAAGTGGAGAGTGCTGCTGTGTGATCTCCAATGTAAATCAGCGTGACATTAAACTGATCTCCTTCGACTGAGCCGCCAGATCGGCAATTATGTATGGAACAAGAGGGACTGCCACCCATCGCGGCGCAAAGAGAATTAATGAGGAGAACTCCTGACCTTGAAAACCGACAGCCAGAAGTGAGTGGTTTTTTTTGTTGTTGTTTTTTTCATATTTATTTTTTTAACAAAGTGGATCTGCGTTACCTCTCGGTGAGTCCGCAAGAAGAAGAAAAAAAAATTATCCTTTTCATGTCGGGTGCTTAATGAGACAACAGGTGGGGTAATGCATGCGGCAAGAAAGATGAAAACAAGGAAGATTGTGACGAAGATAGGAATAAGTTGGCGCAAATTGGCTCCCTGAATAGCTGCTGTGGTTTTGAAGCTAATGACATATGGCAGAATTACGTAAGCTGTGATATCTTTCCTGGCTAAATGTTGAGACATTGCGAAAGTTTTTATTTTCTTTAATGGGAGTTAAAAAAAGTTAAGTAAATAAACAAACAAAGTGAGCAGCAAAGGATATGCAGATTTTTATAAACCTTTTGAATGGGTTATAAACTAAGGTTATAATTAAGTATTTGTCAAATAAAATGGGCAATCTAAACCGAATTTGGATAATATATAATTATGACACTGTTCAGAATGGTATTAAAAAAAATGTCAAGGCCATGTAATACATGTAATAATATTTTTATGAGATTTCAGTATTCAATTCGAAGGAATCAAAGGATTCGAAGTAATTCTTGTTCTATGACCATACAGCAAGGAGAGTAGTGTTTTGTCACATTTATCCACCATTTGGCCCTCTGCCTGGATATTAATCCTGGGTTTGGTCTGGGATCAATGCAGGGATTGATAGGCTAGGAAGAAAATTGTCTGCTGTGAAGCAGGCGGCGACATGGCTGGGACAGGTCACTGAGCCGTGGGCGAGCAGGCACGCCCTTTGTCTGATGCGTCTTAAGCGGCGGAGTCTCAGAGTTAATCCTGCCGGTAACAGCCAGCCAGCTGGTGACGTGTCAAAACAGCCGTGATTATGTGTGGAGGAGAAGAATCAAAAAAATAATAATAATAGAAAAACCCCCCACGCTCAACCAGTTTGGCGTCTGCACAGCCTGGATCCCTGCAAGACAGCGCTCCCTCATTTTCTTTGAAATCCCGAATACCTGAAACTACACTAGAGGAAAAGGGATCAGGCAAAAAAATGGAGGCGACGGTGGAAGGCTATACAGTCTTACTTATTAAGCGCTTGACTTCCTGGAAATTGAACCTCTCCTTTTTTGAAAGATAGGTTTCAATTATGGTGTGTGTGTGTGTGTGTGTGTGTGTGTGTGTGTGCGTGTGCGTGTGCGCGTGCGCGTGCGCGTGTGTGTGTGTGTGTGTGTGTGCACATGCGCACTTTTGTTTTTTTATATATTTGTTGATTTGACACAAAGCTATATTCCTAAGCCAACAGAAGTCAAATACATGTATATTTAAATGATTTTTGTAGGAAAAGACCCCGTTAGGTAAATGCATACTAATTAGTTCATTATGAAATTTGACTGATCCTGTACACTGGAGGTGACAATATAGAAGAACCCATGCTAAAGTACTTCAGTATGATAACAGCAAATACTTATTAGACTAGTTTGAACATTTCTTGATGTGAAGTGGGGGATTGTATTGTATGCAATTTAACACAGCAACACAATTCTTCAAAGAGATAAACTTCTTTCTGACAGTCAAACAAGCAATAGTTGCTTGTTTGACAACGTCTTCCCATTCAAAGCAGAGTCTAGACTAAATTAGGAATTCTTGAATAAAATTTTTAAAAATGATCATGTCCTTGCGTATATCAGCACAAACACATTGTTGACTACAAAACTATTTTGATGACAACCATAATGACATACCAGCATAATTACACTGCTCAGCTCAGTTTTGAGCTCTTTCTTTAGCCTGTGCACAGGCTGTGTCCCTTGCTTTAATAGCAAGATCTCAGGTAAAGGCTCAGCACAATGAGCATTGTTACAAAATTTGAAATACCAGGAGTAAATACGGCACTGTAACCCCAAATTACACATGTACTCTATGCGCATACATTGCCTTGCTATTTTTATTTATAAAAAAATGTGGAAGTTACCACCATGGAGCCGCGATTTAATCAAATCTTGGCTAAGCTCAGGAATCACTTAGAAGCAATAAAGCTGAGTTCAAGAAATGCTCACAGTGCCCGAGAAGGCCAGGTGACAGACGGAGCAAAAAAATAAAAAATGTTATAGACAGTCAAAACGTACATTTTGTTCCCTGCAGCTCTCAGGTAGGGAAGGTAAAGAATTCATGGTCACACAGTTAGCTATGTCTTTCATTCGGGGCATTTCAGTTCATAAAATTGCACTTTGTGCAACTCGAGTAGGCTAGTGCATATACTTTTTGTGTTTCAGTGCAAACAGTTTTGTGTTCAGCAAGTAATCTCTGAAGAGGCTGTTATACAGTGGGAAAGGAGAACGCATGGGGAGAAGGAGGTAGAAAAACTATGAGAAAAAACATTTTAACGTTCAGTCAATAAGGCCGCCAGCCAGCGGCGCCGTCATAGGCGGCCTTTTTTTGCTATGTTTCATTTGTTTCTCCTGAAACGGGCCTCACAACTGAAAGGGGCCTTGCCTCAATCGAAAATTGAAAAAAAAAAAATTTTTTAATAAAAATCCCGACGTGAATAAAAGAACCGCCTACCCAGTAGTTTCCCCATTCAGCCACTGTAGGCGCTGTTCCTAACTTAAGCTATTTCAGTGATGACACTATTTTGGAGGGAGTTATGAGGGAGGGAGTTACTTGGCAATTTCAAGGGACCTGACTGATAGAGGCCCTCAAAAAATTGTGCTGTAATTGTGCAGGCAAGGGGTGGCCTGGGCCAATGTGACATATTTTCATGGGACCCAAAATTTAGTGTTTTTTTTAACCAAAAAACAGCTGTTGTCAAAAAAAGAAAAAGGTGCCAGTGGCTCTACAAGTGGAAAGCAGAGATGTCTTGTCATGCATAATAATATTAAATCTTCAACCAAACAATCAGGAGAATGAAGATGGAGGGAGTAATAGACAAAAAAGGGAGAACGTGTGATAGAACTTGTTTCTGGCATCCACAATATCAGAAATCCTGTTTGAGTTGGCTAAAGCAGACAGGTTATCTTAGAATGCTACAGAGCAAAGATGTCTGTGTAAATTTAACATTGATGATATACATTTAACAACCTAGGGTGTTTATATGAGTCCCCAGGCTCATATAAACATCCTAGGGTATTAAATGTACACCACCATCTTTGCTGTGTATTGCCAATATTGGTCAACTTAAGCCAGCCATTTTAACCCCTTCATGCAGATGAGGCTTTAAGGCTTTATAAATCCATGTGTGAGCATCACAGAAAATTGTAAAATGTACAATAATTGTGATTATTGTGTACAATAATCTTGTTTATTTTCATAATTGAGGTCAAAATGAAGTGCCACAAATACAAAAAAAAATATTGGAAAAATGCAAACAAATATTTGTTTTTCTGTACTTTGCAATGACTGAGAGGCACATATCTAAAACAGGTAAAACTATACATTTCCTGGATCATAGACTCCTTGTCCACAAGTGTGAAAAATCTGAGGGTGATATGCGGAACTACTAAAGATCTATGACACAAATTGTAGGCAATGTACCCTGTGGTCCCTTATTGTCTCCAAATCTATCCAAAATGGCTAAATTGGGCACTGTTGTAAATCATAAAATAATCATATATTTAATTACAAATCAACTGTTTTGGCTCATACAATTAACTTTTGCATCATTTTCAAGTGGGGATTACTATCCTTTAATCAGTATAGGGGGATAGATATCTATGGGTCCAAAAACCTTTCCAAAACCTGCCATAAAATGAATTAAATATTTTTGCCCTAATATTTAAATATACACACATACACAGCCATACTCATTCCAAGGAAGATGTTATATTCAACAAGCACATATGCACAGTAAATTGGAATGAGCACTTTCCATGCACTAAGTGACAAGTATAGCCCAGGGAGATGCTAATATGCCATAGTCTATATTATCTACGATAAGATTACAATAAAATAATATTCCACCATCAGGGAAATGCTGGACATAAAACATGACTGAGCCACCTATGAATGCTCAATGCACTCAAAATGTGAAAATAACAATATCAAACATATGGCACAAAACTGTGGTGGAGTGGAAAAACTATCATATTACAGTACATATCTGAAATATCACAAGCAGTAATACTTACATATCAAGGAGGAAAATCTCCCTCATGTTCGTAGGTATATTCTCCGATAGAATAGCAGGAAAGAACAATTACGCCTCGGCAAGCGAAAATACATTCTAAGTCGTTTGTTTTAAACTTAACTAATATAACTAGAAATGCTGTTACGCCAGGCTGTAATTTATTTATCCTATAAGACATTGCAAACACCGTTGTGAAGGTTATAATGTCCTATATTGGATAAAAGAGTTGTAAATGAAACCAGAATGAACTGGAATGCATGAGACAGGTTTGAACAGCATGGCGAGTTTTATGCATAGACGTTTCAGATAGTGTACTAGCGTTATAAAGAGGTGTGTATTTCTCAAATGAAGGGACAGCTCTATGTGTAAAACCAATGGTAGGATTGTATATTTACTTCATATTTAGTAGTAGATATTGACAGTAGAATGACGTGGTATAATTACACACAAATTGCACTTGTTTGTTTTGCATTTGAGTGAACTTGGCTTTTCACGACTGTTTTGACATGCGTTCAGGCTATTGTTGGTTTTATCTTGTTGCTGTGATGGAATACAGACTTTTGCCAGTGAAAAAATATTTTTATGAACTCACAGATAGATGCTATTGTCCACTGTGTCACGCATGGGTATGTACTGTATAGTTGCAGGTGAGACTGGGTGGGGGTTTGCTTGTTAAATGGACTAGCTACGCGACAATAGTGGCACTTACAACTCTGTATTCCGCAGAGTTGTCACGAATCATGTACTAATAAAGCTAAAACATGGAGTTTGCTGTTTCCACTCATAGTTTGGTTGCAGGAGCAATGATTGTCTGAGTTGAGCAAAATCTTGGTGCTGGCACCATGGCCACTAGGGGGTCAGCGCAAAGGGGTTAAGGGTTGGGTAGACAGTCCCTGATTGTGGAAAATGTCTTTCTACCTCGTACATTTGTTGTAAAATTTATTTTACAAGGACAGCACGTTCAATTGTTTTGGACAGGAAGGGCAAGAGAGATACAGGACAGTAGTTCCTGACATCAGAGGGATCCAAGCTAGGTTTTTTAAGGAGTGGGGTTACACGGGCTGTTTTAAAGGCAGCAGGAACATGGCCACAGATTAGGAAGGTGTTGATAACGGAGGACAGATATGGAAGGAGCTCAGCGGATATAGACTGGAGGACTGCTGAAGGTATGGGGTCTAGTGGACAGGTGGTTGCGCGATGGCGTGTCACCAGCTGGAGCACATCTGAGTCCTCCAGAATCTTGAAGGACGACAGTGTAGCGATGGGTTCAGTATGGGGGATGTGGGGTGTCACTGGATGTGTGAATGAGTTCCGGATCGTGGCCACCTTCCCCTCAAAGTGGGTCA
Organism: Synaphobranchus kaupii; assembly: GCA_029718625.1. NCBI lineage: Eukaryota > Metazoa > Chordata > Actinopteri > Anguilliformes > Synaphobranchidae > Synaphobranchus > Synaphobranchus kaupii. The sequence continues at coordinate 98,012,263 of CM056379.1, read as the reverse complement.
GGAAGTCATCTGCAGAGAGGGAGGAGGGTGAAGGGGGTGGAGGGGGGATGAGCAGGGAGGAGAAGGTGGAAAAGAGTTTACGTGGATTAGATACAAATGCATCAATTTTAGACTGGAAAAATTATGTTTTAGCTGATGTGGTTGCAGCTGTGAAGGCTGCCAGCAGAGTGTGGTAGGAGGCCAGGTCATCTGGGGATCTGGATTTCCTCCACTTTCTCTCAGCGGCTCGCAGCATGGTTCTGCTGGATCTGAGAGAATCCGTCAGCCACGGGGAGGGGGGTGTGGTCGAGCTATTAAATGGTATATATCTGACAGTTGACTCTCCTTGCTGGTGTAGTCAACAGCATCCACATTCACTTGTTAGAAAGCAGCTGTCTTCAGAAAATTTGAACGCTTTCTGATCAAAGACCTCATGTAGTATTTAGAAATACAGTACAACATCATAAACTGGTAAATAAAACTAATTCTGGTGGCATACCTGTCCATGCAGAAGATAGAGACAGGGATCCTGCCTTTGGAAGAGTAGATTGAAGTTTACAAATTCAGTTAGGGTTGCCTAGTAGACCAGGAGGTGAATATGTGCCATATGGGTCTTACCAAACCTCACATCTGGCTTGTTTCTGTTCTTTTGACACAGAATTATCTATTTCAACAAATGTTTGGCAGATTAGTCGGGGTTTGCTAAAAGAAACTCATTGCCTCATAAAAAAATGAAAAAAATTCTTCACTGACAAAAATATAACAAAGGTGTAAAACGAAAGCTGATTACTATCAAGCACATTTTTTATTTTGATGCTGAAACATCTACTGCCATATCTGTGAAATTTCATTCAGGGATCTAGAAAAAAAGTACAATTTGAAAAATATAAATGATATTACAAAAATAACTGCTCAGTATTTGGTTAAATCAATACTTGTACATCTGTGTAACACCATTCCAGCATAATATGAGTTTTACATTATGAGGACATGCACGCCCAGATAGAGAGGGGTTTTCTATCAACACTTTTGTACTGATTAAGTTTCTGGCTACCAAATTTTCTGTCTACTGACAACTTATTTCATGGTATACTTTTAACCTGAAACACGGGATACTTTTCTTGATAATTGCTTCAGCTGATACAGATTCGACCCCATTCATAGTGTACACAATCGATCCATCATTTTCCCATGTTTTGACAATTTCTGGCGTAATTTTCTCTCTTCCATACAACGTTTATTGAGTTTTGTTTTTACTTCCCATTTTTTCCACTTATATTTTCAAATATTCTCTTTGAACAAAGGGGTAACCGATTAATGCCATCGTATATTCGGCCCAACATGATATATAACATAATGAAACACAGACATACATCATTGGAGCCATCAGTGGACAGGCTAAATGGCTGTGTCTTCATTTTGTTGACAAGTTGATTGCACATGTGTGAGTTGACAGACCTTTTGATGATAGCAGTTGTCTTTGTTATGGCTGTGGCATGCTCCTTAGCTATTTTTAAGCCTGTAAATCACTCTGAAAAGTAGACTGAGGTGGCCTGCAAATGTCATTGCTGTGTTGTGCCATGCATTTGTCACTGTCACTTTTCTCTCGGTTCTTCTTGTCTGCAAAAATATCAACTTGCTTAGTTTATACCGTTTCAAATGTGAAGCCGTCCACACTTCATTGGTGTTGGCCTCGCAGCAGCAAATTCACACTTGTCTGAATTACGCGATAAGCTATGAAATAATTATGAATATTCAAAAATATCCGGGACATCTCCACAGCCTGTGAACACATAAAACCGTGGAAAGGTTAAGCTTGTTCCAGCCATCTCGTTTTTGTGTGTACTTCGATGTCTAAATGCCTCGCAACATCAGCCCTCTTTGCTGCTGGCCTTTCTAGCTCTGTCTGCATATTTCACGCCAGAAACGGAATACCATTATTTCAGCTTTAGCGAAAGGCCATTCCGTCACCCACTCTTTACTGTACTTACTGCTGCATATTGCAGCAACAGTTTTTCTCTCTTTCTGGGGAATGGGATGGCTGTAATTCACTCCCCTTCCTCCTCCCTTCTCCCATTTTGTTTAATTCCCTACACAAAGACAGAATATGCATTAGGAGCTTTAAAGACTCTAGAAGGATTAACATACCGTATATCTTTACACTACGACTCATTGACACTGGCTACGTTGTCAGACTTTTCTGGAATGAGGGGAAAAGAAACTCCCAAGTAAGGTTTGCAACACAAAGACTAAAGATAACATATGAGACACAATCAGTTTAATAAATAATAATAAATTGATGAGAAAATACTCAAAATGGTTAAAATTGATTCATAACTGGGATTTTCCACTATATGCACAATTAATTGAAATTCATATAAAACAAATTGCTACAAATCAGAGGTCACAGTTCAGAAAGGCACCTTTTATTTCTAGTTATTTATTGCACACCTAGTTATTCAATGGCTTATTTTATGTTAATTCCCCCCTGATTTATGTGACGTAACACTAGACTAGACAAAAGTGAAGAAAAATAAAAATTTTCATATGTATATATATCCATGTGCAAGGACAGTGCAAATGTGGTGTTATATACAATATAATCACTAATTATGTAATGGTGTACATATAGAAATAAAATAATCAGCATTTTTATTTTGTAGGAAAGCACTACTAAAATTTATAGTAACTAAATCAATTTTCCCAAAGCCATTTTGTAAAAAAAAAAAAAAAAAAGTCCTTATTTAGGAGGATTTCGCCTTCTTTGCAGCTGCTCAAAACTGATGCTAAATGAGTTTCTCAGAGAGTTCCCACCGAGACCGCAATCTGGGGATTTTCCTCTTCGAACCAGTCATGACCCTGCAGTGTGAGAAGGGTATAAGCAGATCAATGTAAAACCTGGTTGGAATATTTAATCACGGCGTGTTTAAAATATAAACCGAATATAAACGGAAATCTCCCAATTTTGTTTTCATGGCAGAAATATATTTTAGCGTGCTCATTTGAGCTATTCTCACGTCTTATTATAATTGTAATTATTCTGACAGAAAGTAAACAAAACATTCATTAGAATATCAGCATTGGTCCTGCACTGCCACCTTACCCTGTGCCTGGTTTCACTGAATAACCAAAGCTGTACGTGTGTGCTGTTATGATGATACTCAATCTTATGGTTTGTATTCATTCTGATGGGGTCTTACTTGTACTCAAGAGGAATAAAATGTGATGTGGAAATGGAATATACTGAAAATATGTAGTCAATAAATATGTTAATATTAATATTAATTGCATTTTAATGAACTACTGGAATTTTAAATGAAGATTCACAAGCTAATGTTACAAGCAGACATTCAGCCTATTACAGCACCTCAGCCTGGTTTTGACAATAACATATATATTTTCTCCTCTCATGTCAGTTGTGCAACCTGTGTACAGGAGGATACATCCTACAGTTACGAGCCTGAAGGCTCCAAGCCCCAAGGTCCAATGCATCGAATGTATTACTTTCAGGCTGCAATTATTCACAATTCAACTGTTTTGACCATTTTTTTTTTACATTTAAATAATTTTGACTTAAAGGTTGTATCAGCGATTTTGGGTCGAAACATAAATGATCACATTCATCTGATTTTTCCTCACGATCCGCTAGCTGCCCGCCCCATAAGCAGGCCGTCAAAAAACCGCGTCTCTGTAGGCAGCCTATGCTCCGAGATCGTACACAAAAACAAATGGTACTACCAACCACTCAAAACCAAAATAAACAGTATTCCAACCAATCACCGACAAGGGGTGGGTGATACTAATACGCTAATACTCTTATCTCGCTGAAATCTTGACGGATTTACAAACGGTTTGGTTTCTTACAAACGTTATTAACGTGGTTATAATTCTGGATGCTTGAACACTATTTTTTAAAACATAACATAATTGGCTCTGAGCTGGAGCTGGCTCTGTTTGTTTGGGATTTCGCTTCAGAAGTGACGTCACCCAAAATCGCTGATACAACCTTTAATCAATGATGTAAGACTGTACTACCCAACTAGGGGCCTGATTTTACTAAGACCTTTAGTGTGTGCAAAACCTTTTTGCACATGCAAAACTAATAACACAACCAATGATTGGTGCAAAACTAATACTGTGACCAATCATTGGTCATATTATAGGTTTTGCACATGCTTTTTTGTTTTGCACATGCTTTTGTTCACACTAAATACCATAGTAAATCAGGCCCTATGTGTACATATGGGAAAATTTATCCTGGCAATGACATTTTACACCATTAACACACCATTCACTTGAGCACCGTGCCAAACCTTCCATTGCATTATAATACATAATACTTCAAATTGCACCAGGTACTGCGGATCTATAGCCAAGATAAAAGAAAATGCATCTGTATACCACTTCAATTCATGGCACACTATGTTGAGTTAGATCAACTGGCCAATCCAAAATTCATAGATCTAAATATAAATTCACTGCAGACCAGACCAGCAGGGATCCTTCATGAAGCCATTAAATACAACTTTGTACACTATGGCATGTCCTGTGTTTTTGTACAACAATTTGTCACAACAAGAAGGGAAAAATTTTCTTTTTCAAATGCTTCCTAAAAATGGGCCCTTAGTATTTTTCACGATTGTTCTGTAAGATATTCCTAACACCTTGATTTCGTACAACACATGAATGTATGCACACACACACAGACACACATGCACAAATGTCAATATAATCATCAATCAACCAATGAAAACCCACGGTTACAGAAAATTGGATGAAAGGTTAAAAGAGCCAGGACCTCGGTTTAATGTCTCATCCGAAAATAGGGCATTGGAGCTTTCATTTGGTCCGGTCACCAGCATGCACTTAGCTTTCCCTGGAGATTTCCGGGGAAGTGCAAGCCTTTGTCCATATGTTTCCCCAAGGGATAATTATTCGATGCGGAATTTCTTCACTATACTGAAGTAGTTTAAGCCTGTAAGTCATCAGTACCAACTGTGTCGTAGTTCTTCCCTGTCTCTGACTGCCTCGCTGAAATTAAGGACTGAATGAGTTCAAATGTTCTGAAGCATAACGGTGAGAAAACGGAAGTCACACTCACGGAACCCGCTGCTCTGCTGTCTAAAGTCTTTCGTTGTGAATTTTAACATTGATGGTTCTACAGCTGACGCTTCTGCCAAAGTGAGAATCCAGGGTGTCATATTTGATCCCACTCATATTTGAAGCAAAATTGCTATCACCACATTTCTTCACTATAGAAATATAACACATATCCAACTGCTCTCTCCCTCAAGGTTACTGGGATGTGTTTTCCCCCTACAACTTTGAGGACTCTAATTCTTCCCTCATTGGTCTTCCTCCGGAACATGCCATAAACATCCAGAGCTTAGCAAATAATCTGACCACGTGATTCCTTCTCTGTGTCAACTCCATTGGTTAGTTAGGTCCAAATTTCAGTGCAAAATGATTTAAAATAACTTTAGAAACTATAGATGGTCACACCCTCGTCTACATGACACTTAGATCTTCCAGTACAGGTCTTTTACCTATCCCCAAAAATGAAAACACCCACCATAGGTGATAGAACCTTTTGTTTTGCAGCACCCAAGAATCTTTTGTGTTTCAGCCACTTGGAAGGATGGTGATATGGCTGCTTTTCTTTTAGTCTTTTAGTTTTTTTCACCAGCTTATTGGAAACAGAAAGACTGCATGTCAAAGCCGCATATGAAAAGTCTTCCTCTGACGCTGCTCTGTGCGAGATTAGCTGTGGTCTGTGATCCAAAAAGAAGCAGCTGTTGGTGGACTCCATGTGCTTTTTTTTTTGGAGTATAACCGAAATGTCTGCCAAATTGGCAGGGTGGTTCCCGCATGGAATGCGGCTGCAGTTGCAGACAGTTGGACATTCCAGACTGGGGTGGGAACTGGATATATACAGCCCAGGTTTGGGCGGCAATTAAAAAGCACTCAAGTATTGATTTTATCCAGGTCACTATATCCTCTGGGTTTACATTTCAACTTGTTATCTCACCCACAGTCACGCAGTGTTCATATAACTCATTTAAGCAAGCCATGTCTACTTGAATAAGCAGTGTGTGTAAGAGATAATGACCGAAGGGCTGCCTGTCTGGTCACATAACGTTGGCTGACGATAGGGGAAAAAAAAGAGCCAAAATCAATTTATTGTTCAATGAAAATAATCGGTTCCGTACGTCCATCAAAGATAGTTGTTCAAAAAGAACCATTCGTTTGTGAACGACCCATCGCTAGCTATTGGGTGTATAATGCTAACCTGTCAGCGAATCAGAAATGAGTATTCAGCCAAGCCATTGCATAAGCACAGATACATAGTGCAGGTTAAAAATGTAACTTTACTTTTAAGAGTGTTGGACAATCCAGTTTACAGTCACTGTTATAAATGTTTCTATCTTTTTTTTCTTTTGTTCTTGGCCTCTGACATATTTACTTTCCATGAATCTTACCATGAGTAAATTTTTCAGTTGATACATGCTGTTTTTTTTCCTGTACTGTGACTAGAAGTAAGATAGACTGCTACAATGCATGTTATGTAGCCAGTCGAAGAAAGGAGGAAAACACCAAGGCAGAGTGAGAGATGCAGTTCTCAGGCAATTTTAATACAAGCCCTTGGGAGAAGACTCAAAGATGACTTACAGGCTGTTTTATACAAAGTCCGTGAACTGATAATATGTCTATTCTATTGCTCTGGTTAGTCAGGATGCCTTTGGTTGACATTGCAATGATCGGCTATATGTCAGGTTGCTAGGCAATTATGCCTACTCCTTTGTCTACCTTTCATACGAAAACATCACGGTATGTGAAATATGTCTTTGTCTTCTTCGCCAGTCAGCTGCATTTGTTATGTCTTGTACTCCGTTCGTTTTCTCACAAACTGTCCAAGGCCTCGTTATGACAAAGAAGCAACCTGGGAAGAGAAAAACCCCCGTTAGAAAGAAATGGAAAAGAATGAGAAGGGAGACATACCGCAGAAGGGAAGGCTTCGTCACAGCACGTGCTGTTCACCGACACCATCTCACACCGCAGTCCAACGCCTCTCCCGCCGGCCATCAAAGCTGAGCGGAGAGTGGAACGTCTCTCCGACTCCATGAAAATTATGTTTATTTGCGGGAATGGCAGTTGTCAGAGAGATAGGAAACGCTTACCGGGATGGCAGTTGTCAGAGATAGAGGAAACGCACTCTGAATCCCATTATCAGGACTAAGGACTATCAGGACTATTTGGCGCAGCTCGCGGGGCAATGGGCGTGGCCACTGAATTTAATTATTTTCATGACCGGAGGCGATGAGCGCAGAACTCACAGCGTGCGGCACAGGTGCAAAATGAATTTCGCTGAATATTTATCAGTGGGGGTACGTGTTGCAGCTGGATTCAGTCATATCCAATTAAATTGCCTCTTTTCAGAGAAATTACCCTTTAAGAGCGGTTCGCTTTGCGACCCGTCGTACTGCCAATGTTGCATTGATATCGTCGAAAAATGTATACAGTGATAGCACTGTAATAATGCACTGGTTTCACACGAGAATGTCGAAAATCTCAAACTAAGTAAATATTTTGAAATAAACCTCCAATATTATTATAGAGGTATTAGTTCAGTATATTACTCCCAAAAAGGTGATGCATTTCATAGTCTTTGATGACAAGTAGATTCCAATGCCATCAACGTACATTGCCCACTGCCACTGAAACATTGATGTGAGATTAGATACAGCGTTATAACACAAAACTGTCACCATAGTTACAGTACAGCATTCAACAAATGGCTGTAAGTCATCAAGGGTCTGAGGTATCAAACGAGCCTCAAACCATCACTCTGCTGCCAGATATGCCGCAGATATGGATGGATCACTTTAAGGGTCGTTTCTCCTGACAAATTTTCCTATTGAACTCTATGGAAAAATAAGTCAGGAGAACAAACCCTTCAAGTTATACATCCATATCTACTGCATATCTGGCAGCAGAGTGATGGTTTGAGGCTTGTTTGATATGTCAGACCCTTAATGACCATTTAGCCAACCATGTGTTTCCATACTGTTCCAGTGTAATTTAGTCTAAATCTAGCCCCACCCCCCAATTCCCATAGAGATCCATTCAAATGCAGAGAGATTATAGTATCGCTTGTAAGAGTACCAGAAAATAAGATATCAAGAGTCTTTTGATATCGGGGTTGGGTCACAGACATCAGGAAGTCATGGCATGCAAAGGATATGCGACCAAATATTAAAAATGATTACTTTATTCTACATTATGTTAACCCTTGTGTGGTGTTGGTGTTTTTGTTACTCACCCAGTGTTCGCGGGTCTGGTGGACCCACAACATTATTGGGTTTTTAAAACAATAAAGCCATAACAATTTATGTAAAAATACTTCACAGATATTGACTTTATCTCAATTACAAGCAGTATAGACAGCATATATGGGTTAATATTGACCATTTACCTCTGCTAGATCACATTTATCAATAAAAGTGCTATCTGTTTTTTGTGATAAAATGTGATTTTTGTAAAAGAAAAAAATTATAATCAAGACATGGGAGGAATAAATCTTGTTTATCTTGAACAAATATAAATGAAACAAGGTTTTCCTCACTATTGATGTTTACTGCTTTGAACTGAACAAATTGAAATGACAAATTTTGAACACAAATTCATGCCGGTCTACACACCACATGAGGGTGAGCAGAGATTATTTTTGCCATACTGATCGATTCTTGTAAGGAGCCACACATGCAAAGCTATTTATTTGTTGTGTCCCTCCCCCAATTTGCAGCTGGGGTAGAGTGCGAGAAAATATAGAATGTTTAGATCAGGGCTGCCCAACCCCGTTCCTGGAGATCTACCGTCCTGTAGGTTTTCACTCCAACCTTAAGAAAGCACACTTTATTCAACAGCAAGAGATCTGATTGAGCTGCTAATTAGTAGAATCAAATTAGGGTTGTAATGAAAACCTACAGGACGGTAGATCTCCAGGAACAGGGTTGGGCAGCCCTGGTTTAGATTGTTTTGAAATAACATTATGCAGGTTCATTGTGTAGTGTCACACACTATGGTGAAAAGTGCGGGAAAATGAGGGAGCAGACAGGTTCTCAATGCTATGTTGAAACCTTTTGTGTGTGTGTGTGTGTGTGTGTGTTGGGATGTATTGGGGGAGGTTGGGTGGGTGTGGGGGGTGGTGATGGGACTAGGCATGTCACGATCCTGGGGGGGGCTGGACCTAATCGCACGACAACGAGGCAGAGGTGCAAGAAAAGGGAGTTTATTTAAGTGGCTTGGGGTAGTCCCAAGCCGTACACAGATGAAACACAACAATAATAACAAGGTTAGGGATTTCTCCGGAACTTGAATCTGCTCCAAGCCGGAGCTGGACTTGACAGGAAACTGGAACGGATTACTGGAACATGGAGTTGTTCCAAACCAGAACTGGACTGGATCATTAAACGGGATACTGGATCACGGAGTTGTTCCAAACCGGAACTGGACTTGGTACTGGACAGGACGGAAGGTACCGCAACAAACAGGGAGAGGTAAACAGCTACAGACTGGCAGGAACAATAGAGGTGGTTAACGAGACAGGCAATAAACAAACAGGAAGAACCGCAAACAAACAGGACTGGTTAGCAACAACAGCAGGCAGTGAGCATTTAAGCCCAGAGACAGAACCAAACTGAAGTTAGCAGCAAAGGACAGGGATTCAAGGATCAAGATACACAGAACACGTTACAGAACACGTTACAGAACACGTTACAGAACACGTTACAGAACACGTTACAGAACGCGTTACAGAACGCGTTACAGAACGCGTTACAGAACGCGTTACAGAACACGTTACAGAACACGTTACAGAACACGTTACAGAACACGTTACAGAACACGTTACAGAGTAGCAACAAAGTTACGCAACAAAGGTAATGAACCCGCACTGGATGGGAGACAGCAGGTGGGTTAAATAGGGGAGTGTAATTGGAAACAATCAGGAAAAGCATGAGGATGAAGGCGTGGGTAATTGAACAATGAAGGGTGCGGAATGCATGCAACAACGGGGAAAGGAGATAGGTTGAAACCGGAGTGGGTAAAAGGAGTGAAACAAACGGAGGGAACACGCCCAGTCTGCAGCAACAGGGAAAACACGGACAAGGGAATCAAACATGAAACGGAGGGACATGGCAAAACACGGAAAACGGACAGGATGGGAACGGGACGTTACAAGGCATTTGTCCCAATAATGCCTATAAAATGGTGGAGAGGATCGTGTTCAATCTATGAAACATGCTGCAAATCTAAAGGAGCAACCACACACACACACACACACACACACACACACACACAGCAGGCCCAGGTAGTAGGAAGACAGAGTGAAGGTTTTTGTCTCATTTTCACTATGTTTACTTGTTTTCACCTACAATTTCTACACTTGTATTACCATCGGTCCAGTGGACCCGAACACCACATATGTAATATAAATGTGTAGGGGGGTGCACAGTGTGCACTCAATGAAAATCATGTTCATCACAGAAAATGAGCCAAGGCCAATGAGTCTGAGGTTGAAAAAATAATTAATTGTATCATTTTTCTTTTAGTAAACATTGAAAACGGGTCCCACAGACCCGAACACCATACAAGGGTTAAACTGTCCAATATTTTTTGATGCCCAGAAATTTGGGGGACTATGTACTAAAGGTTCTATAATTCCTAAACGGTTCATCCGATATGGATGAAAATACCCTCATGTTAAAGCTGACAGTCTGCACTTCAACCTCATTGTCATTGTATCCATTCAAACTCAAAGTGCTATAGTACAGAACCAAAATAACCAAAAAATGTGTCACTGTCCAATTAATTATGGTGCTCACTGTATACATATGCACACACACAAAAAAAAAAGTCAAAGCGAATATACAGGGGGAGATAAAAACATTTTAGTCTTGGTCTTAGGGAAAATTGCAACTCTAAAAGAGCCTAACACCTATTACGATGTTTCATGCTCTTAATTGAAAAAAAAAATTTAATCAGAGTTTCAATTCAAAGTTGATCTCCTATTAAAGTGCTAGATAGTATGGTGGAGTTCAGCTATGTCAGTGAACATGTGACCACTACAGAAGCTGATATCACCCCACAGAACCTCAATTAAGAACTCATTCATGGTTCCCTCAGTCGATAACTATTGATCATTCGCTCAGCAAGCTCAATGTAATTTTCTTATTATGCTGTATGACAGGCGAGGCCAGTTATTTGAAATCCTTCCCAGCACTTAAAGAACCAGTCAAATCACTAATAATATGTATACATACCTCTTCAACATTTATAAACATGATCCTTTGCATGTAAAGTCAAATATTTCTGAACTGAGCTGAAGGACTGATGTAATGAATATTCATTTTAGTATACACCTCAACGATTGAACTAATATTTAGTCAGCTAGCTAAGAGAACGTAAAGAATTACGGAGAACGACATACTGCATCAGTAGTAAAATCAGAGAAATTCAGCTGTACATGTACAAGGCAATGCTGGTTAACTCCCTCCACAGTGGTACATGAAGCTGTCAGTCGGGTGATCAAAATGGCGACTGACGTTTGAAAACCAAGTTATATTAAGGTAATTTTATTTTCAATGGTCAACTAAGGCAGGCCATGTTATTGTTCTGAAGTTTGGTTGTTTCACTACTTACACAGTATTGATACAGCCTCGCTCACTTAGCAGGTTAGTCCATCTGAGCAATGATGTGTTCCTCGTTCCTCCCTGTACAGCTATATTTTCCGTTTACTTGGCTTGTGGCCCATGCAGTCACTTCTACAACAAGCCACTATCAAGTGCAGTCCCTATGGCAACATTACAGTTACTGCTGGTAAAGTGACAAGCAAGCATATAATGAGCCCGTGTTCCATCACAGCTGATTGGTGAAGGAAAAAAAAAACAGAAAAATCCCCTTGCTAATGATGTCAGAAGCAAGGTCTTCAACCACCAGTACCAGATCCTCCAGCAGTGGAAAGCATAGCCTTTTTTGCTTTCAGGATAAAAACTCTCATACAAAATCTCACCAGAATAATAAGTGTTTTGTCTGAAATTAAAACACTTGCTATTCTGCTGAGATTTTGAATGGGGTTTTCTAAATGCGATGTATCTGGAGCTGTGTTGTCAGAAATATATTTTTTATCAAAAATTATCATTCCAACAACAAATTCTGTTGCTACTGCTATTTGTACAATGAAATAGGAACACATTATAAAAATGGGGACTGCAGAAGCACAAAGGATAAACTGGCGGAAGAATGGTCAGGATACAGGCCCTAGTCAAACACATAATTAATTTACTAAAGTAGGCCCAGTCTGACCACTCAGGTATTGGTTGAGGTGAGCAGACAAGTATCTCAGTATCAAACAGGGATTAAGAACAAACTATTTTTAATTTTGTTTTGTTCTGAACAAAAACAGTAATAACATTTCCGTTCCAGTGTTCAGCCCACATATATTAATTGAATAACGGTTAGAACAAAATATAAAAAACAGTTATCAATACCATTCTCATGATGACACCACAATGGTGTCAAAAGAAGGAAAGTGCAACATAACTGTTTCAGTACCCTGTAAAACTTATATACGTACATAGAAAATAGCTGGAGGTTGGCAAGGAAGTTAAATCTATATGCAAAAATCTATATAAGTCTTTTGAAATTGTTGGGTCACAGACATCAGGAAGTCACGGCATGCAAAGAATATGCGACCAAATATTAAAAATTTTAAAATTTTAATTTTATATATAAATGCAGGGGTGCCAATAATTGTGGCACACATGGTTTTGTTAAAAAGAATAATTTCTTGATGAGGGATTTTTTTCTCATAATAAATTTACTTCAATTAAAGGTTGGACTTTTCTCATTTTTTCATTGTGAGATTAAGCTAATTCACCAAACGGTGATTTTTTTATAACCCTTTTTACTCATCTTTACCAGGGGTGCCAATAATAGTGGACGGCACTGTATATACTGTATATATATATATATATATATATATATATATATATATATATATATATGCAGTCATTTAGGACCACGACCATCCCTGGGCCACACAGTTCCAAGTTTTTTACACTTATTTTTTTAACGTTGGACCACTTTGGGGCCTTAACACCATTCTTGTTGAGCGCCACCGAACCTGTAGAGCTGGCTCCGAGTTGGTAAGGAGGTGAGGTTGGCTGTGAGATTCACATGACAAAAATAACTCATTGTACATTGCATATACACTTTGCCTTTACATTCACCCCGGGGGAAATGAAATGTCAAACCTGTCACGAACAGTGTAGCTGTTGCAGTGTATATCGATTTATGTTAAAACAAACAAAAAAAAGAAATACATTGTTAGATTTTTCACATGATAAATTTTAACATATGATCCGCTTTCTAATAATAATGGGCAGGCCACGGTAAATGTAATTGCTCATTAAGTGTAGAGTGAACTTTGAAGCTTTGCTAATCCCTGAGCTCGGGAATACTGCACATTTCTATAAGGTGAAAGTCTCCCGTTGTCCAAACCCGTGAACTTCACAACGCGCTAAATCTCTGCTTTCCCAAATACCGGGGGCCATAAACCACAGCAGGGCATCCTAATCAACAAGTCTGCAGCAACGGATCAAAGGGCATGGTCGGCGGTCTAGAAACCTTTATTATTGGGAGTGAGCTGCGACCCTGTATGTATTTGTCCTCCCACAGGGACATAACGTTGGTTGGACAAAAGGGTCAAGAGGGGGACTACTCGTTTCACTGTGCACCCGCATGGCGACCCTGTGTCAGGCCTTCCAGGACACAATATTTCAACACAGCACAACACCATGGTGCAGAGGGATAAACAGCGAGGACAATGTATGTAATGGTTGACTGAATATAGGTTATATGGGCCATATACAAATGTGTTGAATGTAATGATGCTAATATAGGAGATGTTAAATTATATGAAGTATATGGCAGGAAGTAGGAAGGGCGTATCGGACAAAACAGACTGGAATTTCTATAAATGTGATCCCTGTATAATTGCAATCCCTGAATTTGACCTTATTAAGTGGGTTATCCCCTGGTCATAGTGACAGTGCCACTAACCGGACTTGCAGACCTTAATTAATTTGCTCCCAAGGATAGTCGTTAGTTTCAGTGTCCAGACATATGGACCCTAGTGTCATTCCATAACAGTAACAAGTGGGTCATGCTCTGAGATATTTAAGCAATACCACTAACCCCGTGAGATAGCCTTAGTTAGGTCGCTCCCAAGGATAGCTGTTAGTTTCAGTGTCCAGATATGTGGATCCTAGTGTTATTCCATAACAATGACAAATGGGTCATGCTGCGGAATATTTAATCAATCTCACTAGCCACGTCAGGTAGCCTCAGCTAGGTTGCTCCCAAGGATAGTTGTTAGTTTCACTGTCCAGAAATGTGGACCCTAGTATTATTCCATAATTGTAAAAAAAATATATAAATGGGCCATCCACAGAGATATTTAAGCAATATCACTAACCCCATGAGATAGCCTTAGTTGCGTAGGTTTCTCCCTGGGGTAGTTGTTAGTTTCAGTGTCCAGATATGTGGATTCTAATGTTATTCCGTAAAATTAAGAAATGGGTAATTCTCCGGAATATTAGCAATCTCACTAAGCAGGTCAGTTGGCCTTGTTAGGTTGCTCCCTGGGATAGTTAGTTAGTTTCAGTACCCGATCTGCTGCAGGGTTGGGCACTTCCGCATGCATGTATTCGTATAAAAGGCAATGTTTCTGGATGCGCCTTCATTTCAAATCCCAGGAAAGAAGGTAATTGTGTTAAATAAAAATCAGATGAACTTCTGGAAGTGCAGATAGTCTCGCCCTCCAGAGTACAGGGTGCTGCCGCCCCATTACTTCATGTGAGCACACCTCAGTCAACGTGTGTACATGAGCTCACACATATGTAAACTCCAATTGCAGGTTTTGAAATTGTCAGATTCAGATAACACATTTCCTCTCTTAATTAAAATTAATACCACTTCAGTGCCATTCTTCATGCAAGAAAATATGTCTTTCATACAGGCTACAGTGTGATATTGTTCAATTTAATAGTTTTAATTTAGGATTCACGTCCTGGAATGATTTTATTACTTGTTTATGAGACTCACGAGCAGGCTACTAACAAATAGTGCAGTGCTAGTCATACCTGTATCTATAACCTTCTTCAGGTAGCAGTGGTGATGTTCATTTTTTTATAAACTGACAAGTTGATCATTGAGTTTATCAATTATTGCATCGGGCATTGTTTTTATTTGCCTTTTATAACTTATTCATATTCACATCGTTAATTTGCACACTTAGTATTCGATACATTGAAATTCATCCAATTATTTACCTCCATGTCATGTCCACATTACTCCAACAAGTTGAGCTCCCTGAAGGAAAGAAATCTGGCAAATTATAGCCCAATGTAACCAAACCTCATTATGCACAGTGAGACTACGTCCTCCACAAATGAAGGCTGCCTTAAGTCCCTCACCTCACTCAGGTGTATAGGCTTCATTTACAAGTTGTTCGGGGGTGTTACCACCATGCACCCGGCTCCTGCTGAATGAATGAAGCTAAGCAGGTCTGGGCTTGGTTTGTAATTGGATGGGAGACCTCCTGGGAAAACTAAGTTGCTGCTGGAATTGGTGTTGTTGGGTGTCAAATCAATTGGAATTGGTGTTGTTGGGTGACTCAAAGTGGATCCTATAACACTCTTGGCAATGAATAGGGGGATCCCCAGTTACCCGGTTAACCGGTGTCCTGGCTAAATTCCCAGCTTGGCTCTCTCAACCTGCCACCTAATCATCCCCTGATTTAATTGCCAAACAAATTGTTCTCTCCCTCTCCAACTGATGTGTGGTGAGCGTTCTGTCGCAAAATGTTCACCAACTATAATAATGTGTGCTCAACAAGGCGGCGGTGTTGATAATTAAGAGGGGCCTAACAACCGATATGAAAAATACTGTCCATTTACTACACTTCCCAATCAGCATTACTATGAATCGAACATGGCTTTGTGGTGTCCCACACGTTCCACGCTCTGTCCTAGACAGTGATGAAAAGCACTTCAAAATCCTCTTCAAAACTTGGAACCTTGCCACTGTTTGTCAGAAATAATTTGACTTTCACTTCACTTCAGTCCCCAGTTTCTTCTTCACTCCGCCGTTTGTTCACATCTGGGTATACGGGTGTGATGTCACGGCCGGCCATGACACCGAATACACTGTCGCTAAGATGGCTCTGACAGGACGGGTTCGAACATACTGTCTCCAACTCATCGGCCTACGTCTGTAATGGCTTCAAGGTCGATATTAATTGTGATCTCTCTCTTTTAAATACTAGCAAACGATGTGTCATGGTCTAAAAAAAAATAAAAAATAGTAATACTGTGCCTTAGTTTTGCAGTGCAATGATAAAATATAACAAAATATGTTTTCAGTATGTTCAAGTACATGCATGGCGTTCCACACACGGGGTCGCTGATAGCCTGCTTGTTTAACATATTTCCCAGCTTCACCTTTCAGCCGTATAAGTAGGTCCCCCATCATTACATAAAAAAGGAAGAAAACAAAAACTATTTTCTTCCCCGGGACCCTAAAATAGCGCAGCTCTTTCATAGTAAATCGTGTAACCAACAATGTCGAAAATCATTAACCAGCTTAATTACCCCCACAGGTCAATGAGATATTTTCCAGGAAACAAATAATCTAAAGACAGGGAATGTACAGTAGCAGTGCTATGCTATATTCAAGGAATAGGAAGATTTTGCTACCGTAAGAGGCATTCAGTGGTTCCTGTAACTAGCCTCCAGGACACAATGTACTCCATTACGCACATCTGAAGGGCTTACTTAGGTGATATGTCAGTCCTCAAATAAAAATAAAGGCTGTGACACTGCATGACTAAGCTGCCTGTAGACTCCAGAGCACAAACAAGTAACTCGGAAAAAAAGGTGTTTCAGTGCATTAATCATCGACAGCGAAAGAGGATGAGAGACAATCAATCACACTACGAGGCGATGTGGAATAAAACATGAGCCACGAGCCACCGAGGCCCTGCCTCTCTCGTTCGGCTGACTTGAATGAAATTGATTACTGCACAACCTGCACCGGAGTGCAAATGAGAGGCGTTGACCCAGGCCATTCGGAGAAAAAACAAAACACGCACACAATGGCGTTAATCGCTAAATAATTCAGTCTTACGGGGAACTATTTTCAGTTTAACCTCGATAATATCGGCGCGGTAATGTGCGCCGCACCGCCATTCCCGTGGGACGCATGTGTGCTGCCTGGCATATACACAAAGGGTTCTGGGGGTTTTGTCCTATTTGTTGTTTGTTTTCACATTTTGAGTTAATGTAGATCAGGGTGCAGGGAGCTGCCATTCACAAGGAGGCTGTCTAGAACGTATAGGGGGGCAGTGCAAGACCGGCAACTCTCCCCACATCATATGCTCTATACTTCAGAAGGTGCTATGCAGAGCATAGGGAACTGCCTGCTCTAGGGTAAATGTACTAATAATTTCTCAACATGATACTACATTTTAATTATTTAATTATTTTTTTGTCATGGTAATAACATTTCCCATAGACTCAAGCCTAAGGCTCAAAAAAAGTCTTGTAATCCTGGTGAGATAAAGAATGTCTACAGTTTTGTTAATCTTCTCGGGCCTTTTTCATTCAATTTCCATACGGAAAGGATACATGTGACATGACACTAAAAGCCCACATTTCAGGCTACAGGATCAGAATATTTTGGGATAAAAATGGATACACTGGGAAAACTATACTCTGAAGAACATAATCTGCCACAACACAGGGCATGACATGAAAATGAGTCACTTTTGCACTCCAGCTAGCTTTAAGAATACTTTAAAAATGTTTTGCCTCAAGCTTTTTTTGCACAAGGTTTTATTATTATTATTATTATTATTATTATTATTATTATTATTATTATTATTATTATTATTATTATTATTATTATATTGTTAATAAAGGTGACTATGAATGCATAGGAGAGTACTGTTGCCACAGAGAAAGGGTCAGAGAATAATGGTATGTACTGTATATACAATTCATAAAAGCTGAATGCAGTACATGACTTCATATCAACCTGCTAAACTGAGCAGTGTTTTAACTTTGCAGAATATATCTCAGCAGTGCATCCATACAAAAATGTTTCCCCAGCACTGCTTTATGAAACATGATTGAAAGTTTATTTATTTATTTATTTTTTACAAAGGTGACATTGTATGGGCCTTTGTGTTTTTGAATGCTACATTTAAGAAAATATTGATATGTCACTGAATAATATGACAATTTATCCGTCATATTATTGAAACATAATTATTCATAAACGATTCATAAAACTCATTTTATGATTTTACCATCTTACTGTCGGGTAAGGACGGTAGGATTAGGTAAAATGTTATTTAATTTAATAATTATTATTAAAAACAATCAATCAATTAAATCAATTAAATCGCCAAATTCTTTAATAGGTAAGTCGACAGTAACCTGGTGGATCAACTAACAAGTCAAAACAAGGTCTAAATCAGGTCTTAAGGTTAAATAATTTTATTAAATGAAAAAAACAGTCAATTAGAATAATGACTTAAAATCATACATTCACTAATGAATGTAGGCTGACTACTTATAATTCACAAAGAGGAAGACATTAAACCAGACATTAATTACAATATACCAGCAAAGAGAGAGATAAGCCAGAAAATCCCAATATTATTTACCCTCCA
Organism: Synaphobranchus kaupii; assembly: GCA_029718625.1. Taxonomy (NCBI): domain Eukaryota; kingdom Metazoa; phylum Chordata; class Actinopteri; order Anguilliformes; family Synaphobranchidae; genus Synaphobranchus; species Synaphobranchus kaupii. Next base: position 97,993,488 of record CM056379.1, on the reverse strand, counting down.
GCTGAACAGGAACGAAAGGAACCACCACCACAAAAATAAGAGGAAAACTTAATTCACCAACTCCAACCGTACTGAGGCTTCTTTCCTTCAGCCCCCATAAATAGGCCCTTATTCTCCACAGAAAGGGCATCCCTGCCTCAATTGGGTTAATGTGTGAGAAAAGGGGGGGGGGGGGGGGGGGGGGTCATTTATGACAAAGACTGGCTAATCTTTGATGTTTGTGGGGGTGACTGAGTGAGAGAGACAGAAGGAGAGGGGGGGAGAGCAAGAGATGGAGGAGCCGGGTAGTTTACTTATATCTAAATATTAGATATCCTACATTACATAACAGATCCAATGTAAAGCCTATAGCACCAGCATCCACAAGTACACAAGACCTCATTGAGAACTGTCATTACCTGTTATTGTGTAACTGCAAAAGAGTTTGTAAACCAAATGGTAAAGCTTGGTATTAGTTCCATATAATAAACATTATTTAATACGAAATATTAATTGATGTGGTGGTACTGAGATATGACCTTGACCATGTACCAGGCACGGCTGAGATTTTTTGCGCATCATTTCTGGAGCAAAAGAGGCGCATTGAGGCCATGCATAAATGTTTACTAAAGGGGTGCAAGGCCTTGGATACGCAGTATGTCTCCGTGGGTCTGGGAAAAGTGCACTTCTCTTATTCATACATGTGCATTTGAGGGAGGATCATGCAAAAGGTGGAGAAATTCTAGTGTGGTTTATTAAGTATTTTACGGTAGCCAGTTTTGCCCAGAATTTTGTCCGCCATTGAAGAGTAGGTGAAAAGTTACCGCAGCGCATTTCTGGGCGTGTCCTGAAGGGTGGGATTTTTTCTACGACGGCCGCAGTAATTGCAGCGAGAAGACAACACCGGGAAGGACACTACAGAAGTTCTGAGACGCAGAATTTCATTATTTCAACTGAGTGAGGAAGAAAGAAGGTACAGACTAAGCAGCCATGCAGTAAATGCACTACTCAAAGACATCAAAGATGATCTAGGACCACACACACACAATGTTCACATTCAATCACAGCAATATTCATATTCCTTTCAACTTTACAGTTTATTGCATCTTGATCATTTCAAACGACAAATGCTGCCACATCTGGGATTTCACAGTCTGCATTTTATTGTGCCCTTTCTGCCGTGCTGAATGCACTGATAAAACGCACACAAAAAAAAATACACATTTCCTCACAACCGGAGATACAATTCAACGCTTCAAACAGGATTTTTTTTGATACAGTATTGCCCAGTTCCCCACCATCATTGGAGCCATTGACTGCACGCACATACCACTTATTCCACCCTCACTCAATGAACATATTTATAGCAACAGAGCGCACACATATCATGAACATCCAAGTCATTCGATGCATCACACAAAATAACCAATGTGGTGGTTCGGTCCACGACAGCTAGCTACTTGGTAATCGCGTTATATTTAGGCTACTTTTGTCATTTGAGCGCAACCTTCATTTTCTTTTAATATTTGAATTTGTTCTGTCGCAGGTGATGGTGGCTACCCCTTGCAGCCATAGGTTCTGTCGCAGGTGAAGGTGGCTACCCCTTGCAGCCATAGGTTCTGTCGCAGGTGATGGTGGCTACCCCTTGCAGCCATTGGTTCTGTCGCAGGTGATGGTGGCTACCCCTTGCAGCCATAGGTTCTGTCGCAGGTGATGGTGGCTACCCCTTGCAGCCATTGGTTCTGTCGCAGGTGATGGTGGCTACCCCTTGCAGCCATAGGTTCTGTCGCAGGTGATGGTGGCTACCCCTTGCAGCCATAGGTTCTGTCGCAGGTGATGGTGGCTACCCCTTGCAGCCATAGATTTCAACCCCAGTTCTAAACCACACAACAAAACCCCAAGACAGATACAACCATTCACACATCAGCACCAGAAGTGATTGAGTGCACTTTTGGGACCCTTAGCGCGATTTCGTTGTCTCGACCGTACCGGTGGCGCATTCCTCTATGCACCTCATAAAGTGTGCATAATCATGGTGGCATGCGGTATTCTGCACAACATCGCAATAAGCCGGGGGGATGCACGAGGAGTTGCCACCAGCTTGGCACACAGAAGAAGGCAGGCGGAAAAGAGCAAATGTCATTCAGAGATTCAGAGATGTCACACACACACACACACACACACACACACCTTCACCACTGAAAATTAAATAAAGCAGCGGAACTGCATCCGGAGTTTATTTATTACTATGTAGCACTTCACTTCCAGGAATCCAGTTGAGCTAGATTGTTCACATTTATAAATAAAGTTGTCAGATTCAGTAAACATTATCCTAGAGCAAAATTTTTATTTAGGTTCTGCATCATAAAACCACACCCAGAGCCTGCAAAAATAAATTCAGGTTTGCATGCATCACCATAGCTGTGCCACTCACTTATCACTGTCAAATAATAGAAACTGAAACATGTCTATGACAATTAGAAAAGAAAATAAATTCAGATGACATGCATTTATTTACCATCCGCCCTCTTCCCTGTTCCCTCCTCAGTCATTTGGCATCTTACATTTTTGCAGCGTTCTGTGAGGCTGCAGTGTTCACAGCTGGGTTCTTGGGTTGCTCAGGGGGTATGAAAAAGGATTGCTTAGTTTGCTGAGATAGGGTCTGTTCATCTTCAGGCATTTTTGTGTCCTGCTGCTGTTGTGCCTAATAGCTCACTGCTCTTGTTAGTCTTTTTTTTGTCAATTTTTTATTTTATCTTATATATTTTTTTCCCATCCCTGACCATCCCTAAGGGGGGGGGGGGGGCTCTTGTTAGTCTTGAAACAGTGCAGACAAGTCGTATTGATGACTCAAGGAGGCCTCCACTGTACTGTCTCATGGCCTTAACTGATGCGGTAAAGACCTTTGCATTCTCTGCCATTTTTTTGCAGGGCACTCATCTGCATTTTTTGCTCCTCCAACAGCATGTGATCAATATCTTCGATTGTCTCCCTCATTGAGCGGAGGGCGATGGCTTCAGTGGCAACTGATGTATCATGATCAGGAGTGTCATCATCTTCATTGGGCAGAACTAAAGAGAATACATAGGCTTAATTACTTCAAAATAAATTTTGGTCACACTTTAAACAAAGTCTCTCATATAAAGGATTTATGTAGTACGTATAAAGCCTTCATAAATGTGACATAATGGCTTCAAAATCATACATCAGCAAATGTCATGCTTCATAAAGGCTGACATAACACCTTCGTATGTTCCATGTTATGCCAAATGTGTCACACTTAGCCTAGCATCCTAGCATGTTTTATGTCACCCTGTATAATGTTTAGCCATTAGACAGGTGACATTGTTGGTTATGTCACATTTGGCATAGCATAATAAGGTGTTAATTCACCCTTTATGAAGCATGACATTTGCTTATGTATCGTTTGTGAAGCCATTATGTCACATTTATGAAGGCTTTATATATGCTATATAAAGCCTTTATAAGAGAGACTTTGTTTAAAGTGTTACTACATGGTACACATTAAGATTGGTGTGCCTATCATGTCCAAGCCTGTAGGTGCTGCATGCCAAGCTGGCTCAATGTGTCTACATGTAGAGTTTACTTTAAAATGGAATGATTAATGTATGGTGGAAGGAATTTTGTCCTTTGACAGAAACCTTTAAGACAAGGGTTTCTGTTCAAAGGGCTCATAAAGTTGCCATTGATAGAAATTAGCGTACTTTCTGATCTGGTTGTCTCTGCAGTGTCGATGCCCTCCACTACACCGCTCTGACATGAGGGTCTGCTGGATCAATTTTTCCATGTTGCTCAATTCCTTTTCTTGTGCTGGTCCATGCACCACCTGTTGCGCTGGCTTGCATGTGGTTGAAGACAACCTTCTTCTTTGTACGCCTTTCGATGTCTTGCTACCTTTTCTTTATTTCATTAGTTGTTCTTTTTGTTGCCCCTAACCATACATCATGTCTTTGGTTGAAGCCCAGTCAATCATCCGTTTTTTCTCAGAAGGTAAATATTCTGGTAAAATATATGTTTACTAATATTTCTATTTCTCTGTCTGAAGATAAAGAAAGGGCTGTCCACACACTTTCCCAAAACATGTTGCTTTTGCAGCAATTTATTTGCAAAAAATCACATGGGAAAGTGAAAAAGTGCTCAGTGCATTAAAAAGGAGCAGCCAACGTTTCAGTGTATAGCTTTCCTCAGTGCAAGTTGCACATGCTTTTTTAAACAGTTCACAAATTAGTTAAATTTTCTGTCTGAAAATATTGTTGTTTTTCTTATTTTCCCAGATTCCACAGTCAAGCACTCCAGGTTCGCCATGCAGGGACAACAGACTACATTTCCAGGCATTCCACAGGAAACACAAGAGACGTTTACAACACTGCCACAGTGCGACATCCGTAGTTACAGTGAGCCAATCCTGTAGCCTGGAAACACGTAACAAGCAATAAAACTATAAAACTGGGGACAAGCTATTGTCCGCCCCGCTTTCCAGCCCACAGGGAAACTTCCACAACCCTCTGTGCACGGCTCTTTCATCGTCCGCTCTCCACCTCGTGTCTGCATGTTACCTGTGGGCCATGGAGAGAAATAAAAACACTAATGCCACAACTAAATCATGTACGACCCATGTTGTGCCCACAGCAACAGGTTAACTTGCAATCCCGGCATCTAACCAAAGAAGAAGTTGGATCACCAGCCCAGTCAATTTTGTTGTTTTCTGTGGGTTATGCTGCACTGATGTGCAGTCTTCCAAGACCACGGACATAGACAGCAAAACCAGATGACAAGAAGACAATTTGTCGCTGGAACAAACAGAAGAAATTCCAGGGCCTCCCGGATGGGTTAAAGACATTCTTTGCCACCAGTAACAGGCCAGCTCACGGACAAGTTTTTGCAACGCAAATTCCACAGGAGCTTCAGTAAGACTGATCAAACATCCCAGACATAGCTTAGGATGTTTCGTCTGAACTGTTCTGTGTAATTTGATTGCAATGACTTGTAATCTTGTGATAATAACAGCCATAAGTGGCTGGCCTATCGTTCTATAGCTAATACCATGTATAACTAACCAATGCAGGCCTTTACTGTTTACTAACGTTTGTGTGAAATGGTCTCATTTTGGCTTACTGTTGATAGTTAATGTTATTTATTGACAGAAGTATGTGAATTTGTTTATAGTAATGGTAGATTTGAGATCAATAGCCACAATCTAGCGGCCATTCGCAGCCAGCTTTTGATGTTATATGAGCTTGAGAGTTGAGTCAAACAAACTCATTAAAACTCCATGCCTTCACCCTTTATGAATTATTAGTTATTAGTGATTTAAAGACAAATTGAAGAAGTAATTATAATACGAATCCATAATTATCAAATGATACTGATTTAATTTGAACCTAATTTAGGAAGGGTAAACCTCAATACTCCCTAGTTATCACCAATATTTCTGGCACCCCATGTAACAATTTATTCTGTACATAATTGCTGCCACTTGTGAAGACGGACATGTTTTATTTATCTATCCTCGCTACTACCAAATTTATATGTAGGGATATAGAGACACATTCCTTAAAGCCATATTCTACCGGTTCAAATTGCACGCTTTTATACCTTGCTTCACATGCACAATGCAAGCAGAGGGAGGTTCCCATGACTGATTGCGTAATTAGCCGCAGCCTTGGTAAATCAGGCATGAACTGTGCACGCACTCGCACAACCAAGCTCATTTGCAGGAGTCAACAGGACTTGTTACTACTAGTTGGCGCTCTAGTTGGGTCACGCCATGGTTGAGCATGGCGACAGAACAAGATCTGTAGCAAACATTGAGATTGAGTTGAGAGGGTTGCGATTCCAAACAGATGGGGACCTAGGCAATCGCCTATGTCACCTATAGCTACAACTCACTCTGGACATGCTGAAGCATTTCAGGTTAAGTAAGGGTATAACAGCAATTAAACCTATAGCCTTGGAGCTGCAAACACAGTTCACTAACCATTCTCCTACACTGCCACCACATGTGGAAGAGGGACATGAATATGGCAGCCATATTGGTTTTCCAATATGGAAAACACTGTATGCACATCTAGAGATGATGGCCAACAACTGTGAAAAAGTATCTGTTATTTAATTTATTAATTTATTTTTAAATATCAGAATAATTATTTTTATGCTAAATGCATGCTATTAAGAGGCTTTCAGTCATTCTTGCTTGAAATCCAAAAGCTTTTAATTTTGTATTGGTTCAAAAAAAGAAGCTTATTTGTTGCAGTGTGTGTGTGTGTGTTACAGAGAGAGAGAGAGAGAGAGAGAGAGAGTGAGTGGTGGAGTGATGCCAAATTGTCAACAGAAAGGGAAATATTTCATTTCTACCTGTCTGCATGCGTTACTGCTGCCAGTCGCTGGGAGGTATCACATTTATCATCCTTAATGGCTACAGTAAGATTTGATTTGTTGTTCGTAAGTGGCGAGGATGTTCCATTAACTCCAATGAGCCTCATTATAATACCAATTTAGATGTGTTTTGTTTCGTCTGATGGAAATTAATATGCCAACAACCACTGCATTGCATGTATTCAAACAGGATGCCGTTTGTAGCTAGCAGTCCCCAATATATGGCACAAGGATCAGCATGCCCCCCAGATAAGGACAAAATTGACTGGGCTGGTAATTATGTTATGAACAGTATAAATGGAATTATATCTGGCTGAGCAAAATGCTAATTCAAGAATGTTATTCTGCCTTTGCACAGAAATGTATGTGATATTACTTCTAATGTAAGAGAGATAATCCATAAACAGACATTTGGAACAAGGCTTGACTTGAGTTTTCTACAGGTCCTGCTTTCCATATACCAAGGGTGTATTTGAACTTTATGCAATGCAGTTTCATAAGGCCTTTCCCTGGGTTTAAGGGATCTGCGCTATACCCGAACTGACGGTGTATGAGACCTCGAAAAGGGTCCAAATGCATTTTACTTCTTCATTTTGGCTGTAAAGAGGCATCATCAAAATTTGAAAAGCACCGACTGGAACATACAGTACATTCAACGTGACATTTTTTTGGCCATGCCTTGGATGGCGTGTTAAATGAAAAGAAACAGTACGAACATAAGCCACAGAAACGACCTCAGGGACTTGGGAAAAAAAGGAGAACTCCATGCACAATAGCAATTATTAACAATACACTTTCCTCCGGAGCTGCTAATTGAAAAAAGTGCACTGCTCAACTCTCTGTTTCTTTTCTGCCTGTAATAGCTTAACCTTGGCTCCACTAAAAGATTAATTTGGTTCAAATGTTCCTCAGTGGCTCTTTTTTGTTAACAACTTTTCGTGCCCTTATTCTCTTTCACTTCCAAATTTGAAAAACCCAATTGCATTTGTCCTATCTCTGAAATGCATCAAATTGGGGGAACACATCTTGCATCCCCCAAAGATGCACACCGCTTTCTTTCACTGCGCAGTCCGTCTGCTGAGCCTTACGGCCGTCTTGGTGTGCTTTTTTTTTTTTTGCTGACAGCATGGGCAGACTGCGGGTATCCATTTACCCGAAGACAGCAGTGAGGTCGGGAAACGCCTGCCGACTGGAACTCTCCCTCCCAGAATGCAATGGCTAATTGTGCATTGCCCCATGGGACACCAAGCCACGGCCTACACTGACACCACGGGGTGCATCACTGTGCCAAGGGCTAATGATTTAGCTTTTCTACATTACCTTGTTTTCAGCTCTGTTTATTTGTGCGGGAATGGACTATTCTAGGCCTGACAGGACCTGCAATGTGCAGCTCAAGATGCGTCGCATTTAGTTAAGAACAGAGGCATTCGGTGAGACCACAAACACAACGAATTGAAAAGTTGTCTACGCTTCAAGATAGTTTTGTAAAAAATCAAAAAACTAATCATAAACATACTCTTTTATCATTTATGAAAATACTATAAGTTCATAGTACAAAAACAACTGATCTGAGCAACTGGTGCACAGTTGGTGCACACGTGGTGGAGCTCTCTCTTTCTCTGTCTCTCTCTCTCTCTCTGCCTCTCTCTCTCTACTCACATCTCAAAAACATCAAGTGCAACGAGATATTTTGTGTGGAGTTCTGAATGACGCACCAACTATACCCCTTCCTCACAAGGCCATACACAGTTCTGAAAGTACAAGCATTCAGACCATTTTATCCTCAATTGGGTAAGCCTCGTAAAAAAGGAATATTACCTTGGGTCATATAGGCAGACAAAACACATAGCGAACATGATGTGTACATTTACTGCTAACCATTGTCTTCTTTCTACTTTTCCCCTCCCTTCTTGAGATAAGCGCTCTACTTTTTGCAACCTGGGAGCCCGCAAATGCATTACTGTGATATGATACATACTTGTTTATACCTGTATATATCTGAGCCATTGTTTCATGGTCAAAATTATGCTGTTGCTCTATAGTAATAGTTTGGAATCGCAGAAAGCTTTTTTTAAATTATGCGCTGCGTGTCTGTCGTTGGGCACGCTGGTGAGATAAACCTCTGTTAACCCAGCCTAAAAGCAGCGTGTGTGCTGAACATGTGGTTATTTTCTATTTTTGAAATGTCTTTGAAAAAACCACTTCACTGGCAGGGATGCTGAAGTAGGAAAAGAAATGGCAAGAAGTGGAAAATAAATTCTGTTCTGTCACAAACAAACCAAGATGGGCAGCTATACCCGACTCAATCATACAAGGAGACAGGCCATCTGGGAGACTGCTGCCTGTTGACGGCGTAAAGACATACTTATAATCTAATTTCAGCCCTGTTATTCAAATCCCATTTCAGACCACCGGAACACTTTTGTGGAATATGTCTGACATGAAAAAGATGTTGGTTGCAGTCCATTCTTTATGATTCATACAATATTTAATGGACATAGGAATTGTTGGAAAGCAACTGAAAATTGTATTAGAAATACCAGTAATTTTATTTAATCTGACGTGACTACTGTTTTATATCTTTATAAAAGCAACTTTTAAAAGGTAAGTCACGCACTTTATGAAGCAACCGGCTATAGGCATGTATGACACGATCACTTCCAAGATAAATCATCCAAGTTAATCACAGTATAGTCGGTGAGCACAGGAGAGCACTATCCAATTAAGATGAATGGGAAAGGGTTTCTCATAGCCGCGCATAAAGAAAGCAGACATGCTGCTCCACAATCGACATGAACATTGCGACAGTCTGAAGATTCGCGCTTTTTCCTGAAAGCCTCTCTCGCCATCTACAGAGGTTGCTGAGTGTCACCAATGGCTTTTGCATTGTTACCTCACTGAAACACGTTTATACATTTAATTCCTCTTGACACGTTTGTGTCATTCTTTCCCGCCAGCCAAGAGATCCATTAATGAGTCACATCTACACTACAAGAATCATATCTATCAAGCGGACTTGGATTTTCTCAACTCAAAATATTCTCTAATTATGCAACTCCCCCACAACTCACCTTCTTCTGGTAGGTCATGTTTTCAATATTAGGTTTGTTTCAGACTGCAGAGAGGTCAAGATAACATTGGAGGTTAATTTCAGCACCCCAAGTTATGCTAGCAATGAGTGCCTGGGGAGGTCAAGGCCAGTCTTTTACATAATATGGAATGTGGCTCACTGTTACACGCAGGCAGCATAAGGATTAACCTGATTAGTGCACTTTCTGGCTCTCACCAGCAGGTGGCCCCCCATTTGAATGAGCAATAAGTGAACATTATATTCTTTTTAGGTTTCGGAAAAAATCTTTATTTCCCAAGTTACCCCTTATGAGGGCCCCTTGGGAAAGAAACGTTTGCACTGGCCAATCAGTGTACTGCAGCCTTTAAGTGGGAAGAATTTGGTCCCTCTTGTGTTGAAGTTTTACCAGCGTTTGTTTAATCCTCCTGGGAATATGGTGTTGAGTTTTCTAATCCAATGTCTTTCTGTCCTACGTCTATCCTCCTGCGTCCAGTTAATGTTTGAATGGCTGGAGAGGGTTTATGTGATCACAAACAATACATTAACCTGAAAAATAGTAGGATGTTTAAATAATAAAATCATTTGGCTCATCCTATGTCTAAATGAAAAAGCATTTTATATGCCTCTGTAAGTTATATAAATGGGCCCAATGCAATTCTCTGGCAAACATGCACAGTAGATAAGCACTGTATAATTATATGGTAGAAGAGGTGGTTGAATAACCACAACATAAAAAACCTGACCCAAAATGGGAAAAATAGAATTAACTGTGGTCTCTAATTATTCTCTAATTACATCTAATGTACCTTATCGGTCTCCCCGGTGTTAACAACATTATTGGTGTACAAAGCAGCCTGCATATCTGGAACCACTTTGTTTAACCCCATTAAAAGAATGAATGCAAACTTAAGAACAGGCTCTTTAGAACAACAAACTTTTTTTGTTTGTTTTGATGTTCTCTTTTTCTTCTTTTTTTCCTCACAAATTATTGTCAATACACAGGATGATGAAAAACACAGTTTTGCCCTGTGAACCCATGTCTGTGTTAATCAATGATTTAGAGTAGCAGGTGAGGGCTGGCCATTTGGGCCTGGGGTGTAATTGTGTGGCCGGAGGGGGGAGGCCAGAGTGGATAGGTCTCTGCCCCCCCTGTCCGGACATCCAGGCACCCCGGTGTATTGGCTGTGACTAATGAAGTGTGTCGATGAACACAGCATACGTTATTTGGGAACATTTGGGAGATGTGCTCTCGCAGATAATGTGAACATTTGCGTCAAACCCAAGGCCTCCGACGGTATATAAGCTTGGCTAGATGGCCAGGGCGTCGAAGGTTGCTGGACCGCAATTTGTCCTGTGTCTTGGCGATCTTCCCGCTGGCCAGTGTGATTTTCAATACACTTTTACTTTCTCTAGTGAAGCATTTGTTGTATTGGTGGTTCCTGCATTGTCCTGACTTGGATTATTTGAAGAGAAGCCGGTTCCTAACAAAACAATACTAATCATTTGCAAAACTATATTTTTTGTCCACGTAGGAAAGGCAATATTGGCCAACTTCAAATCAGATCAGATTAAGACAGATTTATACATCATAAGCCAATGATCAATTATTTGCAGCATCTTTGACAAAGTTAAAGTAAATAACATAATTCATGGGACTGTTGGGTGGCATATCCTGCCAATGGAACAGCCCTTTCTGCGGTGGCATGCTTAATGTCATTCCTGGCTGTGCCAGCAGCACCAGGGAGTGATCTATCACTGGACGTAATGTTGCACAAGAAGGGAGGATTTCAGTCGGCTCTTCCCCAGTCCCATTAAGTAAGACATATTACTGCCGGTGCCTGACTCCTCTGGTTTTTCCGGCACTTACAGTTTGTCTGCACCAGCTCTTTAAGTAGGGCAGTCCTCAGGTTTGATTCATCAGCAGACCAGCTAGTACTCAAAATAAGTTTTTGCCGGCTGCAACAGGATGCAACAACAAAAAAGATGTCAGGAAATGCATGTAAACAACACACACACTATTGCAAGTAAACCGTGTGCAGGAGGGTTTTTCAGTATCTCTAAAAAATATATATTTGTAACACTTTATTTTAAGGTTCTGTTATAAAGAATTTGTAAACCATTAGTAAATGATCTATTAACCATTTATAAAGTGTCTTCTAATAATGACTTATTATAAGAACTCATATTTGTAAAGCATTAGTTTATATGTGTGAAATCATGTATATGACGCATTCATAAATTCAACTGCACCACCTAAACTAAAGTGGCCACGGTTTACTATGCATGCATATGAATTAAGTACATATGAACATAAGTTAGTAAGACATAGTAACTCCCATTTGTAAAGCATTAGTTTGGTTTACAAATCTTTTATAATGTTACCAACATATTAAATAAAATCATTTACAATAAAAGCCAGTTCACACTGACAAATACACAGTATCTCAAGTGAAAAGCTGTGGCACTAATGTGGAACAGTAGCCCTTTTGTTCCTCTATACTAAAATAGCTTCAGTTTCTGTGTGCTCAGCCTACGATATGAAGCCAGGGTAAAGCATTTAATATTCATAAAGTGACCTGGTTGCTAAACTGTCATGATATTTCTACCAGGTGCAGCAAAGCTAGAAAATTACAAACCACATCTGGTTGCTGCAGGTGTGTGCCCATGTGGTTTTTGATCACGTTAAAGTGTAAATCCTCCAAAACTTGAACAATTTATATGTACTTTGGACTGATTTTATTAAAAAAATGGTCATTCAGAATGTGCAAATCCATAATGCAATACTCATTAGCCCCAATGCAGCACTCAAAAACCAAACACATTCATTTTAATGACATAGTCTGTCAACTATATGAACTCTACTCAATATAATTTCCTTAACACTCCAGTTTTATAAACTGAAAATGGGCATGCATATAATTTTATGGTACACCCATACAAATGGAACAATATATATATATATATATATATATATAATGTATACTCTGTGTGTGTGTACACACACACACACACACACAGTAAAATGCAAAAGTATTGGGACAGTTCTGGCAAATTGGTTGTTTTCCCTCTTCATGTGTTTTTTTTGACGTTGAACTATATTACAACAATGCAATTCTTTGTACTATATTAATACTATCAACTATATATTTTATTTGTATTATATAATATATATTATAGTATGCATATACATGGTTACATGGCCTGTATAGCCCTCCTGACACAAATTATTCTGTTTTAATTCCTTCCTTCACCGAACAGATTGAAGCGCCATTTACATGCAGACACAGTACTACTGAATCATGTTATTGACGGGCCTTAATTTCCACAAAACAAAAAAGTCTCATATTGACTGGCGACTTCCTTTATTCCTAAACAGATTCTGAGCTGCTAAACCGCTGGATCAGAATGATTTCCCTGGATGATCACAGATCTTCAAACAAGGCCAAGCCGAGCTTACGAGGAGTGTCTACAAAGGAAACCCTACAGTCTGATGGTCTGACAAATGCAGTAAATAAATGCTGAGGTAAAGAGGTTGGCATCTCTGAAAGGATGGGTGTAATTAATCAAAACTGGACCTTCATTAAATCTGTTGCATAAAAGCCTTTGTATTTTTTATGGTGTAGTATCCAATGAAAGCTATAATAATAATAATAATAATAATAATAATAATAATAATAATAATAATAATAATAAAATAATATAGGCCTACATGCTGAAGCAGACTAAGATGCTCTTCTGAATGTAACTTTTATTTCTGTTTCCTAAAAATACGTGGCAAACACAACACTCATCTAATCGATAGTGGAATCATCTGTGTCCATCTATTGATAGAAAATGCCAAGGCTTTTCATCATAGAGGTTCACTTGCTGTCCTTGAAATCTTCCCTGTATCTTCTCACCATGGTAAAATCACTGCTCTACATTTTTACAATGTCCCTACACTGATACGTGGCGACCATTTGTCATTTTTATTTGTTAAAAAGCACAATAAATCCATTTAAGCAATTCAATTTACCCTCAAATGTAACTATTTTACTATGCAAATGTAGAAATGTACCGAGAATGATTTTCATTGATGTGGCGATGCTGGGCAATGCTGCACTCTGGAGACGGAGAACATCTGAACACCACCTCTTCCTTGAGTTTTGATATGTGGTTTGTATGCGCCGAATAGGTCCTTGGTTAACCTGCTTTCACATGAAGGTGTGTGTGTGTGTGCATGTGTGTGCGTGCATGCATGCATATTTGTATGAGGGGCCGTTTAGGCCATAATTCATGTTGGACCTCTCACATACATATATTCTCTCTCTCACATACATATATTCTCTCTCTCACATACATATATTCTCACTCTCACATACATATACTCTCTCTCGCATACATATATTCTCTCTCTCACATACATATATTCTCACTCTCACATACATATATTCTCACACATACATATATTCTCACTCTCACATACATATATTCTCACTCTCACATACATATATTTTCACTCTCACATACATATATTCTCACACTCACATACATATATTCTCACTCTCACATACATATATTCTCACTCTCACATACATACATTCTCACTCTCATATACATATATTCTCACTCTCACATACATATATTCTCACTCTCACATACTTACATTCTCACTCTCATATACATATATTCTCACTCTCACATACATATATTCTCATAAGAGAATGTATGTATGTAAGAGTGATAATATATGTATGTGAGAGTAGAATGTATGTATGTGAGAGAAAGTATATATATATATGGAAGGCACTTACATGAAACGGAAGTCACTTACATGAAACGGAAGGCACTTACATGAAACGGAAGGAAGTTCGTTTATGGAATTGTGATTGGCTCAGAAGCTGACTGGTACCATAGATATACAAACATAGATACCTCAGTTGCCCTATTCAAATCTTCACGGCCGCCAAATTAGGGCGGTCAAGATCTGTGTAAAAACAAACGGTACTGTATACAGGCACGACTTCACACCAGCGTTGCGTTGTGGGTATTATCGGCCTTTTTGCAGACACGCAAACTATAAACATTAACGGTAACGTTAGCTGTTAAGGTGACACCTTATGTTAAGTTAAGGTGTAACCACCTTAATTGTGTTGGACTCATGCACCTGATGCAAATGACGCCTGGTTTTGTCACACATGCAAACAAGAGTGGAACAGAACTGTAACCAACGGTGAAGCCTTAAAGACTGACCACATAATTATGTTCTATGTTGTGCCTATTGAAGCACTTAATTGTTCAAGTTTTTGGGCGTTTTCAGCACTTGGTTCTATTTTTACTTATTATGTACCTTGTGCTTTCAACTTATCCCACAGGGATTTATGTGTGCAATCGTTTTTCTTAAATTACTTGAATCGAATATAGGCTTACTGGAATGTATCACTGCCACTTGTGGTAAGCCTACTACCAGTTGCACTGTGAACTTCATTGTAGGCTACTACTACCCCAAACAAATTATATTATCCATTTTGTACATTTCATGCAAGTCATTTCTTTTTTGCTAAATAAAGACATTCAGAATTGTATTCATTGTACATCGTTTATTGCATTTCACACAACATATTACACTCTAGGTACACTTGCGGTTTTCCATTAGAATCCACTATGCTCATTGTCATATTATGTAGGCTATATGCCGTGAGCACAACGGATGTGGAAATGTTTTAATATGTTTTTACGTCTTACAGCCTATACCCATGCCATAGGACGCCTCTTTGTTAGCTCGGCGATCAGACTTCCACCACTTTGCTTCCAAGCTGGAAAGCTGTAAAATCGCTCTCCATTTGCGATTAAAACTGCATCCAAGATTTGCAGCTATAATACGGTTATAATAATCAGAGCTACCAAGATAATAAAGAACCAACCTCTACTGCTTTCTAGCAGCTTTAAACAATAAAATCACCATTAGCTCTGACAACATTTTGACAACGTATGCATAATAGTTAAAGGGCGTTTTACAAGCTGTTCTGAGAAATTTGGAATTCAGATTAACATTTATCACGTTTATAAAAAGCCACATTTCACGAAAATGAGTTGAGAATTAAGCGAGTTACAGTCGATTTTATCGGAGGAAATCTTAATCTGTCAATACGCTACGATACCGTTTATTTACGTGGATCCTGACCGCCCGACGGTGGCCAGGCTATTTGTAGACAATGGACTCATTCCAGAATGTGGATACTTTCACACAAAAAAAGGCATGATTGTTTCTTTTTACAGAACGTAGCCTACATAGCTACATTTTCAATATTAGTAGCCTATCGCTGCAACGTTACACAGCGGCTGGTGCGGCATAGATCTACGTTTTTATATCCATGGCTGGTAGGCTGTTGTCATAGTAGCTACTGTTGTCCGTGCACCATGGAGGGGGAAGACCAGTAACGTTATTAGCCTCCAACCGGCAATCGGAGTAATGCATAAATATTACCGTCACCTGAAACAGTCGGTGCTTCTTGAGAGGCCAGCATCAGCCCTGTAGCCTAGCCTACTCAGCGCCTTCTCACAACACAGCTGGCAGCGAGATGAGCACTATTTACACCGTAATGTTCACTCCTGAGTGTAGGCTAATGTCCACAGACACACATTGACTCTCGGCAGAGGAAAACGTAACAAATAACGTTAGCTTATTACTAAGCTCATTCACTACGCAAACAGACCAGTGAACCGTTCTAATGTGGCAATCATGTACTAGCTAATGCTAAAAAATAATCACATCACTTGCTAACGTTAGCTTGTTTAATGCAAGTCTAAGTAGCCAAGGCCGTTGCTATATGAAGCATTGCTTTTGTTGGTTAGTTAGCTAACGTTAGCAAGTGGTGTGATTATCTTTTAGCATTACTACATGGTTACGAAATGATAACGGTTAATTTGTCTGTTTGCACAGTGATTAAACTTAGTAGCAAGCTAACGTTAGTTGTTACCTTTTCCTCGACCGAGAGTCCCAGTTGCCAAAGTGTTGTGGAGTGTTATATCGTGCAGGACGGCAGACTGTCTCCGAGCAAGTCCAAGCTGACCTGCTGAGGATTCTTAAGGTAGCTACACTGGAGTTAATGTTACTGGGACTAAATCGCGCTCTCATCTCGCTGTGAGAAGGCGCAGAATGATACAGCGCTGGCCTGGCCTCAAGAGATGAGGACAACTGCCTGTTTTAGACGGCGATAATATATTATGCATTACTCCGATTTCCTGTTGTAATACATGTATCTGGTCTTCCCCCTCCACGATGCGTGGGAACTGGACAAGAGCCTGTATGGCATATTATAGTAACAGTGCAGACGTAACTTGAATGGGCGAATAAGGAATCCAGTAGTTGTTTATATCTATGGTACCAGCCAGCTTCTGAGCCAATCACGATTCCATAAACTAACTTCCTTCCGTTTCATGTAAGTGCCTTCCGTTTCATGTAAGTGACTTCCGTTTCATGTAAGTGCCTTCCATATATATATATACTTTCTCTCACATACATACATTCTACTCTCACATACATATATTATCACTCTTACATACATACATTCTCTTATGAGAATATATATATGTGAGAGTGAGAATATATGTATATGAGAGTGAGAATGTATGTATGTGAGAGTGAGAATATATGTATATGAGAGTGAGAATGTATGTATGTGAGAGTGAGAATATATGTATGTGAGAGTGAGAATATATGTATATGAGAGTGAGAATGTATGTATGTGAGTGAGAATATATGTATGTGAGAGTGAGAATATATGTATGTGAGAGTGAGAATGTATGTATGTGAGAGTGAGAATATATGTATGTGAGAGTGAGAATATATGTATGTGAGAGTGAGAATATATGTATGTGAGTGAGAATATATGTATGTGAGAGTGAGAATATATGTATGTGAGAGAGAGAATATATGTATGCGAGAGAGAGTATATGTATGTGAGAGTGAGAATACATGTATGTGAGAGTGAGAATATATGTATGTGAGAGAGAGAATATATGTATGTGAGAGGTCCAACATGAATTATGGCCTAAACGGCCCCTCATATATTTGTGTGTTTTATTCACGGCTTGGTTTATACCAAAACCAGCTTTTAGCGCTGCAGTTGCAAGATGCATATGAAGTAGTTTACAGTTTATAGTTTTTTTTACTTGATGAACCGGATATTGATGGATTTTAGAGGTAGTTAGAAAATTCTACGTCAAATGTTATGATTAACGTGTTATTGTATCTGTAATTGTAGCTTGCTTATTCCTTTTCCCGTTAGCCTATGTTTATAAGAGAGTTGTGAGAGGCAAATTAATGTTATTTGTTTGACCAGGAATCATTAATATTCAACTACACAAAATAGAAATTCACAAAGCACACCAGCTACATTGTTGCAAGGTCGGGACCTTTTAAAATGTGCTCCTGCTTGACACGGATTAACTGACTGGCCATAACGCAGTCACACAGATAGTATAATCTGTTAAACCAGTCCTTTTCAAAAATGAAATGGAATTTTGACATTTTGACAATTGTGTTGCTCTAAAGCGTTATGATCAACCGTAGCTTCCCTGTTGTCAAAATAGGTCCTTGTCTATGTGAGTGCCCTTTCTTTTTTGTTTCTCTGCATTTTAAAAATGTTTTGGAAGAAAGTGCAGACTTTATGGAAAAGGGTCACTGTGTACCACAGGAGTCATTCTGTACCCTCACACTGATGCGCCCTAATAAAAACTGCCTTGGCCTAGGATTTATTTAGAGCTGGTACTCCTGTTTGATTTACTCTGATTGGTTCAGGGATGCTGGGTTTAATATAGCTTTCAAACTGTCAGTCTTCCATTCTGACTGTGTGATGAACCTTATGACTGTGCGATCCACCACTGGCACAATTAGGGGAATTGCAGACCCGTGTTCTTACTAATGTCTCAAATCTTTGATTATGATATTCCAGCAATCTTCCCCTAGAGTTGATTATCTAATTGCTTCTCCTGAAGAGGAAGATAGACATAGGAAATTGAACAGATGCTCTTCACAATGCTTGGGAGTCAACAGCATACAGTCGCGTAATCGCAATGATTAGTTTTGTTCGCGGAGCGGTCTTCTACGATGCTCAAGGGCAAATGCTGGTGCATCTGCGGCGAGCTGAAATCAAATTGCAGATGCAAATTTGGACACATTCTGTTTGTGTCTTGTTTCGTAGCCAGAGACCAACTGTGTACAATCAAGAGGACCCTGAGCACGAGAGACTCCATCATGGAGAAATGGCTTCATTAGATGCCGAAATTAGACATTCTACTTAGGGGCTCATGGATATTGGCTCGTTTATGTAGGCATCTGCACAGATCAGATTCAACTAAATAAAATGTGCTTGTGGGCCCCTGCATGAGGCCAGATATGCTAATGAAAATGCAGTCTCCATCATTCGGGTGAGGCGCCACGCGGCGGCGCATGGATGAGCCTCACGGCCTCGGATCGAATCCGGGCCGCGCCAGCGCTGACCGTGGCCGGTAGCCCCACCGAGTGACGCACAATTGGCGCCTGCACCACCCAGGACATGGGAGAGTAATAATAATAATAATAATAATAATGCATTGCACTATTTATGTACACTTAATCCCAAAGTTCTCAACAATATCTTAATAAAAAGGACTAAACACAAATATATATACTGCAGTGACAAAAAGCAGTAGGCTACAAGATGTTGAATATTCCACACAATGAGCTGTCGATGTCAATCGATAAAACCATATAAAAAAACAAACAGTAAAGCAACTGAATAAAAACCACACGATGTAAAAAGAAGACAATCAAAGGTAACGCGTTCTTCACCAAAGTGGCTTTTGAGACGAAGGATGAAAGAACCTGAGCCCAGGATATAACATGCTTAAGATACTACACAAGCTGCTGTGGGAATACGATGACTAGATGCAAGCTTCCCTTTGTGAAACAAGTCTGACTTTCACAATATTTATAAAAGTTAATTCAGTTAACTCATTGATCCTCCTTTGTGAAATATTCCCCGGGGCAAGGACAGAGGTCTTGCACAGTGCAGGAATTCAAGTTTCTAAGTAGTAATTTTAGGAACGTGGAACTGGGGCTATACAAAGGCCATAAAGCATGAGTAGAATGTTTAAAATAAGTTCAAAGTGTCAGTTGGAAGAAAGCCAGGTGAAGTTGAGGTTCCCTTCATTTCTGTGAGTATCCAGGCAGCACTACTTTGACGTTAATATTATTTCTCTGAATTTGTGCCGTGCTGCCACCTCCCCCATAATCGAGTTACTCACAGCGCTGAAATTCCTGCCCACAGAACACTACGCTTCGCTCACTATGTGTAAAAATTATAGGGAACATTGATCACAACCCATGAACACAATAACACTGCAATTATCTTCTATTAGACATACGGGAGCTTAAGGAGCAGTCTTACTTCAGGTACTCCATTCAAGATATGATATTTAGTAATCTGTCTGTGTTATGTATCTATCTATCTTAGGGCAATCATTTAAACCTACTACATGCATATACGCTATAATTCTGATACATATAATTGTAGCTTTCATCTGTTATCTCTATAATTAAAGGGAAATTAAATAGCTATATCTTTACATATGATAAATAAAATACCAGTACCAAAATCAGAATGAAAAAAAAAAAAAAAAAACCAGGTGCAGGAAAAATTATTATTGATCTTGCCAAATATTAAAAAGCAAGAAAAGGCTGCAGGAACTGAGAAATGATTGAGCCAGAGAATTACTGAGTCACAGTACCTTAGGCATTGTGATGATAAATCGATGTGCATAAAGTCACGTAAGTAATGTAATGCAATTTATATTAAAATGTAATTATTTAAGAAAATACCTATATCAAAATGACACTATATCAAATTGGCAAAATGACTCTTTTTAACATTCATTCATTATATACTAAAGCAACAACAATGTTACTTTTTATATGAAGTGTTTTATGAAGAAATTAAAATGAAAAAGAAAGTAATTAAGTTATTAAGATAGTTATCAAAATCTGGCTCTTTACTATTACTTTATTATAATATTGATTTTAAAGGAAATTAAAGGAAAAACCAACATAAAGTGTCTTAGTAAGGTGTTGGGCCACCACGAGCCACCAGAACAGCTTCAATGCGCCTTGGAATACATTCTACCTCTAGTCTAGCATATATTCTAGTCTCTGGAACTCTACTGGAGGGAGGGAACACCATTCAAGATATTCCCTCATTTGGTGTTTTGATGATGGTGGTGGAGAGTTCCAAAATCTCCCATGGGTTGAGATCTGGTGACTGCGAAGGCCATAGCATATAAATCACGTAATTTTCATACTCATCAAACCATTCAGCGACCCCTCGTGCCCTGTGGATGGGGGCATTGTCATCCTGGAAGAGACCACTCCCATCAGGATATAAATGTTTCATCATAGGACAAAGTTGATCATGCAGAATAACTTTGTATTGATTTGCAGTGACCCTTCCCTCTAAGGGGACAAGTGGACCCAAACCATGCCAGGAAAATGCCCCCCACAGCATAACAGAGCCACCAGACCCCAACACTGTAGGTGTCGATACAATGCAAAGTAATTTGCTTGTATCCTCCTTTCTCACTCCACTCTTTCATGTTCAGTTTTGCACACTCCATCAATGCAACATGATTTCACCATGGTTACTTTGCCTCAAGAACGGATGCCTCATAGGAGTTTTATCTTATATTAATTCTTTTGCATTTGAATCAAATTGTCCATGCGCTTCCCTGCCGGAAGAGTTTAATTTTCCTTATTTGGTTCAAAGATTACACATGCCAAATTGTAATGCTTGGATGTGTGCTGATTTGATAATTATTCCTTTTCCGTCCCTTGCTTTGTTCAGAAATACGCACTCTCACCAAGGTTTATTCGACGTTTTCCCTGGAGGAGCAGGCGTCAGCAAATTTCTCGCTCACTCTGAAGGTCATGTTGTGCTTGTTGGAAGGCAGGACTCATTTGGTCTCCCATCACCGTGGCGCGGTATTCTAGTGAGTCAGCGTTATTTACGAGGAGAGGTTGCGTACCATTTTCCACCCCGGGAGAAAGCCGGTAACCACATGCAGTTCTTCCGTCACTCTTGAGTAATGCCTCGCCCTCTGTATTGCGCAGTAATTAAGGGAAACCTCAAAGACCCGCGCGTCGACCTCAGGGGATGGGACAGGACAGACTGACGGATCATTCGTACCCAGAAAGGTGGAAAAATGCAGGAACTGTAGTGCCGTGTCGTGACTGAGCCAGTGATCTGAGGATGAATACTCTATGGGCCTCATTTACTGAGACCTCTAGTGTGCGCAAAACCTTTTAGCACAGGCAAAAACCAATAAAATGACAAATCATTGGTCGTGGTATTTCTATTGCACCAATCATTGGTTGTGTTATTCGTTTCACGTGGGCTAAGTGGTTTCGCACACGGTAAAGGTCTTGGTAAATCAGGCCTTATGAAAGACGAGAGGAAAAAGAGAGGCCGCACAGCTTCTTTGTGCTGGTTTCATTATCTGGGCTACGGCTTTGAGACAAATGGTTGTCAGGGTGCAGCAAATCTAGGCTGCCCTACGAGGACGGCATTCTTCAAAGAAGCGTCCTTACATCAGGATTTCAATATATTTTGAAGGAGCTGAAGAGAGGAGCAAAGGCACAGCTTTGAACTGTTCGACTAACTGTTGTTCATGCAGATGGCTGTTTGAAACGTGACAAAAAAAGACCTTTGTATCGTAACACATCAAATAATTTTGCCTTTACTTTAGCCCTTGAGAATAAAATCAGCAGAAAACACATTGACCCATAAAGCCATTTTTCAGCGTTGACTCGAAATGCATTTCAGACCTCTCAATACAAACGTTCGCAGCTGAGTGTGTGAGTGAACGGTGTGTGTTCCCTGCGATGCATTGGTGACCTATCCAGGGGGTATCTTAATGCTTCACTGCAGTTTGGAAAGTTGTGAGGGCCAGTGAATCTTTTCAAATGGATCCTTTCAAATGAACGTACTGACCCAAGTCTTCTCCGTCAAAGATACGTTCCTTTGGCTCTCCCCCCAAGCTTTGAGATCTCCGACTCCCGGGTCTCCTTATTGTACAAGCCAAATACATCTGCGTCTTCAGAGATGCTGCATCCTCTGTGCGACTAAATAAGGTAAATTACCGCCGTCCATGTTTGCTCTACTGGCTGGAATCAGTCCCGCCTAAACAATGCTGTGGCTAACTGTCACTCTTTGCCCACATCACTGCACTATGCAAAAGTGCTTTTTAACTCTATTCGCCATGCTGAAATCCACTTATTTCTATATTTATCATGCTGCTCTTGGCCCTCAGTATAACAGCAGAGATGATATTATTTAATTAACTAGCAACTTCAATCAAGGTTATACACATCAT
This sequence comes from Synaphobranchus kaupii, assembly GCA_029718625.1. NCBI lineage: Eukaryota > Metazoa > Chordata > Actinopteri > Anguilliformes > Synaphobranchidae > Synaphobranchus > Synaphobranchus kaupii. The sequence continues at coordinate 97,970,657 of CM056379.1, read as the reverse complement.
TTAATTTGAAGAGGAAGTATTTGTATGAATTCATATTAAACTTGCCAAGGCCAAAAGAGGGCCTCATAAAGCCTTCTACATTTCCAGCTAATTACATCTTTAATCACTGCCTGCTTTGAATATACTTTCATTCTAGCTATTGCTAATTAACTTTCTTTAATTTCTCATTATCGCCAAATAGTAATAAGCACGCATCCTTTCGGATGGGTTTCACAGAGATGTGCAAGATAAACATTTTGATAATAAACAGTTTGATCTCGCTGCAGATGTGAGCTCGAGTCCTATGATCACCAATTTCAGGACCTGAATTGTCAACAAAAAAAAAACAAAAAAAACTTGAGATAGATCACTTTTATTTTTATTTTTGCTTACTTGCCTCACTGTTAGATTTTATTCCTTCAGGTAAAATGTGATAGTATAGATCTTGCATTTGGCATATTAAATACAAATATTTTATGGCTTAAGTGAAAAAGTAGAGTTTGACGGCCTGCCAAGAGACAGCACAGAGAAAGAGGGGGAGATAGCGACGCTGCCCCCCCAGACGGATGGCGCCTTGGGCATCCGCCCTTGTCGACTATGCCTAGAGCCGGCCCTGATCATTTTCTTTTAAATACAATTTATTTTCGTGTACGTCTCACATGAATAATGCCTTAAGGTATTGTGATTAATCTTAACTTTATTTTCTTATCACATTACATTTTAATCTGATTAAAGGCATGAGGCAAGAGAGAGGAGTGAAATGGCTAGGGAGCAATATTGTACACGCTATGCATCTTAAAATAACCTATACGACTACATTACCTATTAGTATAATCTGTCCTCAAGTAAACTGCCCTGTTATTTAAAATATTATATTTGCTAAATATTGGATGAATAACTTTTTTATAATAATATAAAACGCACCAATGAAAATAAAACTTTAACTTAAGTGTGCCACTAGTTGTATTTAGAAATACCATCGTGACTTTAGGATTTGATACCTGAAATGAAGAACTTGTGACTTGACGTTAGTACTGTTAACTTCGGGCTCACTTGAGTCGTGCCACTTATTACTCGGGGCTCGACTTGGACTTGAAAGTTGAGACATTAGACTTATTTGTGACTTGCGTAAGTGTGACTTGGCCCCATCTCTGCACTGGACGCACTGGACCTTAATGTCAATGCAGTGTCCGGTGAAACACATGTAGATAGCTCCTCAGATATGTCCTGCTTAATCTTGGAAAGACATACTGTTCATTCTAGGCTATTCTATTTCTCTCCAGCAGATCCACTCTGTTCAGAATTTGACAAAAATAACATATAAAAATCACAATTGCTGAAAAAGGGCTAAATAACTGCACACAAAAAAAATCCATGTTCAAAAAATCTTTGCAATTTATCACCTCGTGTCACATAAGCAAATTTTATCCCTGGATTTTGTTTTTGTGCACTTCGACTTTTCACTCTGTCAAGAATGGCATTAATAATATTGGCAGAGCGATGTGTGGCTGACGATATGTCGATTTCAACCCAGGAAAGAAACAGGAAAGCACTTATAAAGGGTGAGCTTTTCCAGAATAAACCGAGAATGGTTTGAACAAACAACAGATAGAATATTAAACAGCTGTGGGTTTAGGCCTGTCTCAGAGCTTCTCTTTTTGAATGCCATGTGCGTGAGACAGTTGTGCAAATCCAAGAGGTATTTCCCCCCCTCACTACTTGAAATGGGCCACAAGCGATAGATGGAACATGTATTAGATCCATGTTTCCATCATTATGATAACTCCTCCTCTCATCTCCCTCCACTGGCTACTTATATCGGCGCGTATCGAATTGGTGCTAGTATATTGGGCAGCTAAAAGGACAGCTTTCTTATTTGAGTAGAAAAGTGCTTTAGTAATTTTTCCCTTTTCACCTCACTTGATGTGTGGTGAGCATTCTGGCACAAAATGGCTGCCATGCATGACTCAGATGAATGCTACTTTTTGAGTATGGTTGAGGTGTCCCCCATTAAAGGTGCAGTAGGAAAGATTTTTCGATATAATTTTGAGAAATTACTAAATTTGCTCATTACATTCCAACAGCTATCAATAAATCAAGTGTTCTGTGAGTGTCCTGGGCTCTGTACTAGACTGTCAAAAAATATTAAGCCGGTCCTCCAGAAACAAACCAATCAGGGCAACTAAAGGGACAGCTTTCTTATTATCTTCTAAAGATCATCAGACTGTACACAGCAATCAGATCTCTCCTTTCTGCTACCTCTGGGTGTCTGGCACACCCCCACCCAACGTGTGCATGCACTTCCCGGTCACGTCTCCTGTCGGTTCTGGCCCTCCGGTGGTGGAATGAGCTTCCCAATGCAGTCAGAACAGCAGAAAGCCTGTCTGTCTTCTAACGCAAACTGAACACTCACCTCCTCAGACTACACCATTGCTCCCCTGACCCCCTTTATATATCTGTTCTTTTTCTCTTTCTTTTCATGGATTTCCTTTTGAATAATGCAATAGGTATAGCTGTATAAAGACGGGCTAGCCGTAGTTACTTTTGTTTACAATACTAATCGTTGGTTACTTTGGTTAACTTTACATTTATTGATTATAAACATGCTATATTTGTTAGGTTGATATTACACTTAACAATTATAAATGGGCCTCTGTGCCTTCTTGGTGATATTGAATTTGTGTATACCTGAGAGTGACACTGGTGGTCTTCGCTACTGTACATCGCTCTGGATAAGAGCGTCTGACAAGTGACTGGAATGTAATAATGTAGATGTCATTTTTGCCTTCCTCCCACAGTGAGGACACAATTTCTCACAGTAGTTCCTTTTCTTTTTGACAAAACATACAAAGCACCCTCACCTCTCACTGGCTTCGTGAAAACAGGGTTCTTCACCTTGCTTGTTCGAGTGCTCCTCACTGGACTCCCTAAAACTAATAGCCATAGATGTGATACGGAAGGAGATTAATTAGTGTGTGAGACCCCAAATAAAATACTAAAACTGTCTGTTTCTATCAGTGTCTGAAGCATTCTACCCTTTCCTACCAGTCCACAATGCCAGAGCTGTCATCCAGCCCAGAGCAGCAAGGCTTCAATACCACCATGGTTCATCTGTCCCTCCACCACCATTATAGTCATTCACTCAAGATTTCCAGGTCACAGAAAATGGTTCTAACCACTTTAACTCCAAAAGGTTCATTCTGGCCATTTTTGCTCAGCTGGCTTAAATGTCTAAACATTATGTCAGCAGTGCACATTTCCCTTGGTAATTACAAAGCATCCTTGCCATTCACGGTTGCTTTTTTTTTCCCTTCAGATTTGTAATCAACCAGGCTAGGCTGATTGCCATTAAATGGCAGAGCCTGTGCCAGGAATAACTGAACTTCAGGCATTAATCAGGAATGGTGGAGCAGTATCGTTCATTCTCAGGAGGGCTCTGTTGAAGTCACTGACAAAGGAGGGACATTATTGAAAACTGCCTGCTCTCTTGCCCCAAACCTAATAAAGATTTAATTCGAAATCTGTTAAAAGTCAACTTTTTAATTAATGGAGAAATTTATATTCTTGACAACGCTTACACATTGCTGCGAAGCTAGCTTACTTTCACTGCACTTTTTTCCCTAAATTTTAAATAATGGCACTATTTCTCTCTCTCTCTCTCTCTCTCTCACACACACACACACACACACATAGAATGACTAATAATACTAAAATTATGTACAATGACAATGAGTGTGCGTGTGTCCATATGCGGATTCATGGTTTTTTGTGTCTTCATGGTCTTATTCTATCTTAATGGTTTTATTGTATGTTATTGGTGCTACTGTATTTCAATGGCTTTAGAAAAGTCTTTCAAAAGTCTTTTTTCTGTTGTGTTTGTGAGCACACAAAGACAAATTCCATGGCAATAAAGTATTGATAGACTGATTATTGCTTGAGTAGAAAAGTGCTTTTTGAAAAGTAATCCTTAATTCCCTTTCCACCTCACTTGATGTGTGGTGAGCATTCTGGCACAAAATGGCTGCCTTGCATGACTCAGGTGAATGCTACTTATTGAGTATGGTTGAGGTGTCCCCCATTAAGTGTACACATTTTTGAGATTCTGAAAAGTTCTGTATTAATTAAATCCATTCAACTGACAGCACTGAACTGGTTTAATGGTAAATTAGTGTACTGTATTACCACCAGGAAGTAGTGAGGAAAAACTAGGTACAGTAACCCAATTAGGTTTGTTAGTGTAACTATTCTGAATTCTAATATGCACAAGCCTAAGATAATATTCCCCTTTAATGCGAAACCACAGCTTTTATATTCCCTCCTCCCTTAAAATGTCATCTTATCATTTCTAAAGTATTCTATGCACATGACATTTTGACAGCCCCAGCCACTCCACATCCTGTAGGGGAGGGACTGAGGGAGGGGTGGGTGCCATAATTTAATGCCTACATCATTCTTTTTATGAAATTATATGCTGATATTCACCTTTGATTTATTGTTTCCCGTTTTAAAAGAGCCAGACGAAACGAGGCCACTGCGAAGCCGTGGTTGTAAGCTACGGAGGCGTGGCAGGACAGTGAGAGACCATAAATCTGGAGAAAGCCATAATGAAGTATTCACAATGGGGGTTTCAGGTGTGGTCTGGGCATGGCAATGATGCCAGTGTGACCCTAGAGAAGCTAATTTGCATAGACCAGAGGGAAATATAATGGAATTAAACCAATGGCATGGCTTCTTTTTCAAACGAGATGCTTTTCAGCTAAGGGCTAAAGTAGTATTTAAATATAAAGAAAACTGTGATGGAGACTCCCTAATCATAACACGGTCCTCTCTGGAAGACTTCCTGCTCCAACTCTTAGCCCACATTTTCTCCTTTATCCTTTGATAAATGTAATGCCCTCATATAGGGCAGTTGCATCTGGGTCAATTGGAATTGGATTTATGAAAATGGAGGACAGCACGTTCAGCAATTTCTTTTTTTAGGGAAAGGAGAAGACAGAAAAAACAATCGACACAGAGCAAAAAACAGCTGCAATTGAAGGAATCTAGTTTTTTTTTTTTTTTAAATGCTTAAAATGGACCAACTAAAACACTTCACTGGTATGGGGACATGGCACACAAGAGGCTGGAAATATAATTCACTATGGCCCTGATGTTACATAATTTCCTGGTAGCGTGTTCATGCTAATTGATCTATTTACTTGATTTGGAACCCTCTCGAGCAGTCAATAACATCTACAGTTAATACCTGACATTGTCAAATACACTGCCCGGCCAAAAAAAAAGTTGCACACTGTAATATTTTGTTGGACCGCCTTTAGCTTTGATTATGGCGTGCATTCGTCGTGGCATTGTTTCGACAACCTTATGCAACGTCACAACATTTATTTCCGTCCAGACTTGCATTAATTTTTGGCCGAGAACTTGTATTGACGACGGGAGAGTCGAACCACTCCGTGAAGTCTTCTCCAGCACATCCCAAACACTTTCAATGGGGTTAAGGTCAGGACTCTGGTGGCCAATTCATGTGTGAAAATGGTTCCTCGTGCTCACTGAACCACTCTTTCACAATTTGAGCCCGATGAATCTTGGCATTGTCATCCTGGAATATGCCCATTGATGGGATAACCTGGTCATTCAGTACATTCAGGTACTCAGCTGACTTCATTTTATTGCTGCATAACGTTGCTGAGCCTAGACCTGACCAATTGAAGCAACCCCAGATCATAACACTGCCTCCAGAGGCTTGTACAGTGGGCACTATACATGACTGGTGCAACTGCGACTTTTTTTTGGCCAGGCAGTGTATGTTCTCTTTGAAGAAAAGGACTGTGCTTGTTCTGCCTTGTCAGTGATGCTGAATGAATGAATGTTGTATATAGCTTTGTGCTTGCTTGCAATCACCATTTGTATGGGTACTGAGCTAAGTCCCCAACCTGACAGAAGGCGCTCTCTTTTTTAATAATGTTCAGTGCAAGTGCTCCACAACCAGTCAGTCAAATGTTCATCATCACACCTGGGACAGATTACAAGAAAATTGCAGCAGATGTGATGGCATGACTGTATCAACTTGGAATTTTCCCACCATGGAAATGTAATCAAGTTTTCTAGCTTCCTGCGTAGGAATATTGCAACATTTTTAAAAATCTAATTCTGTTTTTTTTCACAGCTAAATTCTTGATTGTATAATTTATTTACATTGAAGCTGAGCAACACCCAGCCAATCCTTTAACCAAGCCAATTTCTCAAAAACAATACAATGTGACTGACCATTTGCTTGTCAATCACATCAACATCACCCAATTCTGTGAATGTGCATTAAACTATGTTGTAGTGTGTTTAATCTTGAGTCAAAATTAATGACAATTTTATGGTCCATGTCTGCTTCTAGTCCAGTGGGCACTGTGAACATGGTCTAGCTGTCACGAACCTGAACACGGGCTGAACCCAAATGCAACGACAAGGAGGCAGAGGTACAAAAACGGATTATTTATTTGTACTTGGGGCAGTCCCAAGCAGTACACAACAATACAAGACAATAATTTCCCCGGATCTTCACCGGGACATCACACTTGCACCAAGCCGGAGCTGGACTGGATCGGGACACAGACTGGAACACCTGGAAATGTTCCAAACCGGAACTGGACTTGACGGAACACCTGGAAATGTTCCAAACCAGAACTGGACCTCAGGGAACACCTGGAAATGTTCCAAACCAGAACTGGACCTCACGGAACATCAGGAAATGTTCCAAACCGGAACTGGACTTGGCGGATCTGGACAGACTGGACAAACAAGACAAGCAGACGGAGCGCTAGGCATCCAATAATATATGCTTCGAACTATACTCCTGAAGCGAAGGAGGACATAGAATACAAACAATCCAGTTATGATTAATGATGAAGGCTTTTGGAGTGGGAGAGACTGGAATGTTAGTGGTAACGAATAACCGGGTTGTAGAAGCAGAGGATGAGGCAGCAGCAGAAACGGCAGGGCAGGACAGTGCAGCGGACCTCGGGTCGGCCCAGATGTGGCAGCAGGACAACAGCAGCAGGCGCAACCGTAACCGTAGCACTGGCGGTTGCCACGGCCGGATGCAGGAACAGCTGTAGAGTGGGAGAACAGAGTGCCCCGCTGCGGGCACAACGTCAGGTGGAAAGCGGGGGTACCGCTACACAAACAGGGAGTCAACAACGACTGCAGGCGGGCAGGCTTCAAACAAAAAAGAGGTTACTCAAACAGGTTATTGCACGGCAGGTATTGTCGCACAAACAGGACAGGATAAAGGGTTGTAGTTTGGCAGAGTGCCATAAGCACCAGACGGAACCAAACACAGGAATCACGGTTTAACACGCCGGCAGGGTGAACTAACACCTATACGGAACTGAACTGTGCATCAAGACTAAGACAAGGAATTTACTAGACGAGAGGTTTCAACAACAACGATAACGAACAACAACGATAACGAACAACAACGTTAACGAACTGGCAGTGAACAGATGAAAGAGGGTGAGTTAAATAAGGAGTGTAATTGATACCAATTTAGAAAAGCGTGCGAATGTGTGAGTGTTTAATTGAACAGAGCGGAGTGTGAGGAATGTATGCAAAATGGGAAGAGGGGATAGGCTAAGATAGAAGTGGTGTAATTGAGTGGAACAAACGGAGGGAACACGCCCAGCCTGCAAAACGGGGGGGGGGGGGGGACACGGACAATGGAAGTCGAACATGACACGGAGGGATACGGGAAAACGCGGAAACCGGACAGGATGGGAACGGAACGTTACACTAGCCCTCTATATATTTGTATATTTGAAGAGTATTGATCGTATGGAAAGCAGACTTAAACATTACATAGCAAAACAGTAACATGTTTAGTATACAAGTATTAAGTATATCTATGGCTTTTCTGAACACTTGGAGTTTCTATTTAACTCAATTCTCAATTCAATTTAAGATTTATTTGGCAGGGACAGTACACATCAATCAACATTTTAGTTAACACTTCAATGTAAATGTGTCAGAGTTAGCCAAGAGGCTAATTTACATCTGTAGTCCCCGAGTAGGTCAACAACATAACAATTACAATAAAGTTCAAAAGAAAAAAAAAGGCGTCATTATACAGGCGTCATTATACAGTCTAAGACTGTCCAGGGTGAATAGATTATACTTTTGAATGATGTGACAGTGGTGATATCTGTGAGGCTTCTTGTCCATGATCTTTAGTGCTTGTTTATAGAGGGACTCGAGCTGATGTAAGGTGGTTGATAATCTCCTAATGTAAGGGAGATAATCACTGCGTGCGTGTATAGCAGGGCTGCTTCCGTTGGCAGGTTGGAACGAATTAATCTGAAATTGGCAAGACCAAACCTCACAGTATGGATAACCTTCTTTATGTGTGTTTTTTGAATGTTAAATTTGAATCCAAAATTATGCCGGGGTATTTGAATTCTGATGCCACCTTACGTTTTTCACATCCGGCTGATAGACCTCTGTAGTTGTTTTGGAGAAAAACATGCAAACGGTCTTATTAACATTCAGGTGCACGCATGACTGCTTCAGCCAGTTTGATACATTGGCCATTGCTTGATATTTTTGGGAAAAAAAATTCTCAATGAGTAAAAACAGAGCAATTTTCAAGCGTGATTTACTACCATCCACTGGGAGATGTGGAGTTATGTGGTTTGTATAAGGGCTCAATAACCCAAAGTAGGCAAAGATACCACAAGAAGGATTGCGAATTAGCTTGCATTATTAGTTATTAAATGAAATGGAGAGCTTTTTCAATATGGGTCCCTACTCTCGGAACGCCAGGAGAAGCATATAACATTTTCAATTCACAGTGAAATTATAATAGCTGTGGTATATGTACATCTCTGGTAGGGCTAGCATAGAGCTATTTCAAATGCAGCTCGTTCTCTGAATCACAGAGCACTCTTAAAATGAGCTTTCTTTAGTGTACTTTTGTACTGCCACTGTTTAGTACACTTTCTAAAGAGGTTAAGTAAGTATTTTTCTATGTAAATTAACCAGACAGCTTTAAAGACAACAATACATGAAGACTTTGTGCACATAAACCTGGGATTGAAATTGATTTACAAATGTTGTAGATCACATCCCAAATAAATACAGTGTGTTTTGTGCCTGAGTCTGTCTGGGGAACATTTATTCCAGTATCTACACTTGCATTAGCATGTCCATGCTAATTTACCTTGGTCTGCTAAAAAACAAACAAAAAAAACATTCCCCTCTAATTACGTGTAAAACACTCACCGATACAAGTGCTTCCAAAATCAGAGAAATGTGGAATAATGTGAATTGAGCAAGTCTCACATTTTGCTATTAATGATGGCTAGGATTTTTAAAAAGTATGATTAAATTGAATTTTTTTATAATGCAGTAAAAGTGTGGGGGAAATTATATTAGAACTGCAACTGTTTCAATGACTACATTTACATACAAAGCATAAAAAACTAGGCAGACTTCCAAATGCCTTGAGGTTCTGTTAATATGGCCAAATAAATGCTCTGAGCTGCACAGCACTTTGACTCAACAATTTAAACAGGAATACAGTAGGAATGCACATTCATGTTGACGGATGCTAACTTAAATCATGACACGTTATATGCTATTGTTTTATGAGACGTGGTTAGAAGTAATTAGACAATCACATATTATTTAGGTTTCCGTTAACATGAATACATATTCTGTCTGATCACTTCTGATCAGCTGTCATCTTATAAAGCGATATTTGCTTTAAGTAAGCCGGTTTATTTTATGATATTTGCCTTCAAACTTTTTTTGTTTTGTGTAAGGTTAGCAACAAGGAAGGCGATCCGGTCAACTGTTCCTGGTTGAATCAGGGGTGCTGTGTAACAGCAAACCATAAATTCGACCAATTCAATGTATTCCACCATCAATCTCTGTACCATCTCTTTAGGAATCCCTCTGCCTGAACGACTGAGGAGTGATACATTGCTTTGTGGGTAATTGTGTCTGGAGAGTGGTGGATTTCAACCTAACTGAGCTAACTGGCTTGGCTGGCTTTCCATTGGGGGCATGGAAAGTCGCAAAGCGAGAGGAGCGTTTAACACCCTCGTGCTCATGTGCACAAGCACAGGCATCCGCCACTGCTGTGATCCTGCGATTTATTTATTTATTTATTTATTTTTCTTAATGGTCTCTTTTTCGTAAAGCGAGCCTTTGAATTCAAATTCAAAAAGGCAAATTTAAATTGGACGGGGAAAAAAACAGCAAATCAGGGAAATTAAATGTAAAACATATCGCGGCGATAAAAAAGAAAGAAACGCACACCTTAATACAGGGCCGGTGGGTACACTCAAGCTCCAGATTACAATGTAATTCCATGAGTACAAGTCATAAATTCCAATGCTTCAGGGAAAACTAAAGTAAATGCAAAACAACTGAAAGATGGTAGGAGAAGAGGTTATATACCGATACAAGTTTTAGGGAAGCTTGCATCTGTGAAATATATTTTATCAAAACAATTTTTTTTTTTACTTTAGTTTACATGGACTATTTAAAATGGGTCCCATTAAGTCATTAATCATCGTCTTCCATGAAACATGACGTGTTTTGCAGGAGAAAGTAATTGACGATTCAAAAAATATGTCTATTCCACCTTTTAAGAGTAGACCTCCATAATTCCCATAATTACTCAGCTACTAAGTCTGAATATTAATAGCATTAGTACAGATTACCATGGATAATGATGAATTTTCGGGAAGGCTTTAATTTGACTTCATATGGTGCTCTCCAGAATTATTCACACCCTTGATAAAGACAAGCAAAGAAGGCTATTTAAGGCTATATAGGCTCTACAAAACAGACAATTAGCTATATTGAGCTCAGAGAAACTACTGTTAATATGCATTAATATGATATGCTAATATGCTAAGTTAAACTCAAATTTAAGGAAACTTTATTGTCCCCCCCATGGCTTCCAGATTCAATGAGATATAAAATTAGGTAACATATAGCAGGGGTCATCCATTACCACGGGGAAAGCAAAGAACACTCAAAAGAAGCAAGACAAACCATTTTTAACCTTCATATGACATGAGATGGACAAACACATGAATACAAATATAACAGTTTTCTTTTCATCTTTATCAAGGGTGTGAATAATTTTGGAGGGCACTGTACATTAAAGCCAACATAGCACTGTCATAGGCCTGAAGTGATAAAAAGTCAAGGCTGCATAGAGAGTAACAGCTTATGACTGCTAATTTCAGTTTATAAGGGTGTATGACCCATGCTAGCAATACAACAAAAGTTCAAGTGTTAAGCAGACGTAATAGATTCGGTGCTAATATTCTAACGTGTGACATGATAGGGCCATAAATTGCAGAATCTTTTCTTGCACATGCCAGAAGTATCCTTTTGTGTGAACCGCTGAGTCTGCACACTGTTGCACTGAATAATCTTTATAATTTGGTAATGGGTAAAGTTATTAAGAAGATAGATAAACCGAAAAGCAATCCACATATAATTTTGGAAATGCAAATTTTAGATGGGGAGAGTCACATAACACAAAGCACCTATTGCACGAACAAGCAAAAATTAATTGGGTGGAGACAACAAAGTCAGCATATCAAAGACTGCTGGGGGAAAATGCAAACCTTGATATTTTCTCAGGAAAACAATGATTACCTTCTGTGGAATCCATAAAAATTCTCCTTGGTTCAATTGACGTTCTGATTTTTTAATTAGCTTTTTTTCTGAGTCATGATTTCCCATCAATTGTATACAAACGTTGTTTCTCCGTTGTCAGTGGGAGTTTAAACATAAAGAAATAGCAACCACCACTTGACTGTTGGAAGGATTTAGAAAAAAAAGTTGTACTTTGAAGTCTGCACACAGTTTCTAGCAGTAATTGGTTGTCAAGCCTGAACAATATTCCATGAATTACAAGCAATTATAATTCAAATTTAGTATGTAGAGTGTGAAGTCAGTGTCCAGTATGCAGCAATGATGAAAATTACAGTGATAAGTTATTAATATAATGAACTAAATGCTCGGAGAGAGATATCATGTGCACCACTCTGCTGCACCTAAATTAGCAACATTATTCTTTTTCATAATTATTATTGCTAAAACATAAAACATTGCTAAAACCGTTCAGGGCTAATTTACGTTATACAATGCAGACGTTTGTTGTGCTTTCTTGTCAGTTTGCAATTCCTTGGGCTGCAGGTAGGCCTATCCATAATATAGTAATGAGCTTGAATTTAGGATTGTATCAGCACGTTTCCTTGATGTGAATCTATGCCCCTATAGGAGCTAGGCAGCATGGTATAAATCCATGTGCATGCTGCAAACTGTGTGCTATTTGCATCCCACGATAAAGCCTACAACATATTTGTTTATGGCAGGGCGCGAGCGTATGAAGAGCAATGATATCGACAAGAGCGGAAAGACAATGTTTACATTGGGGTTTATCAATTAATAACAGCCTCTCACCAGCCTACAACAGGATGTTGTTCATCGTCGATGAAGCATGTCCTCTAAACAACAGTTGATGTCATGTTGTTCTTGCCACATTACATATTATTTACATCAAACCAATAAACCAATAGACCAATAAAAACCAAGAAAAGCAAATGCAAAGAAATTGCCATTAGCTGCTCTCATTGGTATTACTGTTAATATATGATTAAATAACTGAATATTCGGGCTCTATTTTAATAAACCAAACGCAATGGTGAACGCAAGAGTAATCGCTTGGCGGTATCGCTCTGAGGGCGTGTCGGCGAGAAATTTGGTAATTTCATGACGGCAATCTTGGCGCACCTTATGGCGGTATTGCTAAAAGGCTGGGTTTAAACGTCCAAGGTGTGTCTCTATGGTAGCCAATCAAATTGTTGTTCTCATGCTTTAAAACGCAATCGCGTTGGAACGCAATCGCTCCATGCAATTTCATAATGAGCAACCCAAACGCACTGGACCGTCAACGACAAGATTTTCCGCACAGGAATCAGACATACTTGCAACAGAAGTACAGGCTAGGACTGTAGTAATTTATGGATCACAATCCACACCACCTCGTCTCCCAGAAGTTCGGAAGGCACGGGAGGAGGTGGCGAATGCATTAATTAGCCTACATGAGGTGATGTAGGCATAATTATGATTCAAATGGTAGGCTTATGATTCAACTGTGTCAATGTGTAATTTATATATTATAGGCTATTGGCCTACATGATCGCAAGTTTCTTGTAAGCTGTCCTGTTTTATTCTAGTAGTTTAAATTAAAATTAATTAATTAATAATAATTATAGGCTATTTGTTCATTAAATGGAAGTGTAATGTTGGCATCACCTATAGACACTACATAGAACTACATGACGAATAAGTTACCAAATTGCTAGAGTCTATTGCGTTTCCGCTAAGAGGTGGTTCCAGCTGATCATAACGCAATGGGTTTTCGTTGGTTCAAATTGTCACTGAGCCGAAAGTATTTTAGAACACGCCCCAGACAGCGCCACCCATCCCACTGCAGCGCAAGCGAAAGGATGTTATGTTGAGAATTTGTTGATCCTAGCGGTATTGCTGAGAAACGCCATAGCGCCAGTTTTAAGACGTTGATGCTGTCAACAAGCTTGCGTTTGACTATACCGTCACCTTGCGCTGGTTTGAAAATAGAGCCCTTCATGTTTCACACTCATTTTCAAAGGCTGTAGTAATGGTTTTATATATAATCAGATTGTTCTATTTGCTGATTGTTCTATTATTAAAAACAATAATAATAATAATAATATATTCCATACATGTAGCATAGTTAAAAGACACATTGAATTTGAGAGAACATGTAGACTCACACAAAAGCATTTTCCAGCACATTCTAATGCACACCACACCATTCCTTCAGCCAAACCCCGACCAGAAGGGATTACTTTCCTCGTTTCCACATATTTTGTATTCACATTATGGCAGGAAGCCACTGCGACCGCCTGTGAAAAGCCCAGTGCGCATACAGATACCGGGCCCATCCAACATGTGGTCCTACTTTGTACTTAGCTTTGCACAGTGATCCTTCGGACCGCAGGTCCTGTTCACCATGGCCCCCTACAGGATCATTTGTTTATTGAAAATGAATGGACGTATATCAGTATTTGCACCATAGTGCTGCAAATATTTGTTTCACAGAATGGTTGTCTTTCAGATTATGCGATTGCTGATATTTGTACAGCATACGTATGATGAGTTTGAGCTCTTTTTAAATGACAAATCAGTAAGAAGAATGACTCTATTTATTGCAAGAGCAGATGAGCTCTCAAATTGTCGAAGGAAGCAAAAAAAAAAAAGAAAAACAACAAAAAGAAAGATGCGGAATGCGTTGCTCAACGAACAATTAAAGTAATGAATGTGTGTGTAAACTGCGAAATGTAGAATCATCAGCGGAGCGAATCCACTGAATCAACTCAGTCCAGATCATGGCCTGAGTCCAAGAAGGAGCCCTGTTCATCATCCCACCCGACTTCTCAGGGAAACAGCCCATGCAAACTCTGCAGCCACCACTCACTCTATTAAATTTAACGGCCGCGGCTTTTACGGCAAATGCAGTAGATGGGGAAGACGGGACGTCTCGCCGTCGGTCTCCGGGTGAAAACCAGCACTTGCACACACGCGCTGCATGCTCGCACAAGGTTATTTTTTTCACTTGAGTCCGCTTCTCTTTTCAGAAAGACAGCTATGAATCAATACTACTCCAAGGCAGGTGATATTATAGCCATTGTTATGATATCACTTTTGCACGGGTGACAGAGAGCTTGAGCAAGTCAATCAATCACCGGGATGCCTCAGGATAATTTTTTTCCCCTCCTTAGATAATAAGGTGAATGAATGCATTGCTATGACTGTATATTTTATGTGTCCAGCATACACATGTGGCTAGTTATTTTCAGCTTATAAAAAAAAAAAAAGGTTTTTCTTCTTTTCATTTTTATTTTGTTACAAATTATTATTATTATTATTATTATTATTATTATTATTATTATTATTATATATATATTTTTTTATTATTATTATTATTATTATTATTTTTTTTAAAAATTAAAATTAAGATGCTGTTTTTCTTTAATTAGGAACAATTAACCAAAATGTTCTCCATGTGTTCTGTCTGGGACATGGCTTTTCAAACTTTCAAATGTAAACTTGTCCATTTCAATACGTTGCATGTTGTCATATCACCACAGATCTTAACTGCTATTTGAAAATGCTGCAATATAGTTAAAGTTTTATTCAGGAGGCCCAAGAAACCTGTATAGAGCCTCTAGCTTCCACACGCTGCAAACATGTGTCATGGGTTGTGCTTGCCTTTCCCTAGCTCTGCGGGCGTTCATTACCTGTATTAAGCACTCTATCGGATTTTCCATATTCCACGCCGGGTTTTCGTTTCGCCAGCACTTAGTGATTTCACCTGTTCGTGGTTTCCGCCGGCTATTTATACTTTGCGTCTTCCGGTATCGGCGCTTCCATGTTAATTCGTTTAACTTTCAAGCCGGTAAGGGTAAGCACCAGTACGCCCTATCGAACGCTTTGTTTCAGCTTGTCTAAACAACGCGGGTCTTGATAGCAGTACTTTAGTAATCTTGTTATTCTCGCTTTTAGTGTGAGTTAGTTTGTTTTTTTCTGACGTTCTATTTTTGGCTCTTTCCTACGAGCATTTCGCCCGATACTTCCGGGTTTGTTTTCCTTTGTTTATTTCTGTCGCCTCTTTAGATTCCTCTCATCTTGAGAGTAGAGGTTTTGTTTTCTAAAGTATTTTCTCTCGCTGACTTATTTGTCAGTTCGCCTGATTCATTGGGTTGTTTTCCTTTTTCTCCCCTTTTAAGTCTCCTTCCTCACTCCCCTGTTTTGGGAGCTGGAGCTTTTCTGTTTTCCTCTTTTCCCTCTCCCTCCTACAGAGTCCGCTCTGTTCTATTGGTGTCTCTCCGGAGTCACTTGCCTGAAAACCCTTCTGTCGCGTTTGGTCCTCCAAACCAACTCACTCCATTACAACATGATTAATTAATACTTCCAATCCTGATATGATGGACAGTACTGTCAGGTAAGTGAGGATTAGGTAAACTGTGTATTTTCTGAATCCAGCGGTTCCAACAGTCAATGCCCTTGTTAAAACGTTCAGCACTCTGAATACTGAACACAAGCGATATTGTGTGCTAGAACCCCTCACTTAACCTACATTAAAAATATGCTTTACAAAACAAGGTCTAAATCAGGTCTTAAGGTTAAATAATTTTATTAAATGAAAAAAAAAGGCAATTACAGTAATAACTTAAAATCATACATTCACTAATGAGTGTAGGCTGACTACTTATAATTTACAAAGAGGAAGACATTAAACCAGACATTAATTACAATATACCAGCAAAGAGAGAGATAAGCCAGAAATTGCTAATATTATTTACCCTCCAGCTGAACAGGAATGAAAGGAACCACCACCACAAAAATAACTCCAAACTGAACTGAGGGGTGGGGGGGTAATTTATGACAAAGACTGGCTTATCTTTGATGTTTGTGGGGGTGAGTGAGTGAGAGACAAAAGGCGAGGGGGGAAGAGCAAGAGATGGAGGAGACGGGTAGTTTACTTATATCTAAATATTAGATATCCTACAGTACAAACCACATGTTATCAGACTCTCAGCAAATGACTGATGTCAACTAAGAATATGCTCTCATGTTTTACTGTGATTGCAAAGTAGCTGCAGTCGAAGCAGACAGCTGTTGCATTTATCCACATGCTTAATGTAAAAGTACAGATGTTCCACTGATTGACTCAAAGCAATTTAAATGTGTCTTTATAGCAATGCAGACAAAACTATATTTGACCAGAAATCCTCAAGGGGCTTGCAGCTCTGAGAGGCCCGAAGCCAGTGAAAATGACAAGAAAGTATCGAAAAGTGACATTGATGGTTTAACTTGAAATGTTTGTCAAAATCTGGAATTTAGGTTAATATTTAATACGGCATACTTTGAAAATCCAGGGCTGTCTCTGACTAGCATCCCCACTTAATTTGTCAGCACATACGTGCTACAGGGCTTTTTTTTTATAGCAGAGATCTTTGTGAAATGGGGTAGAGAGATATTGCATGAAAATGGTAAGCGTCTGCCCACGGCCGTTATTCACAGGCCAAATCGAGATGAAATGGCGTGATCTGACATCTTATGAGACCCTGATTTCACTGTCCTTGGAAGTGACAGCACAGAATATTTTGCAGTCTGTGGTTCCCTTGGGCTCAATGCGGATATCTCTATCTGTTTCCGTAAATTAAATAATATTGACCCATAGAACGAGAATCGGACATTGTTGGAAGCGAAACGAAAAGTTTAACACTACGTGGTTGTAACGTGGTTCACAGACCCAGCTCCAGCACTTTTAAAAGCATCAATACACACAAAGTAATAGCAGTGTCAGTGTTTGTTTTTGAAATGACATGAAACACAAGATAGGTTATCCTCTAGATAATCCAACAGAAGCAGAAGGCCTTTTCAACTCTTCATTGAGGACTGTGGCCAAGATTCAATCGACACACATTTACTTTTATTCTTTTGGAACACAATTCATCAGTCACCAATACGAACAAACTGGGTATGTTAAAAAACGAACCATTTACATTTAACTGTGACTCTAAGCTATACCCAAAAAATATGGATTGAATCCATAATCCCAAACATTATCAAAGAGACAAACAGGCACACTGTACCTGTGAGAAGAGGAGGAGCAGTGATCTCTGGGTTCAGGTGAAAAAGGAATCCACACTGTGAGAAACAGGCATTGCCGGTCACTGTAACACTGATGAGGCTTTTAAAAAACAGAACTCTACAGGAGTACCGTGTCACCGATTCAGTTTTCCACATACCATTTCCCCCCGAATTTCTCCTCCGACAATTTCCCACTCATACCGGGAGACCTCCATTCTGGTAGTTATGAGGCTGCTGAAAATGTTATTTCCACAGAAGCTATGTCACTGAATCTTGTCTAATATATATATATATATATACATATAATTTATGTAGATCTTTCATCTGAAGTATAGTTACATAGTTAAATGATAATCTTTGATCTTGACTATGGTGGCAGTCATAATGGTACAGAAATGCTTCGGATTTTTTCACCAGCTGAAACCATGACAACATGATTAACTATTAGGCTTGAATGTAGGTGACCATGTATTCCGGCATTTACCATTCAGTGTCATTCAGTTAATAGTCTTCTAATTGGTCAAACTGTGCAATCAAGGTTAAATGGAACAAAAACCAGGACTCCGGGACTAGGGGGGGCCTACACCTGCTCCAGAAAATAAATCATCCTCTATGATCACCTGAGAGATGCACTTTTTATAGCTCTGGGTGACTCATTCCATATTTTTGCCAATATAATGCATGCATTATGTGGATATATGCATATTTGCATGTGTGGATGTGTAAAATACTAAAACCTACAGTGCCCACCAGCAACCCTGGAAAATATGAGCAAAAAGGCTATCAAAAAAGTCTTTGTCATTTGTCAGCATGACCTTACACTCAAAATATGAGAAGCATTTAATGTTTAATTTAGGTATTTTTAATGATTTAAAATCTTTTTCTCAAAAAAAAAACATGCCGCAATTATTGGCGACGCTAGAAATAGTTACAAAAAAAACAAATTGACGTATATTCATGTTCATATATTACTTTTTTTAAACCCACCAATTATGTGGTCATTCTCAACTTCTTTAGTCATCGGAGAACACTCAAATTAAATGAGACAAAAGGTTGTTGACCTTTATGAATTACACAATGGCTATAGAAAATACCTTAATGTCTGAAACTATCTTTTTCAAATTATTAAGTTTAAAGCAACTGGAGCTGTGAAGAACCTACCTGGAAGAAGACACAAGTGTTGTTTGGCCCACACATGGTGAGGAAGGTGGTTTGAGAGACAAAAAATTGCAGTTTCAGAATTGCAGAATTTGCAGATTGATTGTAGTTTCAGAATTGCAGAAGTTTTTGAATCTTGGGGTCACTAGGGGCTCTATCTTGATGATCTTAGCACATGGTGGTCTAAAACTCATGGCGCATGTGTGATTAGGGCATGTCCAACTATAATTCCCTCGAAGCACAGGCAGACACAAGTGGCTTTCCTGTTACTGGTTTAATTGAGTGAAAATAAAGATCTTCTCTGACAAATTGTCCAGGTGGGGGAAGAATGATTGTGGACTTCATCGTAAGGATGTGGTTCGGAGTTAAAGGTTCTGGTTCGGATGGGTCATTCAGATGTCCAGCGGTGAGTGGTCTGCTATTAATGATGGCCATAACCTCATACAGGAATGTCCTTAGAGAGGTACTGAGTGCAAGCAGACCTGCGTTATCAATCTACCGTCGGATAGGCTTAAGTATCGTCTTTCTCATTTGGTTCAGCTGTGCGTTAGCTGATTGAACTGTTTGTAGTGTAGTCACGGTTTAGTTAATGTAAATTGCAGCATTACCGACCACTTGTTTACTTGCTTTGTGTTTCTAGGTCTAGTAAATTGCTAGTGTTTTGTGCTGCTAATCGCAAATAGATTCACCTGAGTGAATAAATAGCGTGTTTTGCATTCCTAGTTCAGAGTGCAAGCAGACCTGCGTTATCAATCTACCGTCGGATAGGCTTAAGTATCGTCTTTCTCATTTGGTTCAGCTGTGCGTTAGCTGATTGAACTGTTTGTAGTGTAGTCACGGTTTAGTTAATGTAAATTGCAGCATTACCGACCACTTGTTTACTTGCTTTGTGTTTCTAGGTCTAGTAAATTGCTAGTGTTTTGTGTTGCTAATCGCAAATAGATTCACCTGAGTGAATTAGCCCTGCAAGCAGCTGAGTGCATTCGAGAAATTAGCCAACTCTATAAGTTAAAGTAGAGGCTGCCGTGAAGACGGCAGCCTCATCGGTAATTTGAACAGTTTGTAATGATCTTCCCCCACCTAACCTGTCTTCTCACCCCCTACCATGTGTCTAACCCCCATTCCTCTGTGCTCCATGCCTCGCTCCTGGAGGCCCAACCACCGCAGACGCTGTCCGGCTAACCTGGTCTACCCACCGCTGTCCTCTCATAAGGAACTCTCAGTGGTGGGTGGACTATGGAACTGCCGGTCAGCCGTCCAGAAAGCCAACTTCATCACTGCATATGCCAAGGTGAAGTCCCTCCACTTCCTGGCTCTCACTGAGACCTGGATCACTCCAGATAACACAGCCACTCCAGCTGCTCTGTCTGCTGGCTACTCCTTCTCCCACACCCCCAGGGCCTCAGGCAGAGGCGGGGGTACTGGTTTGCTCATTTCCACGTCCTGGAAATTCTCTATTCCCACTGTACCCTGCCTGAATATCTCCTCCTTTGAGTTTCATGCAGTCACTGTAACTCACCCATCTGCACTTAACATTGTTGTTCTCTATCGCCCCCCAGGTCCGCTCGGCACTTTCCTGGATGAACTGGACACACTGCTGAGCTCCTTCCCTGAGGATGGTACCCCAGTAATCCTACTGGGAGACTTCAACCTCCAACCAGACAGTGCCCAGCTATCCAGTGTCACCTCACTCCTCCAGTCCTTTGCCCTCACTCAGTCCCCATCACCTGCCACCCACAATGGTGGTAACCAACTGGACCTTGTACTCACCAGGAGTTGCGCCACATCTGAACTCACGGTGACCCCCCTCCACGTATCGGACCATTTCTTTATCTCATTTTCTCTCTCCTGCCCACTCTCCCTCAAATCCGCTAACAACCCACCCGCTGTTATGTTCAGGAGAAATCTCCGCACCCTCTCTCACACCTCTCTCACTACTTCTGCTCTCTCTGCACTTCCTCCTCCTGCTACCTTTGCTAAAATGCCCATTGATGTCGCCATGTTTAACTCATGCCTCTCTCAGTCTCTCAACTCACTATGCCCTCTTGTCTCCAAACCAGCCCGACTATCACCCCCTTCCCCGTGGCTGACGGATTCTCTCAGATCCAGCAGAACCATGCTACGAGCCGCTGAGAGAAAGTGGAGGAAATCCAGATCCCCAGATGACCTGGCCTCCTACCACACTCTGCTGGCAGCCTTCACAGCTGCAACTACATCAGCTAAAACTTCATTTTTCCAGTCGAAAATTGATACATGTCTATCTAACCCACGTAAACTCTTTTCCACCTTCTCCTCCCTGCTCACCCCCCCTCCACCCCCTTCACCCTCCTCCCTCTCTGCAGATGACTTCCTGACCCACTTTGAGGGGAAGGTGGCTGCGATCCGGAACTCCTTCACGCATCCGGTGACACCCCACATCCCCCATACTGAACCCATCGCTACACTGTCGTCCTTCAAGACTCTGAAGGACTCCGATGTGCTCTAGCTGGTGACGCGCCAGCGCGCAACCACCTGTCCACTAGACCCCATACCTTCAGCAGTCCTCCAGTCTATATCTGCTGAGCTCCTTCCATATCTGTCCTCCGTTATTAACACCACCCTAATCTGTGGCCATGTTCCTGCTGCCTTTAAAACTGCCCGTGTAACCCCACTCCTTAAAAAACCTAGCTCAGATCCCGCTGATGTCAGGAACTACCGTCCTGTATCCCTCTTGCCCTTCCTGTCCAAAACAATTGAACGTGCTGTCCTTAACCAACTGTCTGTTTTTCTCCACCAGAACAACCTGCTTGACCCGCATCAGTCTGGCTTCAGAACCGGCCATTCCACCGAAACTGCTCTCCTGGCTGTGACTGAGGCACTCGCCACTGCTAGAGCCTCCTCCCTCTCCTCTGTTCTGATTCTCCTTGACCTGTCTGCGGCATTCGACACGGTCAACCACAAACTCCTGATCTCCACACTCGCTGAGATGGGCATTTCTGGAACTGCCCTCTCTTGGTTTGTATCGTATCTCACTGATAGATCCTACCAAGTCTCCTGGAAGGGTTCCGTCTCTGCTCCCCGTCCCCTGTCTACAGGAGTCCCGCCGGGATCTGTACTGGGTCCTCTGCTGTTCTCTATGTATACTAAGTCTCTTGGCTCAGTAATCCATGCACATAGCTTCTCATACCATAGCTATGCTGACGATACTCAACTCTTCCTCTCTTTCCCTCCCTCTACCCCACAGGTTAAGGAGAGGATATCTGCTTGTCTGACTGACATCTCTGAGTGGATGGCTACCCATCACCTGAAGCTCAACCTTGACAAGACAGAGCTCCTCTTCATGCCGTACAAGACCTCCCCACTACATGACCTCTCCATCACCGTTGATGGGACCGTGGTGGCTGCCTCCCGCTCTGCAAGGAACCTGGGGGTGGTCCTGGACGACCGGCTGGACTTCAAAGAGCACATCAGGGCGACGGCACGGTCCTGCAGGTTCCTCCTGTACAACATCAGGAGGATTCGATCGTACCTGACCACCTACTCCACCCAGCTTCTTGTCCAGACCATGGTCATCTCACGCCTGGACTACTGCAACTCCCTGCTCACAAGCCTACCGGCCTGCGCCATTCTGCCTCTTCAACTGATCCAGTATGCAGCTGCCCGGCTTGTGTTCAACCTCCCGAAATTTTCCCACGTAACCCCCCTGCTGAGGTCTCTCCACTGGCTGCCAGTTGCAGCCAGGATCAGGTTCAAAGTTCTGACCCTGGCCTACACTGCAGCCAATAGGACAGGCCCCGCCTACCTGCAGGACTTAATCCAGAACTATGTTCCTGCTCGACCACTTCGCTCTTCTACAGCAGGGCGACTGGCACTTCCCCCCCTCCGTGTCAAAGGCTCTCGCTTGTCCCGACTGCGGAGTTTTTCCACATTAGCACCTCAGTGGTGGAATGAACTTCCCATTCCCCTACGTTCTACTCCAACCCTGCCTGCATTCCGTCGAGGCCTGAAGACACACCTCTTCAGACTCCACCTTGACTGATATCCTCACCTAGGAATATCAGTTCCCTGTTCCCTGTGTTTTCCTGTCTGTTTATTATAGTTTATAATAGTATTTGGAATGGTTTATAATAGCATAGTTTATAATAGTATTTGGAATGGTTTATAACAGTATAGTTTATAATAGTATTTGGAATGAAAGTGTGGTGTTGCTGATTTGCCCACAGCTTACTGTGAACTACAGTCAACGTTCATTGCTAGGGATAGCTGCTACATTATGCAAAGGATGTGCTTTGCCTTGTCTGTTCTGTAATGATGATGATGTCTCTGTACGCACTTATTGTACGTCGCTTTGGATAAAAGCGTCTGCTAAATAAATGTAATGTAATGTAATGTAGGTACTGTCGAGCCTGCTAACTGGTTGAGAATAGCAGTAAGAACACTTCTTATGCTTCTTATTTGCCTCTCCCAGACTCCGCCCATGTGACGTGCCACTGGAGGGTTCATAAGAAATTCACATCCTAGAGCCTTCACTCTTTCTTGATCCATTCCTTTCAGGAGTTCTGTAAACTCTCCTTGCACTAACAAAATTGGTTCTTTGGTCACATCTTAGTTGACAAACATTTCCTCTTATGGCAATGAACACTCTTAAAGCATTGTTAAATGCGTCAGTTGTCATGTCATCAGTCATCTCTATGTCTATGGCTCTTGAACATAGACGGGTAAGTAAGAGACCATATCTTTTGAGATCCTTCCTTCCTTCTTTAACAGATCGGACCAAAACCAAGTGAAGGGTGGAGTTGTTTCCGTTCTATCTTGTGGTAAGTCACGCATTCTTTGTTCTTCGGTACGTCTTCGGTACTTTCTGCACTTGACACATTTGAAGATGTGTGACGAGACTGCACTGCTGCATCCCAGGATCCACTATCCATTAGCTCGCAGTTCGTTCATTGTCATTCCACGTCCTTGATGATGTACTCTTCCGTGAAAGTGCTTAATAAGTAAAGCTGATATGTGGCTGTTCTTTGGGAGTATTGCCAGATGCTTCACGTGTGGGTGCAACGTGGCGTGACTTAGGCATCCTCCCACCCTTAGAATGCCTTCTTCGTCCAAGAATGGACTTAACTTATACAGCTTACTGTCTTTAGTTTTGGCAACTACCTTCTTTAGTTTCAAGCTCTTTATCTCATCTGAGAATGCTTCTTCTTGAACTAGCTTGATAATAGCAAGTTCTGCTTCTAGACTTGTACTTTCATTGGTTCTTTGCTTCACACCTTTGTATTCTTTGACTTGTCGTTTCAATCTGGCAACTGCTCTTACTCCCATTGACCAATCAGAGAATTTCTGTAGGCGATCCAATAGTGTTACATACAAGAGCCTTGCGGAGTTCAGGATCATCTTCCGTGATTTCTACCACCTTGCGTTCTCTGTCAGGTAGTTATTTTTGCCAAGGAAACTTCGGTCCTGTGAACCAGTTTAAGGTTTTAAGTTTCTCTACAGTTGCTCAAACCTCGAGAGGCATGATCTGCCGGATTGTCCTCAGAGGCATAAGCCCATTGTTCAGGCTTTGTACTTGACTTGATTCTCTTGACTTGATTCTCTGTATGCAGTTAACTACACTTCTAGCAAACCTTCTAGCGTCATTGTTTATGTAGCCGAGAACGACTGTGGAATCCGTCCAAAAGAACTCTTGCAGATCTTGGATTTCTAGCTCATTCCGGAGCATGACGCTGGTTCGAACTACAACAACTGCCACAGAGAGTTCAAGTCTCGTAATAGTTGTAACATTAGTTGGTGAAACTCTTGACTTTCCCATTACCAGATAGCAATGGACTTCGTCTGACTTGTTAATGGCTCGCAGGTAAGTACATTCACTGTATCCGGAGACACTTGCATCCGAAAAATGGTGAAGCTCATACGTCAAAACTTGGAGGTAAGAAGCATCTTTTGATTTGCATTTCAGCAAGCTTGGGTAGGTCTCTAATCCAGGACTCCAAAGTTCCTCATCCCAGCCGATCTTTTCTCTGCACATTTGCTGAAGTATTTGTTTCCCCAAAAGGACGAAGGGTGACATGAACTCCAGGGGATCATACATAGAGGCTATGGTAGAGAGCACACCTCTTCTTGTTAGCGGATTGGGTTTTAGTTAAACTCTGAATTTAAATGAGTCAGGTGTGATGCACCACTCTACTCCAAGAGCTCTGTCCATATGCGGTAAAGTCAAGACCATGAGAATAGCAGTAAGATCTAGATCTTACTAGATCACTAGATCTTTGATTGCGATGTGTTCTTCTTCTGGGATGGTTGCCATCACTTTCTCACTGTTGGAAACAAACTTCGCAGTCCTGAAGAGATGTTATCACTTCTTGGAGGTGCTCTAGATGGGACCACGCTTTTGCAGTTTCATCTGTTGGTATGTGTGTTCTGTTGGCTGGAATAAATTCACACGTATAGGCTGGTGGTAAGGAGATCTTCTTACCAGAGTAAAAGCTCCGGACTTGTAAGTTGTTTACTCTTTGAGAGCTTACTACTGTGGTTTTTGAGGTCAGAGTAGACAGCTTGACTTGTTCTTTCTTTGCTTTCAAAGCCTCAGCTACTTCACTTAGAATATAAGTTGTGTTGCTTTGAGAATCCAACAGAGCATATACAAGGACTTCTTGTGCTGGTTGAGTTGTGGATGAAAGCCAGACAAGAATTATTGCAGCTGTACATAGTAAATGAACCCTCTACATCAACCTTTAACACTTGTTTAACACTCAAATGTAAATGTCACTTAACCTCTTCCTACCGAGGGCAAAATAGGCCAAATTTTGCCTGTTTTCACTAGTGACAAACAAAGGTGGTTATCTCAAAAACTATAAATGGTACAAATATGGTTCATGGCTTTTATTAAAGCAGACACCTGCAGTATTACGACTAAGCAGTGAGAACTCATAGAAATCCAGTTTTTGATACTTAACTACAACAATTTATGTACAGAAAATATAAAAAAACTAAAAAACGGGTACCTACATTCAAGTTTAAGAATTTTTACCTGGGGAGCTACAAATGCAATCAAGGAAATGACTCCTCTATCTGATTCATCAATATGCTGCCTACCTCTGGTAACAATCTGGTGTCAATATCTCAAACCATTCAAATTTTACAGGGTTTTTTTCAGGTGAACCTTTTTCGTTATCCAAATGGTGCCAAATGGTGCCAAATGTGCCAAAAATGGCAATGTTCCAGAAAGGTCTCAATATGATTTATTTTTTAGGTTTTTACAATAAAATGAGATAATTTGTCAATATTGGCAATAAAAGTTCATTTTTAGACGTGTTCTTGGTGTTCTGCATATTACACAACTAACTACCCAAGGTTACAAAAAGCTGTCAAAACCCATGTAGCAGCACAGTGAATCTTGTGTATTTCACCAGAGCCCCATTAGCCAGAAATGAGTCCAGGAATGTGCAAACAGGTTTTCAAATGAATAATGGGAATAGTATGAAACTTCCCTACACATTAATGCTTGCCAGTCCTGTCCTTTATTCTGTTGCCACCTCCTATGACAGGGACGTTGGGGTTGGGTTTTAGGAGGCAAAACTTTATACATGACAAACATATATCAACTATATACAAGTGCACTAAGGTGTACTACTAAAAGTGCAGTGGATAAAAAATCAAAAGTCCACCAGTTTCCTAGATAAAAAATAAAAACACCCCTGCTGTAACAAATAAAAAGATCCTTGCCTCTAATTGCTGAAGTTACCGTATTTACACAAAGAAAGTACAAAATGGCAGGGTCCAAAAAGCTAAAAAAAATGAACTAAAAACAAAGAAAGGTAAAGGATCAAAACATGGGGGTGGAGGTTGAGGAGAGATTATTTAACCATTCATACAGAAGCCATTTAGACTACACATTCCCTCAGGAGAGCAATCTGCATCATTACAAATCCCACTAACCCTGTCCATGGAATTGTCCACCATGTTGATATACCCATTAGTCCCCCTTATACAACAACAATCAACAATAATAATAATCAACAAGTACTCCCTCATGTTATCATGTTCTCTCCCTCATACCATGCATAAATTACCATTTTGTTTACCTGCACAGCCTTCTGTACTGCATACAGAACAATTTACTCAGGTGGAACAATGACTTTACTAAACACTTCCAGAAGCCATTTCACACTCAAAAAAATCGTTTTAGTAGCTCATCTCAGACACAAATAGATAGCTAGCTGCTTGTTACCTGTAATTTTGCTTGCATTACATTACATTACATTTATTTAGCAGACGCTTTTATCCAAAGCGACGTACAGTAAGTGCGCACAGAGACATCAAGATCACTACAGAACAGACAAGGCAAAGCACATCCTTCGCATAATGTAGCAGCTATCCCTAGCAATGAACGTCGACTGTAGTTCACAGTAAGCTGTGGGCAAATCAGCAACACCACACTTCCATTCCTAATACTCGTATAAACTATAATAAACAGACAGGAAAACACAGGGATGCTTGCTAGCTTGCCACTGTAAAGGCAATACTATCTATATTAATTTAGCTGAGAGGGACCGATTTTATGCATAAGTATATAAGGTTAGTTAGCTTCACAGAAGAAACACAGGGATTCACGCATTGCAGCTAAATTTCCTTCGATGCTTACACCAAACATCTGTGTTGTTGGCAACGCCACGTAACACGTGCGAGTTTGTCAACACAGACAATACACCCTAAGTTTACTTCATAAATTATTTATCATACCGTTGGAATGTGCAATTTGTAATATTAATTGTATGAAAAACAATAAAATACAGTTGACAATGTAATTACGAACCCGCATGGCATTGCGTGAATTCACACTGGTATATCGAAAAATCGGTAATACCACCAGCCCTAACGACGTTACCTGCCATGGCGAAATTCAATGCGTTTATAGCATAACACTGTTAGTATGATAAAACAACTTACATGTCAGCAACATCATCTCGGTCATCAGTGGATTCAGCGTCACTGAGACAGGATGAGTCTCCCTCGGCAAAAACATCTTCTGGCTTATCCAGTTCGTCTAGCACTTGGTGCACGGATAAACGCCTCAAAAATCTCGACATAACTACACAAAAACTGTATCAAAAATACTCTAAAGTAAAAAATGTAACTGCGGGCCTTACCTAATTAATTGTGCTTTGCTAAACGGAATGTAGCGAGCTACGCTACAAGGTAAAAACACTGCGCCATTTTGGTTCGATAATTACGCGTGGGCCGCCACTTCCTCATACGCACGGCTCGATTTCCTTTTTTTACGACTGCTTTGTGTTGATTGAGGGCTCCTGTGAAAGATAAGAGTCTTGGCTTTTCGCTGGAATATTTGACAGACAGTTTTAAAATCCAATGGAAAGCAAATAATACTCAGAGTGAGGCGGGTGGAAGACGGTTTTTCCCACTTCAGATAGGCCTATTGTGCTATCAGTCAAAGAAATACACCCAATTGACGACGGTTTTGCATAAATCTCTGCAAGCATGTTCAAAACTACTCTGGCTAACATATACTAAGCCATGGGATTGGTACTCCAGAAACTGGCTGAGTTTCACAACGCCAAAGTGAACACAGCCGAACGAGTCGTAATCAAGTGCAAAAAAGCACAAGTCGGTTTAAAATGGGAAAAAAATAATGTACAGCCGTATGAAAGTTTTAAAGTATTTTTTCTTGAAGCCTAAAGGTATAATGATTTTTCAAACCAAAGTTTTGTGAAATACAATTAAGCAGAACAGTTTACCAGTACATTGTTTATGGTGTGACATCAAGCTGCAATGTATGTTTGAGAATTAGGTCCGAGTTTCCAACGTTATTTACGAAGTTTTATCCCGACGTTTTGGGCTTAAAAACCACTTTCCCAGAAGGAATGGATATATCTTAAGGATATTTAATCAAAATATTGAGGTGAGCAGTTTATTATATATTATTAAATTAATGAAATGTATAATGTAATAATTTCCGTCACGCCGGCGTGACCGCTAGGGGGCGTTTGGCATTAAGAGGTTAAATGTAAAGCTTAAACAAATCAAATGTTATGATTTCCATTAACAGTATTTCAATAGAGTTCAAAATGCACTGAAAAAAACTCTTAGAAAACTTCAATATCAAATGGCAAATAGAACTTCACTTATTATTTCCAAAAACACACCTTAAATTTGAAATGTAGAAGGTTCAATGAGAAAATGTATTTACCCTTTAACTTTGGCACCTTAAATGTGTCTATACATGGCAAGCTTCAATTAAATTACATGAGCAAATAAGTCAAAACACTTACCACACACACCACAGTAGCTATCAATGCACAGTAAAAATCTTTTGGCAAACCTTTACAAAAGCCCTCTTCTTAGATCACTCTTGACTTATTAGTGTCCAAGTTCTGTTGAAAACGTTCTGTCCAAGTGTTGAAAACGTTGCTCTTTACAACTGTGTACGTCTTCTTACTTCTCTATGTATGTGTATAGTGCGTGTTTTCGGCTCATCCATCAGTCTTTCAATTACAGCTCCATGCGCCATAGGCACGTGGTGACAAGCCCTCTGGTCCTTTGAGCTTGCCGCATCATCACTTAATGCCCGCTCGCGTCGATGAACAGGGCGAGTTTTCACTATAATTCCCTCGAAGCACAGGCAGACACAAGTGGCTTTCTTGCTACTGGTTTATTTGAAGGGTTCTCTCCAAATCCACCGTGAAAACTAAACACAGTATTGACGAGAAAATATAGCAATGATGTTAGTGTAACATAAAACAGTAGCATTCACAGCATGTAGAATAACGTTTCACCAAAATAAAATACAGACAAACAAAACAACACACCATGTTGGCTGCATGCTACAAAAAGGAAATACTCTTCAAGTCTTCCTTATAACAAATTCAACTTAAATGAACTCTCAACCCTGACATTGGTCTTAGAAAAAGTAGACAAATTATATAAATTATGTAAACAATATAATGGCAACAGTTACACCAACTCCACTTTGCCTGTTTATTTTGAGCGCAAAGTAAGGCTCAATTGGGCTGAACTTAGCCTCTTAATTAATTATAGGTGTGTCTTGGGCGTAACATGAAACAAACCAATCAGAGTGTCATCTCCAATTCCCTTTAAAAGCCACCTGCGTTTGCACCTTGGCGGATTGCTAGCGATTTACAGCTTGCGAAACAGACATGTTCATGTGCGTAGTTAAACCGTGTGAGCAAGGAATAGGTTATATGGATCAATATTATGATCAATATTATTCAGACTAACCATTATGACTTGTTTTGATATACACAATAATAAGCAACCAGATTTCGGTCTAAAATCTCCTAGGGCTCTATCTTACACCTGGCGCTAAGCGGCGGTAACCCAAACGCAAGTGTCTTTGCTAGTTTCAGACCAACGCAGTTGTAATTTTACCATTATTATGAATATGTTTTTTTGTGAATCAGAATGTGTGAACATTCACACATGAATACGAACAAATCTGCCTTTCCACACGCTTTTATGAATCCGCCGTATATTTTTTTCCGTACAAACTTGTTTGTACGTAAATGTACGCACATATTTAGGAACATTTAATGAATGAGGCCCTTTGATTGCTTCTTTTGACGAAAATACCCCCTCTTCAGTCATTGTATTACTCACATGAAATTACGTTGTAGCACAACATTTGAACATTGCCTCGACTATAGATTCACTGTTACAGAAAGAGCACTTGGATTACTTACTAACCACCGTGCCTTTCATTGGATTAATTGATTTGTTCAGTCATATTTGTTCAAGTGCGGGAAAACAATAACCTTTTCAGGGTCGGCTCTGAGGATGCTGGGAGCGGAAACTTTTATTGAGTGGGTTCAAACTCATTAATTGCCAAGGTGTTCTGCCGAAATTCAAGTCCATCCAGTCTGAATTATATTCCACAGTAAACAAACTGTTTTTTTTTTTACTCTGTTGGAGCACTTTAATGAGGCTATTTAGGCTTGTTTCTTTCCGTGTATTTCCCCATGGACTACTTCTACAGAGGACTCGGCTGTCACAGTGCACTGTGTGTTGTTATTCAGCAGCAACATCCATTCCTTATTCTGGTGCTATCACAAAAAAAAAAAAAAGTATTTTTAATTCTTTGTGTCCTGAATGCCAGCTGACAATGGAGGAGCGCTGACATGTAAAATCTTTACCGTGACACATTGCAGGCTATTTCACACTGTTTCTGGGGGTAAAAAAATAATAAAATTCTTCTTTATTTTTTACTAAAAAATAATGCCGGCGAAAAATAATGTCACGTCTTCAAGTTTTGTTTTGCTCAGGTCACCGTTTGCCAGTGCTAATTTGAGCCTAGAGTGTTTTTAGACGGTAATGATGTGTGCATTAGTAAAAAATGAGCTACCTCACATTTAAATAATGCAATTTTCCAAGTGAAAATAAGGGAGAACAAAGGTTTTTAATAAGAAGAGGGCAGATATATAACCACAAATGTCAAATGGCTTTGAGACCAGAGAAAAGCAGAACATTGTGATTCACTGTAATGGGTGAAAATGTCAAATCTTTTCACCTGTTGTACATTCCTAAGTACAATAAATGGTGATACTCCGAATGAACATACTTTAGATTTGCACTATAATGAACAGTGCTGATGATGGATGTTTGGTTATGCCTGTATTCATGGCCTGAAATGCACTTATAACAGGGACAGATAGTGGAATTCTGCACTAGATTAAAAGACTGTCAAAAAGGTGCTGAGATATATTGCCATCTTGCTGTACTGATATAATTGCAATGTCACTGCCACTGTGACAACATCTAGTAAAAAGAATTAATCAGCAGGCCTTCTATAAGGGCCAGATTCAAAGTTGAGATAATCGTACACAAATGGCACTTACTCACAAAACCCCACTTTGTTATTCAGATTTGGAAAAAAAGGTTGTCCATGCCTAGCGCCACCAATAGGCGATTATGAAAAATACAGCATCTTTTGCGATTGTAAATGGATGTTCGAATGGGTGCATGTTATTTGAACATAATATTAGTCTTAGTTTCCTTGGCCTATGATTGACTGTCTATATTACAGTTTGTATATCATCCAATTTCAATTTCATTATCTCCATGGAGGTGTTTTTATCCCTCCAGAGTTGCAGTGACCACATTTGTCTAACAATGGCTGTGTATCAAACGGGAAAAATGCTACAGCATTTGAAGGCAGGAAGGAATCGAGGCCTGCCTCATTCCAAAGTTTGCATAGAATGCTGCCTTCTAAGGTACCTTAGGAGGCAGTATTTGAAGGCAGTATCGCATGTATCCTTCTCCGGGTATGATATCCCATAAGTCTTTGCGATCAAGGTTCTCACTTCCGTTAAATTAATGGCGGCCGAAAACAACGATGCGGTATTTGCCGCGGCACCAGAGGAGCTTTTTTACTGTCTGAATATGCAGTAAACTCCATAATTTGTTGTAGTTATATTTAAAAATGCATTTTAAGTATTTTATACACTGGAATAGTGTATCTGATGTTTTTAAGCCTCTGTGAGCTTTCCAGCTAACTTGCTTCCTGCTGACGTAGCGTAATGAACAAACGTAAACACTGTTCTCACGTGACATTATCCTGCCTTCAAAGTGTGTCCCAAATTCGTTGCCTTTTGAGGCACCTTCAGAGGGAGCAAGACAACAAGACAGCAAGGCAGTGAGGCAGCTGCCTTCGGCTTGAGACACAGCCACTGTCTCCAGCAGTGTTCTTGTGTTTAACAGAGGGGAGGCACATCCAGCATAGACGGGAAAGGATATACAACCTCTGTCATAAGTTTTGTTTTATTTCTCTGCTGTGTGTGGGGGTCTGTCTTTTCTTCAGTTCCGTCATCAGATTGGCCGATACCGTCACCGGTTCTCCGGTTGAAAAGACACGGTTTGCAATTCACCAGGGGAGACTCTCGGACTCTCTGAGCTCTTCTGACTCGCTTAGTACTTGTGCGGTTTGTGAGTAGTGGATTTTGTGTGTTTGACTCTCTCGTCGCCAGATCATTTTCTCTGTTTCTGTTTGAGATTACCTCTGCCTTTTTCCCTGTTTGATTCCTGCTTGTCATTTGTTAACCTGTCTGTTAACAACCTGTCCAGCCTGTCCCCCGCCTGCCCTAGCCAGTCCTGCCCAGTCTCCA
Source organism: Synaphobranchus kaupii (assembly GCA_029718625.1). Lineage (NCBI taxonomy): Eukaryota > Metazoa > Chordata > Actinopteri > Anguilliformes > Synaphobranchidae > Synaphobranchus > Synaphobranchus kaupii. Next base: position 97,937,688 of record CM056379.1, on the reverse strand, counting down.
GCCCCGTTTATTTTGCCCAGCCCTGTTTCCTGCCTTCCCTTATTTTTGCCCTGTTTCCTGCCTGCCACTCTGTGTGGCCTAATAAATATCTCCAGAGTGGAGTTCAAACCAACCATCTGTTTCTGAGTTCTGCATTTGCGTCCAATCCTGCACACTGCCATAACATTATTATTCCTTTATTTCTTTTTTTAAGGTGACTGGGTGGAAATATAAATCTCCATGGGGCATGCTATTCTAACTTTTTGGTCTCAGCCTGCAGACTAATTTGTCCCGAAGCTCTGAGTTCCCATTACCCTTTATCTCTTGGTACGATCTGACCCTTGACCGGGTCGTAACAAACGGAAAGGAGTATGTGCGTCCGGCAAAGAAGGGAAAGGCTATACACAGTCCAATATTAGATGTTTTAGGGTTAAGTGACAGACAGTGTCTTGATCGTTTTTGCCTTGACAATTTTGCACTTGTCTCAGCTGCTACAACATGATTTGAAAGTGAACATTAACTACCCACACAGTGTAGTGGTGCTCCACAAGGTTACTCTCTCAAGCTAAGCTCTCTCTCCTTCTTGGCCACAGGATCCTTCCAGCGTGTGGCGGGAGATGTGATGAGTATATCCCCATCGTCAGTATCTAGGAGTTCTGATGATTCATAAAGACTATGATGCGATGTATCATCAATCAATTCATTGCGATGCACACAGGCAGAATTTTACAAAGGAAAATGTGGTTATTAAAGGCACTGTCACTGACTCATTGAAAATACATAGCCCCACAAACCTTTTTTTAGTAGTTGGCAACCCAAGGGGCAAGTACAAGAAACAGGTCATTAGAGTATCATGTCCTGTGCCACCCACATTTTGAGCTATATGGTATGTAGGTCACCTCATGTGAAAGCCACGCAGGAGAGGCACTCAAGCGCATGACTTAGGTTTGCCATCTCTGAATCCAGCCCTAAATGAAGATACACAGCTTCCTTCCTGAGGTACATTCCTATAATTCTGCCGAGGCATGCTAATGAATAGTTATGGGACATGATGGTACTGTACTGTACTGTATCAGCGACTCAACATTTATATGTTAATCCCTGGCTGCAGGCTCCTGAGTCACCAAAGAAGTCTCTATTTCAAAGCAACGTGGGGGTCTGGGGGACCAGCCAGACTAGCCACCCTTCCTGGGTCATTTATATTCAATTATGCATTACTCCATGGAATTATTAGCCACAGTCTCTGCTGGTATGACTATTACTGAATATGCACTGTGGCTCATATAAAAAACTATGCAAATAGACCTTGCAGGACTTTCCACAATGGGCTCTAATGGAAGCCCAAAGAAGTATGCTTTCAGCTATAGGCTTTCCAACTACAGACAATGCCAGAGTCTCAATCTTGGAAGAGAGTTCCACAGATAAGTGACCTGCTTTAAGAAGAGTTTGGAGAACAAGTAACCCGGCACCTTGAGAACAGAGACATCTTTCAGGATTGTAGGGGAACAGGAGATCAGAGATGCAAGATGGGGATTGGTCATGTATGCTTTTAAATGTAAGCGGAAGGAACTTGAAGCTGAGTCTAGGTATTAGATGGAGCCATATACAAGTCACAACAATTGGTTGTGAAGATAAAAATCGTTTTATTCGTCCACGCACATTAGTGGTTAACAGAAATAGGTTTTTGGGTTTTTGAAGCCTTGCTCTCTCATTGGTTGAGATGATAACCAGGATTCCACAGTGTTAGGACTCATTTGACCACATCAGAGTGGGCTTAATTTAACCGCCATTCCTCTGGTTACCAAACATGAGCACCACTTACATACAACAGCTAACAGTGTTTCAGTGAGAGGTAAACCTCTTCTTCAGTCAGTAGCAGCTCTCACACAGTATGCTACATGGCTTGTTGTTTGTAAATTAGGTAAAATGTTCCTCTGCTCATGTGAACTTATGAAGGGGCTGGCACAATTCAGCTGCAGGGCTCCCGGATTGAGTAAATATCACTGAACTTCATGATTAAATGCAATTAATTACGTAGTGCAGCTTGGTAGGTTCAACTAAAAACAACAGCTGATAACTTTATAAATTAATAAATAGATAAATGAATAAATACACTTGCATTTAATTGAGAGTCAAAATTAAGGGCAAATGGTGATTGACACTGTGCTGCAATGTAATAAACTAAAGAACCATTATGAGTGAAAATAGCTTCATTAAAAAAGTGAACCAATTTACAGTGGATTAACCAGACAATTACTGAATAAATGTTTTCAAAAAAAATGTAAAAGAAAAATGCTAAAAATGTGGAGTATATGTTCCTTTGTATTTGCCCATGGACTGCTGTAAGGGCATAGGAATAAATTCAGAAATAAATAAATATTCACTGTTATAATGCACTTATTTGTACATGTATTTGTATAGTGCGCGGTTTCAGATTCTGAAAAGAGAGTCCTTTGTCACACGAGGCAAGTGTTTTAATTGTTGACATGGTGGCAACGTACACATCAGCACATCTGGGAAATCTGAGAGTTACTATGAAAAGCAGACAGATACTTGTACATCCAAGTGTTTTGATGCACATTGTTTATATTTTAAGTAAAACATGCCACTGCTGAAATAAATAAATACATAAGCTGTCACATTCTTGGGAATATGAATATGTTTCCATATGGTGCAGACATTTATCTGATGATAGTATTAATATTGCTGGTGCCTCCTTATCTTCAAGATAACTTTTGATCATGCTGGGACACGAGACGTTCATTGATCTTTTCATGTCGGCAAAGTATCCAGTTTGGATCCATTGAGCTCTTTCAAACTCATAGAGGACAATTTGAGAATATTATTATTTTTTATTTTATTTGCTCATTTGTAAGGGACCATGTACAACATCCTGTAAATTTTGACATTTGATGTACTTCGCTTAACAGATTTAGCTTATTTTCATATGCAGTCCCTTGGCAGGTTACAAATAAAAACATATAGATATACAATCCACACAAATACAAATACACGTCACACAACGCCATATATACAACAGATATACAATAGATAGATAGTGATGTGGTATGCTGGAACTGACAATTGTACTGCTGTTGGACTGGTTCAGGCCTTCTGGTGTGAGTGCTGAGAGGTCTAGTAAGGGAAATGGGCCTGATGGAAGCGTATGAGAGGTAATTGGAATGCTTGAGTGCATGTTTGTTCTGTTGTATTGTGTAAAGTATCTCTCCTGTGTGTTTATAATCCCACTGTCTTACGAATGTTTAGGAACCAATGTGTGTCGGGCGTCACTGCCTCAAGGCCATGACGGCAAGCAAACTCATGTCATGGTAGCGGTCACCCTGGTGAGGTAATCAGCAGGGAGCACTGCCCAGGGTGTGGGGAGATGGGCAATGTAGAGGGCAATCGTTGGTGGTTATGTTCTCGGGGTGTGATCTTGCATATTTAGGTTTAAGCTAACTGCTGTCCATAAAGGTGAATGTGTCAGGAAGTTCAGTGTTCTCTTGGACTGCCCTTGAGGTACTCTCCCTATGCACATTGGTGCATACATGATATTGCATCTACTGTTGCCGTCTCATTTTTGGATTTCCTGGAGTCTGTATTGGTCACCCCGATTGATTGATTGATTAATTGATAGAGAGACGGATAGATAGATAGATGTATTAGTCCGTTAGGAAACTAATACTAAAAATTTTTGCGTCATGCAGCCATCACAGTTTGTTCAAAAGTGCTATGCTTGAAGGGACAAATGATCTATGATGGGGGTTCTTAACATCGGTACACTGCTCTGTCCTCCCAATGGTGTTAGGTGATATTGCTCATATATTGGGGTGCGTTGTGTCATTGGTAAGAACTTTCCCCTTTTTAAGCACTCGTGTTTCGTACATCGACGCCATACAGTTAAGTTGTACCCCGGCTATCATGCTGGAAATGTTGAAGATTTTGTGGAGCTTGCTCACGGATAATGAAGCATACCAGGCGACAAAACAAAAAAGTTAAAGCACGCTCCACAAAATATCGGTTGAAAAGCACCATTATACTTTGATCCACTCAATACCGTGTCAGTCTGCGCATAAAATGGAGTCTACTTTGGCCTTTCTTAAATGGTAGCAGTGTTGGAGTCCCTTTTTTTAATTTTTATTTATTTATTTATTTCGGCACGCATATAGTCACACTTCATCACAATTTCTGTAATTACCCTGAACAAACACAGTACCTGCCGAGAAGGGATACGGGAAAAAGCAGCCTGCTTATCAAACGTCCTGCCCCAATTCCCAACTCAAATTTAAATGTTCACATTATACATTTGTTTAAAACAGATTTTTTCGTATCACAACAGCATAGCTGAATTTTCTTTATAACAAAACAGACCGAGAAAGAAAAAATAAGCTAAAATAAAATAAACCAAATATTAAAGTCCAAATAAGTCGGATTTAAATGTACATGTCATACATTAGTCAAAACAATTTGTTTCATTTCAACAGCAAACAGTCCAGAATATTGTTCAGATAATGTCCAAATAATTGTGTCCGTTTCTTCGTTTTTATGATGAAACCGCTTACAATGTTTTTTGCTCATCGTGACATTGTTTTCATTTCTTGATAACCCACTATTGTTGATATTTGGTAGTTTTCTACCATCATACATTTTATCCTACTCTTGAAGACCTTCAAATTCGTAGACGATTTAATCTCATCATGTAAACTGTTCCAAAGCTTAACCCCCACAATAGATACAGAATGACCTCTGAGTGTAGACTTTATCGATTTTTGTTTATAAATCATGTTTCCTCTCAAGTTGTGTATGTTATCTCTCTTTAAAAACAAATCCTGTATATTTACTGGTAAAAGACTTTTGGAGGCTAAAAATAATATTTGTAAGGTATTACACTTAATTATGTCATGCCACTTGAGAAACTTTGCCTTAATGAACAAATCATTAGTGTGATCTCTATATGGGACACAATATACAACTCTCAGTGCCCTTTTTTGGAGTTTAAACAGCGGCTCTGTAGTGTCTTTATAAGTGTGACCCCACACTTCGACACAGTAATGAAGGTGGGGTGTTATGAGTGCCGAGTAAATTGTCTTAAGTGAATGTTGATTGAGTAATTTCTGCATTTTCCACAAAATAGACACGCTTTTGGCCAACTTACATTGAACTAGCTTCACATGTGGTTTCCATGTCAGGAGGCAATCTACCGTAACCCCCAGAATCTTGTGTTCGTTCACTTCGTTCAATGTTGATACCATTGACCTTTAAGTTTATGTTTTCCTTCAGGCCTCTTTTCCCGAATAATATGAATTTTGTCTTTGAAAGGTTTAGTGATAATTTATTAATATTAAACCACGTGTGAAGCTTTGACATTTCATTGTTAACTAATTTGACCATTTGATTAAGATCAATTCCAGAGCAGAGGATGTTTGTGTCGTCCGCGAATAAAATTAATTTTAGGACGTCAGATACTTTGACTATGTCATTTATATGTAGTATAAATAATTTTGGTCCTAAGACTGAACCCTGCGTGACCCCACAGGTGATGTCCAGGCATGTTGATATGCTGTCCCCTATCTGAACAAATTGAACTCTATTTGATAGGTAACTCTTTATCCATTGTAATGCGATTCCTCTAACTCCATATCTGTACAATTTTTCAATCAATATGCTGTGGTTTATCGTGTCAGAAGCTTTTTTCAGGTCAATGAAGATGCCTATAGTGTATAATTTCCGGTCTAACGCGTCCTTGATAAATTCTATGGATTCTGTTAGGGCCAGTGCTGTTGAATGTTTTTTTCTGAACCCGTATTGGCTGTCACATAGCAGTTTGTGCTTATCAATGAACTTATCTAATCTGACATTAAAGAGCTTTTCAATATTTTTTTAGCACTGTGGTAAAATTGAAACAGGACGATAATTTGAAAACTCCTGTTTGTCTCCACTTTTGTACAGAGGAAGAACTCTTGCTATCTTCATTTTATCTGGAAACACGCCATTACAGAACGATAAGTTACATATATATGTTAGCGGAGGTATGATCACTTTTGATATACTTTTTAACAACGTCATGTCTATCTGGTCTACGTCAGTGGATGTCTTAGCTGTGCAATCTCTCAGTATTGCTTTGATTTCAGTTTGTGTGACAGGATCTAAAAATAATGACTCTTTTTTTATCTCACCGCCCCTATCAAAGTGATCCCACTGCAGGAGTGAGGATGGAATGGCCTTGGCTAGCTCCGGACCAACACTAACAAAGTATTTGTTGAAACTATCTACTATCACCCTTGACACTAGAAGTTTAAAATGTTCAAAGTTACAGAATTCAAAATGATTTACAGTAAATGTATCTTATTAATTGGTTGCTTGCATGTAAATATCACTATATGGGTCCTACAGGTTGATAACATGCAATTATCAGCCTACGGTTAACATTTGGAGTGTGACTTGAAGGAAAATGACTCTCAAATGCAGAGCTGTTCATTAATCTGAATCAGTAAAATGGAAAAAAAGAATACTGATCTTTAAATTGTAAGCAGATCTGTTTCACTTAGAACATTATGTTAGAAGATGCAAATGTAAATGAATCCACTGAACTCTGTGCACTATTCTGTGTGCTTTGAGAATTAAAACACCTCTTGCATTGCTAGTAATTATCAGGAAATGTGCAAAATCCCATTTGACACACATACTCTGGCATTTTATTGAAGAGAGATGTTAATTCAAGTGTTAATTCAACTCTATCAGAGTTTATATGAGTCCAATAGGGACCACATGTACACTGGTAATTTAACATTGAACAGATTTCTGTGTAGTTGTGAAAACCACTTATAAACCACTTATATCTCCAGAAACTTCTGCACATTCCCGGGCCATGTCTGTGATCGGGGATATTCCCGATTAGGAGAAGTGAATGGCCATGTCTGGTCATTTATGGTAAACTTCTGGACAAGAACACCTCCCTGCATGAGATTATGTCTGTTTCCGATGGCAGACACAGATACAGTCCATTTTTGGATTTTTTCACTGTTTTGTACGCCCCGTAAATGCAGCTTTGCAGGGGATCAGATTGAACCTATGATTAATAGGCTATAGGGCCAAGCCTACCTTTTTCCGCTCTGAGACACTACAGAGTTTGTCGCAATTAACTTAGAAATTTCACACACGCATGTACCTAGTCACTGGTGCAACATGACATTCTAGCTCATCCTACAAGTAGTCAATAAGGCTCAATGCTCATGAGCTGGGAAGTGCGATCGAGTGTTTGCTATGATGGAGCAGGAGGAAGTCTGGCCCAGTGACCTTTGTATCTCTGTGGACTTCAGCCAATTGTAGTGAAGGGAATGAGATCAGGTTTCTTCCCCCCAATTTCAAGACTTTTCTGACGAAATTCACACCCCTCTAAAATAACTTTTGACACCACTCTAAGGAAAAGTGGTCCACTTTCGCTGATATGTTTTCAGATACAGATACGTGGTCTCATGCCATTTGCATGGATAGGTTTTGGTTTGACCATAGTTATGTTATGTTTGCACATTAAATTATTATGTCAAGGGATGAGACAAAATGTGTTTTTCTGTAACCTTTTCCAAGGTTAATCATTTTTGTGCCCATCCCATGCAGTGAGCAATGGTACACTGGCTTATGTTAGGAACTGGTTTGGATCATGACACAAACATACATGTCCTTATCTTTTGACATGTTGCAGTAGTGATGTAGCTAGAAGAAGTCCTTTCCCAGAGGTCTTTTAAGATAAACTCTTGGCTCCAAGAAGAGGATGACGGTTGGTTTGAAGACGGTGGACGTTGGTGGCTATGGTACATGGTCATGGTGATTTTTCTATTGTTGGCTATTGGGCCACAGAGTCCAGTTAGCATGCCTTTAGGGGAGTGGGCGTGTTTTGCCCCACTTCTCGTAAATTTTTTAATTTGTATATTTTTTTATATTTTTGTAGAATGTAGAGCTTTAAAATGCACATCATGAGCATATTTAATAAATGGTTTTATATATATATATATATATATATATATATATAACCTGGAGTAAGGAAAATAGGGTTTTGTCACGGTTTTGTAGGTTGCCGCCCCTTTTCTGCAGAGATTTCCTTCACAGCTTCGGGACGGCCATCCTTGCCTTGTTTTTTCGCTGTCCCGGCACTTAGTGAGATCACCTGTTCAGGTGTTCTTCCGGCTTTATAAGCGCTGCGTCTTTACTGTCTCTACGCTTTTGTGTCATTCTTGCCACGCTAAGCCAGGTAACGACGGTACAGGATTTGGCGACCACTTGTTCTTTTGGGTTTGCTAAAAGTACACGTGGGGTCTGCCTTAGTGAGTTAGGAGTTCTCTCAACTCCCCGGCTTATCCCCTTGTGCTAGGGCATTTTTGGCTGGTCCGGCACAGCCCTCATATTAATTGGGGTGGAGACAAGCCCGTCATCCTCCAATGGGGCCCCTTTCTGAGGCTGAGGCGGCTTTCACGGAGCTAAAAAGAAGGTTTAGCTCTGAGCCCATACTCATTACTCCCAATCCTTCCCTCCCCTTTGTGGTAGAGGTGGATGCCTCGAAGTTGGGGGTAGGAGCTCCCCGCAAGACCAGATGATGCACCCGTGTGCTTATTTCTCTCGTGGCTTAACACCTGCCAAGAGAAATTATGACGTAGGGGACCGGGAGCTGCTGGCGGTGAAATTAGCGTTGGAGAAGTGGCGTCATTGGCTAGAGGGCGCTGAGCACCCATTCACTGTATGGACGAACCATAAGAACTTAGAGTACGTTCAGCAAGCCAAGAAGCGCAACTCTCGGCAAGCCCGTTGGGCATTGTTTTTCCACCCACTTCAATTTTTTGCTGACTTATCATCTCAGGTCGAAGAACGTTAAGCCGGATGCGCTTTCTATGACGTGCTGACAGGGACCCGGCTCCGGAACCCATTGTGCCCGCAGCCCAGATCTTGGCCCCCGGTTATGTGGGAGATTGAGGTGGCTGTCCAGAGGGCTTTGCGCTCTGATCCGGGCCCAGGTGGGGGCCCTCCTCACTGTCTCTTTGTCCCCCCATGGATGAGGTCCCGGGTTCTCCAATGGGGTCATTCCTCCCAGATCGAACGAGGGATTTCCTGTCTTTGCGCTTGTGGTGGCCCAGCATGGAGAGAGATGTGCGGGAGTTTGTTTCTGCCTGTTCAGTTTGCGCCTGTGACAAGGGTTCACAACTCCCGCCCTCAAGTCTTTTACGCCCCCTACCTATCCCCAGCCATCCTTGGAGCCATGTCGCACTAGATTTTATCACCGGATTGCCTGCGTCCCAGGGCAACACAGTGATTCTGGCTGTTGTGGACAGGTTCTCCCATGCGGCAAACTTCATCGCTCTCCCAAATTACCATCAGCACTGGAGACCGCTCAGCTGGTGGTTGGCCCCGTCTTTAGGGTGCACGGCCTTCCCCAGGACGTGGTGTTGGATCGCAGTCCTCAATTCGCCGCTCGGTTATGGCGTTCTTTTTGCGCTCAGCTAGGGTCATCCATTAGTTTGTCCTCTGGCTTTCACCCAGAGAACATCTGGTTCTCCGAACCCAACCCCTTACAGGTTTGGGTGATGACACTGTGGGCCTGATTTACTAAGACCTTTAGCACGTGTGAAACATATATTTTTTAGCACGTGCAAAACATTTTAGCACACACAAAACCAATAACATGACAAATAACATGGTTTTACACCAATCGTTGGTTGTGGTTGCTAAAAGGGTTTGCATTCGCTAAAGGTCTTAATAAATTAGGCCCTTAGTCCACACAACCCACATGCTGATTGCACAAGGGTGCTGTCCTCTTGAGAAGTCAGAAGTGTTTTCTCCTATATGTGGTTTCTTTATTTTCACCAGGTTTGACTCAGCAACTTTATTCACCTCCTTGCCATTAGCTATATTGACAATAGGTGTTGTGATTAAGCGTATTACACTGAAAAAGGCCTATATGAACACATTCACTGTAAAATGTAAGGGCATAAAAATACCCTAAGGATGGGCACTCTCACCCCTCCATCTATCCTCAAATAAATGAGTCTATCCAAAATGGTAAAACCATATCTCTATGCTTTCTGCAATTGCACTGACAGAATGATCATTAGTTAATAAAAACAATCTGAGGCAGATTTGAAATGTTCTGCACAAAAGATGTACTTTTTAAAAGTACTTTTTATTATTAAGAACTGCACTTAAATCAACCTTTCAAGAAGGTAAAAAAAAGTGGAGCTAATAGAGACAATAGGCTTAAGTGGGGAGAAACTGTCAAGGGTTGACAGTTAAACAAGCCAAATTGTTATGCCTGATCTCTCCTCTGGTTGGCAATTCCACAGATCTTTCGCTCTCATATAACTAGCTGGAGGATATTATATGAAACCCATTTGTTATCACATTTGAATATAAGTCCAAATGCTTGATATCAATGTCAGTGTGCTTCATAAATTCCTGCCAGTTGAGAAGATGCATGGGGAAATTACATAACCTGCATACACACATCCTTCCCGTGTTTCAAGTGAAATATATTCATGATTCTTACTTTTGTTTCCAGTTTGAGTTTGAATTCATTACTTTCTGTCTGTTCGAATGTTCAATACCCAGTTGAATAATGTTGGTAAGGAGAATTAAAATAGTTTTGTTATACTAAAAATTGTTTTTTGATTTTATTGCATTAGTTCAAATTTATATTTAGGCCATCAGTCTTATATTGTTGCACCTTTTGGATCTGAAGGTCGCTCTTTCGACACTCTCTCAGAACACATTGGTCACATACAGGAGATTACTCAATATATGTCACATCCGTTTATGTGAAAGAAGTCGTAAAGTTTGTGCCGCTCGGTGGGACCACCTTGGAGCACAGTACAAAAGCAATCTCAGCAAATATCATTGCCATATGAAGGGGTTACAAAGGGTACTGTCCAAAAAGCAAATGGTGGCTATAAAGCAAAGGAGAAATGAGACAATGCCTATGGACGCTTACCTGCAGACTGCAAGCTTTTTATGGGGTCAACCTTAATTCGGAGGTATTCTCAGGCATGCGTCACCCCTATATCATTAATTCCCAGCTGTCTCTTAAAACAGGCCAAAGCAGAAGTACTCAGCCTTTCAATTTCTAGACCAGTAAGTCTGCGAGGATGTGCTAGCCTCTGCCTGACTCTGTCAGAGATAAGCCGGACAGTGGTGCATTTTCTCTTAAGGGATATGGGTAGTCCGCAGCATAATCAACTTCTTTTGTTTCTATGCATTCTTCTAATCATGCCTGTGAATCAGCCTATTAAATTATGTTATCCCAATTGCCATTTGAAAAAAATATGCAATTAATACGAAATGTAAATGTAATGCCAAACTTGACTCAAAGCAATCTCAGCTCTCTGATGTGTAATCCCATTGATACAGGCTTGACTGCCTGCTTGTTAAACATACAGCCATGGGATTTGTGATTTTTGTTTGCAGTTGTCATGGTGACTTTATAATCTTTCTGTTTCACTTTAAAAGCTGTCAGTCTGGCACCGTCACAAATATTGCTTTTCCTTTGCAGAAACAAATTATCACAGATGAAATGGCCTCAAATTACAACAGACAATATTGATAATAGGGAAATTGTAACCTACTATATATTATGTATGCTAATAATTGTATTGAGTCTTCAGTATTATTTTAGGTCAGTCATAGTTTATTAGTCTTTATGAAGGCAGACTTTCTCAGTAAACAATCAGTAAACAATTCCCGAGATTCAATCAAATACATTTGGCCAGTTCAAGGGCGTATGCATTCAAATCAGACTTAAGTTGTATTCAGTTAAAGCTCTTTGAGACAGAAAAATCCAAGACCGAGGAAAAGGTGTGGCCTCAAAATTGTGGTGCCCAGGGTGGAAGTGGGAGCCTTTATAAAGAGCAAGTGAACTTCCTGTTTCCAACTTCACAATCCTCACTGTTTTTATACAATTCATAAACTGCATACATACAGTCTGCTGTTTTTATACAATTCATAAACTGCATACATACAATCAGAGGTGTAAAATCCAGGTTCAGAAAGTAAATGTCCTCCCCAGTATTTTCTTCCATAATCCTCTGGATTTGCACAATACTTCAGCCAGGAGGTAGAACTAATTAGTCAAATCAGCTGGCTGAGTTCATCTCCATCCATCCATTATCTAACCCGCTTATTCCTGGTCAGGGTCGCGGGGGGTGGTGGAGCCTATCCCAGCATGCATTGGGCGAATACACCCTGGACAGGCCGCCAATCCATCGCAGGGCACAGACACCATTCATTCACACACTCATACCTATGGGCAATTTTAGAGTCTCCAATTAGCCTAACCTGCATGTCTTTGGACTGTGGGAGGAAACCCACGCGGACACTGGGAGAACATGCAAACTCCACACAGAAAGGTCCTCGGCCGGGATTCAAACTCGGTACCTTCTTGCTGTGAGGCGACAGTGCTAACCACTGCACCACCGTGCCGCCCGCTGAGTTCATGTGTGGAAGAAAAACATGGTAGGACATTTACTTTCTGACCCCTGGATTTTACACCACTGCTTATAATAAACTATATATAATCAAAGATATAACAGTAGCAATTAACAGCATTATTATTATTATTATTATGGTCCAAAATATGTATTCATATTTATAATAGTGATTTATAATAAAACAGCTATAACCTACCTTAATAAATCTACTTGTGAATGCTTCACTTTTGAACAGCATGAAAGCATTAAGGAACTGTGGAGCTGGGAGCTGCATAATCACGTAGTGTAGCTCATCCCCAAAAAGCCGGTAATTTCCCCAGTGGGTTATATTATGAAGCAGCGTTCCTGGTGCTCCGACAGCAGCTGTTGGGTCCTGTCAGAGTAGTCAGGGGATCTGACCTCTACCTTAGCGTCTCCTCTCTACGGTTAGAGCGGGATGCTCTGAAGAGCTGAACTCTGGGTAATGATGTAGCCAGATCGGGTTTCCGCTTGAGCGGAAAATATCGTAGAATTCTCAGGGCTGCATAATGTGTGAGTGCAGCTTTTGGAATACACGCCGTGTGAATACTTAACGAGAGTGAAAATACTGACACGGCAACGCAAATTTATTAAAAAAACCTGAACTTTTTTAGAATTGAATGAAATTGTCATCGCATCCAATAAATTGGATGTTGCTCTCAGCAGCTGTCAGAGGTGGTGGGCTGTGCGTTCACATGCAAACATCTGTCCATGCCAAATTTGATGAAAGATTATTTGGTAAAAAACAACTAAATTGGTTGAAAGGTATTGAAACACCTGTTTGACACATTTAAGAAATTATGTAAAAATATCAACTTATCAAATCAGGATAGTAAGAGGAAATTACATAGAATGCAAGCAATTTGCAAGCATCCTACACTGCCTGGCCAAAAAAAAAGTCGCTGTTGCACCCATCATGCATAGTGCCCACTGTACAAGCCTCTGGAGGCAATGTTATGATCTGGGGTTGCTTCAATTGGTCAGGTCTAGGTTCAGCAATGTTATGCAGCAATAAAATGAAGTCAGCTGAGTACCTGAATGTACTGAATGACCAGGTTATCCCATCAATGGGCATATTCCAGGACGACAATGCCAAGATTCATCGGGCTCAAATTGTGGTTTGAGTGGTTCAGGGAGCATGACGAATCATTTTCACACATGAATTGACCACCAGAGTCCTGACCTTAACCCCATTGAAAGTCTTTGGGATGTGCTGGAGAAGACTTCACGGAGTGGTTCGACTCTCCCGTCGTCAATACAAGATCTCGGCCAAAAATGAATGCAACTCTGGATGGAAATAAATGTTGTGACGTTGCATAAAACAATGCCACGTTGCCGAAACAATGCCACGACGTAATCAAAGCTAAAGGCGGTCCAACGAAATATTAGAGTGTGCGACTTTTTTTTTTGGCCAGGCAGTGTATATTGGAAAGGAAATGAGCCATACTATACAGAATGGGTTATATTATGCAAAATAAAATAGTGTTTAATTGATTGATTATCCGATGCAGTAATTATTCACGTAACATCTTCCTATGTTTGCATCTTATTTTCCGTGACATTGATACATTTCCCAACAGGCACTCCATACATATTTTCATAAGCAGATGCACTTTTACATTGCCCACTGATTCAACAGTCTATTATGTTTGAAGGGCAGTCATCTAAACGAGTGCTGTTAGCTCATAGGCCATCCGTTTTCTGCACACAGGAGATAAGTGGATAATTTAGTACATTTGTGGGACAGTGCACAAGGGATGGAATTGCATTGCTCAATATAAACTTGTTCAGTCTTTGCATGTGGATTACAATGTAAAAACCTGTAAGAATGTCTGGCACTTCAGACCTTAGAATTGATAAAAAGAGGAAGTCTAAATCAGTGCTAAAATAAACTTAGTTTTGGCACTGAAGTCTCCCAAGTAGGCATTGGGTCAGTTGTGCTGACCTACCTAGCATACAAGGACGCAGATTTCACTTGAGGTCACCACCATAGAAAGATCTAGAACAGAAAACACAAAGGAAGCTTTGTTTGGAGTAGATTTAAATGCTGGATTGTGTGTTCATATGTTGTGTGCTGAAATGCTGGCTGTGTTTTAAGAGGGCTGACAATTAAATATGCATCAGCTTAGCTAATACTTTTGGGTCATTAATGGTGTGATATGCAAATAAATATGCTTTAATATATAACCACAGAAATGTGGCAATTAGTGTGACTCCTGCAATTAATTTTGAGTTCTTGTTATGTTTACCAGAAAATGCAGTGTTATGTAATTCACCGAGTAGGACTGTTGTGCTAATTATTGTCATTTAAGGTGAGTAAGTTTATTTTGAAATTATACGCATGAGACATGCTCTCTCTTTTTAAAGGTGGTGGGGTTAGCACAGGGGCGCTGTATGGGGGGGGGGGGGGGGGGGAATTAGGATGATTCTAAGGGCCCCTGACTGACAGGGGTCCTAAAAAGTTAATAGAACATTAGGTAAATTTTTTTTCGATATTAAATTATTAACCTATCATCATTAACAGAATATTTTATTTACAATGTACTAATAAAACTAACGGTTTTCTTTTTCTTTTCTTGTTTTTGGCAAAAAGTTAATATCCCCCCCCCCCCCCCCCCCCCCTATTTACATGAAATGGTTCGGTCCTGCCCCCAAACCAGGCGCGAACATTACTAGCCTAGTCGTGAAAATTGCGAGTGAGGAGTGCCGGTGGAGCATCATGTCTCAGCTTCCTAAAAAAAAATATGGCTTCCAAAAACGAAAAGAAAGACAGGAGAGAAAAAAGAAAGGGCACCCAATTATGTCACCCAATATTTCACAAAGGAAGGTGGATGTAATAGTCCGTGAGTGGTGGAAATGAACCTGTTAGCTAGCCTTAGTCCATATTGAAATAGACTACGTTTGCTTCCCTAACATTAGTTACTTAATATTAGGGAGGGCAAACCGGAGCTTTAGAACGTAGACACCAGTGATTCACATGAGCTTAACAATACATTCCTGAAAACGGAGTTTGTTGACTTTTTTGCTTCACTGCAGTGGTGATAAAACTTACAAGACGTGCTAGTGTATTGTTAGCCTTTATTGATCCCCATAAGAGGCTAGAATGATGTAGCTAGCAGAAAGCAATAGCATTAACCCATACAAAATAAAAGTGAAATCGTTCGATTGTGGTCAGTGACACACCCTCGATAAACGGCAAAAGTCCCAGTAGAAGATGGAATTAAAACTTTAAAAGTTATATATTTTCTGAATCGTATCGATTTCCCTTGGCCACTGTCAATGAAGCCATGTGATCTGGGCATACAGTTGCTATGTAAATTACATCAGAATTATTCAGCATTGTTATTTGCTAATAAATCGTTACGGCACGCTCGTCATACTAAACGTGATTTGAGCCTGACGTGAATATTCAAAATCCGTTTAAAGCTTTCGACTTTTAAGTTATAAGGCGGGATATACCGAGTGACCAGCGAAAATATTGACCTGACAGTCTTTCAGAATTCTGACAGTTGATCAAGTCAACTAAAATAATGACCGTGAGACTACTGAATAGAACAGAATATTGGCTGCGCTGATCTGTTTTCGGTGCCCTCAGAGTCCTACTCTTATCATTAATCGTTATGTTGGGAAAATGTGAGTTTAAAAGCCGCAAAACAGTCCTTATATCGCATTAAAATTACATATAAGGACAGTTATTGTCCATAATACGGTTATTTAAGGTTAAACTGACATTTTAAGCACAATATTTATGTTGATTTGAATGGGTCGATTGGGTTCTGGAGGTGTGTGGTTACAGCAATTGCGCAGGGTTGGCGTGGCCTGTGGTGGGGGGGCCCAATGTGATATATCTTTTCATGGGGCCAAAAACCTTGGCGGCGCCCCTGTGTTAGCATATGATGAATATATTTGGAGCGCAGGGCATTTCTCACAGGGAAGTGAGGCTTCAGGACCGTGTGCATCCACAGCATTTAGGGCCTTGGGTGGTTCCAGTATTCAGGACCCCTGATGGCAGTGTTCAGACCCGTAGACAGTAACATTATTCAAGCCCATGCATGGGCAGTAGCAGTCTTCAGCTTGGCCTGCTGCTTCCCTATTCCTAATACCCAATCAGTATGCAGCATCCCCTAATAAAGGTGGAATTATAAAAGAGGGTGTTTATGAGTTATCCGCATCGCCATCTATTGTCTATTTCCGACAACCAGGGCAGTGTGGAGGTAGCTCGGACAGCTTTTCGGCAGAAAGTGCACAGTAAATGTGATGGACAGCCGGCTATGGATTTTGATTGCCCCATTACCATACAACAGTGATTAGAATGGTAAGTAAAATATGCAGTCTTGTTCTGGTGTTTTAATAAGTGCATGGGTGATTTCATTATGAATATTTATCAGCAATTAGTGATGTATTTAACTGATTTTCCACTGCAATTTTATATTGGGGAGAATGTTTTTTTAAATTCATAACTGAATGGACTTCCAGAGATCACCCATCCGGCATGCTCTTCTGCACATGCCTCTTAGTTCGTTGCACTCATCTAGTGACGACAGGTCTGCCCCAAGGGGCCAAGACTGGGCTTTCATTTTGAAGCTCACTTCCTGGTTGGGCTGGGAGCAGCAATTGTGCCGTTGCTCACTAGCGCCACTGCGATTGGCTCCTGTATCTTTCACCATGTAAGTCAATGGCAGCAATGTGGTCAAAATACTCAGTCAATAAATTTTTCCCACAAAAAAATATAATTGCAATAGGTGCCTTTCCTTCATCTAATGCCTCTGCATGTGCTGATTTTTTTAAAATATTGTGTCGTTTGGACAGGGTATTAACATTTGTTCAACACCAATCAGAGGGGACAGGTTGAGTCCTCTTCAGCTCCACGGAGCAGATGCAGTTTGTACAAACGGGCGGCAAAAAAGACATCCGGAGCCTCAATTCAGTTTTTACGAGGCCAAGGAAAGGCAATGGGTGACGTCACAGTGGCTTTGTCCATATTTTTATACAGTCTATGGTCTGCCCTCATTCAGTGTTTTCAGATCACAGCGGATGAGTGAGGAACAATGCTTTCGATGTGGGTAAGATGCTCATGGGCCTTACGGTATCACATGGCTACAAAGTGGCTTTGTTCTATTGATCGGATCATCAGCTTGTTCCTGGTTCTCTTTCTCTCTCTCTGTCCTCTCAAAACATCAAAGTGAAATACTTAGACAATTAAAATACACACGAAGCCCGGGTACATAAACAAATGTAGGGTGTTCACCATGACCGGAAGGCTTTATCAACTTTCTGTAGAAGGAAGTAGAAGTGTGCAAGTGCACAACACCGCAGGGTCGCTGTTGCAATTTGGACTTTTAATGGCCTCAGCTTGTAATGCAATTAAAGAGCAATCGATGACATTCAATTGAATATATATTATTTCCCTTTTAAGTAATGTTTGTTAAGGCTTCCCGGTTTGGGACCAGCATGTCTAGACGGTACCAGAAAAAAAGTGTAGATCCGCACGACACGTCATGATTGGCCTTGTCATATGTTGGCCATATTATTTGCCTGCAAATGTAGATTTCATTATTTGGTGGCTGTAACAATTATTACGCACCAATATCATCTCAATATTGCTGAAGGAATGAGCACAGTTATCATTTTTATTAGGTAATCAGTAGCTACATTAAATCACCTCTGAATGTATTTGTGTTTGATCTCTGTAAAATGAGGCTAAAACAAAAAATTTTTAACCATGATATCATGATGCTTAGCTCTGGTTTCATCAACATAACATTGTTTACTAGAAGTAATTATGTCATACCTTAAACGCCCACTTAGTAATTTTGGTTGCTAATTGATGAAAATTACGTACATGGCAACTAAGTACCTCGGTGGATCATGGTATTCAAATTTATTTATTTTTTATTTATTATTGTAACCAGTCACAATACAATACAACAAAAGCATTTCCAAGGTATGGTTTATTTGGCGAAACGTTGGTGGCGAAACGTTGGCTAACTATTCATGTCGGTATAGTAACTTGACATTTCCCAATTAGGACTAGCATCCTCAATTCCTGCTTTATGAAATATATATGACTGTAGAGGGCAAATTAAGTTTTTTATTTTTTGTACAATTGAGTTTGTGTTTCAACCTTAGATTTGTACTTTATTTTATTCCCATTGTGCTAAATTAATTATTTGGCAAGGCCTGGTTTACTGGCCCCTCTCTGAAAATATCTGTGTTCATCTTTCTCTCTCTCTCTCTCTCCTCTCTCTCTCTCTCTCTCTCAGTCCCTGGTTATTTTTAAATGAATGTAATGTTGTTCTTTTTAGTTCATTTTTAGTGGTCGCCAAAAATGTATTAGTGAGCATATGATTTCTGTCTGGGTTTGTTATTTTATTTATACTAAGGCTATAAATCAGAGCAAAATAAACTGCTACATTGGGGCAGTCAAGCGGCCTCTGTTGCGGTCCACACACACTGTCCCATTGACAATAATTTTTATGGTTCAAATTACGCAATCATAAAAATTAAACATCCTCATTCGCAAGCATGTGGTCACGCCCACGAAAAAGGATTCAAAACAGTATGGCGCACGTACGCTGCCAGATTACGTGGCGCCAATAAACAAGAAAAGGAGCAGTCGGTTACCAACGCCATATCACAGCGCAGCCATAGAACACCATCGGAGGGGAGAAAAATCACAGGCAAAATGATTTCAGTAGCCATAACAAAACGAAGAGCAGATGACGCAAATATGGCGTGATGTCAGGCGACATACAAAAGAAAAACCTTTACGCGGCATAACGCCGGCAGAAGACACAGGCGGTGGTCGGACCGAGGAAAAAGCATTAACACCGATAAAAACAACAGGTGGCACAATCCCTGTAAAATGAGGGCACACATGGGGGCACGCTTACCCAGAGCGACTTACACCCGTTTACTTTTTTAAATTATTATTATTATTTTTTTTAAACATGTACTTCCGTTTATACAGTCAGGTTAAGTACTCGAGGGTACAAACAGCAAGTCCCACAGCAGGGAACTGAACCTGTACCCTCAAAATCACAAGCCTACTTCCCTAATCGTTATGCTATGCTGCCACCCCTATTACTCACTACCATACGCGCAGACCCTCATCTCTCAGAAGACTCTCACAAGCGGAGGCAAGAACATAATGCTGATTCTCTCTCTCTCTCTCTCTCTCTCTCTCTCTCATCTCTCTCTCTCTCTCACTCTCTCTCTCTCACTCTCTCCCTCCCTCTCTCTCTCACTCTCTCTCACTCCCTCTCTCTCTCTCTCTCTCTCTCTCCCTCTCTCTATCTCTCTCTCTCCCTCTCTCTCTCTCTCTCCCCTCTCTCTCTCTCTCTCTCTCTCACTCTCTCTCTCCTCTCTCTCTCTCTCTCTCGCTCTCTCTCTCGCTCTCTCTCTCTCTCTCCTCTCATCATCATCAGTCATATCTGAAAGGGCACCAGGCCACCCAGTCACTTCTCTGGGTAGATTCGAGCCATGTGAAGCAAGCGGACCCCAAGGCTGGCGGCTAACTAAGCCCTGAGGCCCGCCCATGGCGAGACAGAAGCCTCCGCCCCCTCTTCATTTCTGACGGCTCTATTGGCTCTTCCTTTTTCTGCGTTTTTTTTTCTTCTCCCTTGGTTTCCCTCTGCTGCCTCGCCAGGCCCTCAGGCTTCACCCCGCACACTGTCTGAGCGGTTGGCTTTGCTCGTTCCACCTGTTCTCTATGGCGCCTGCTCCCCCTCATCAACGTTCCCCGCCGGACTGAGAAGGGTGCGGGGCGGACGCCAGCTCACCACAGACACGTCAGTAGCCATGAAAGTCTGCAGTGAAGATGCGGTATCGCTGTCAGAAAAAGGGGGTGCGGTAGGGGTTCCGTTTTTGTCCTCTAAGGCAGATACGTACTCCCACCCTCTCTTGGCACTGCAAACCGTCGCGTCTGTTCCGTTCACGGTGCAGTGCAAACCCCGGTCCCGTCCGCCTGACCGCTCTGCATTTTAAGGGAGTTTTAAAATGGCACAAGCAGTACTACTACTCACAAATGGAAATAACGGAGTCTGTCAGAGCGGCTTCCCGAGGCTACGTATCCCCGGTACCAGGGACGCCTGACAGTGTAAGCAGCAGCCACGGCGCCGTCTGCCTTCCCTGAGAACCGAAGCACTCGGCCGGTAATTGGGCGGCTCTTCAGGAAAATGACAGCAGGCCTGGATGGGCAGACTATCTTGGCAAAAGAACACCGGCAGCCAGGCAAAAATGTGTATATTTAGAGGACGCGGCAAATGGAGAAACCAGCTGCTTTAACGTGAGAAAAGGGGGAATTATCACCTGACGACAAGGTAGCGCTGAAAATGTGACGCAGGCTACTCACGCTCGGGTAATTCCAAACCTGACCCTCGCTCTCGCATCACGCCGCTACATAGCACAGCGCCGAGGGACGCCAATCTGAACTCCGTGTCGTTTGTACGGCGGCTCTTCTTGGAAAGCCATTTCCGTATTCGTTCCGCAAGCCCCCGTATTGAAATCTGCCGCGCGCCCGCAGGAGTGGTCCTGCTGAGAAGGACTTCATTATTCTGTAAAGTCTCTCTGAGCCTCACTTGCGGCGACTCCCTACTTTCCCTCGTTTCGCTCATGGCGCTCCCTGCTCCACGGCTTCACAGCGAGTCGAGCGCTCACCGGGTCTATTCTGTCCGACAACAACCTGTCAGAGCCAATTAAATGAGGCATTCATCACTTTGCTCCTTTTTGTCGAAGTAAATAATTCTGTGGGAAATTGTGTTGATTTTCAAGTATATAATTTACATAATTCAGCAATAATTTACTAGAAGTCATGGTAAGGCTATATCGCTCACCTCCCTGTGCCTCCTGATCTCATATATCATACCTAGTGGAGGTTATTATTATTATTATTATTATTTTTAGTAGTATTAGTAGTAGGAAGTAGTAGTTTCATTTTTTATTCTGTTATTCTGTGTGTTTTTTTTAAATTGCATTTGTGTCCCCTTTAATGCATTTTATTTTATTTATGTTTTACGTACCATATCCTTTGTACCTGTGTTTATTGTTGTACGTATTTGTAAGTTTCCCTATAAAAATGGACTATTTCCCAAACAATGTATGTTTAATATGTGCCGGGCAGGATATATTCCTGTCTCATGTGTGCTATATGAATTTCAGCCAGAGGCTATCAAAAGCGTACCGCACACCAGATGGTGAAATTCTTCAGGGATTTTTTATTTTATTTTTTAACAACGTGAGCACCCTGGTAATTATTCTCTAGATTTGTGACACCAAGGAAGAAAATGCATTTTGCTTTGCTGGTGACATTAATATCGGGGCATTTTATGAAAAATAACACAAGTGTTGGACACACCATCAATCTCCCGTGTCAGAGCTCGGCAAGCTGACTAATGTAACCATTCTCCCCAATTTCACCACTCCCAACACAAGATTTCTCGAGGCTAAGTGCTGCAAATTAGCTTTAGTGGATTGCAGTCCAACAGTGTTGTGAATTTAAAACATCACCGCTGCTGCGTTCTCAACTGTCAAGTTTTAACTACACCTCAAACACTTTTATAAAATGTGTTGGTTGCGGTTCTAAATTCATTAAACAGGTTGGGAGAAGTTTTGCTTTTCATGTCAAAAGTTGCCATGAATCGAAATAATCCTGATATGATATCAACAAATTATCTTCACAGTTCCAATTATAGGCAAAAGATATTCTGTGCAACAGTATCGCTTGAACTCATGCTGAAAGAGCACTGTTGGTGGCTGCCTTGAGCCCCCAAAGTCAGATTTATCATGGTTCATGGATTTATGTTTTGTGAAAATCGGAATAAACAAAACAGGCAAATAAATCACTGCATAAAGCAACACAAAATAATTGTATATATACAGACGGGTGACAAATTAAAAGAAAAAACCCCTACAGTGAGGGGGTCCGGTGGCTCTGTTATGCTGCGGAGGGCATTTTCCTGGCATGGTTTTTGGTCAACTTGTCCCTTTAGAGGGAAGGGTCACTGCAAATCAATTTGCAAAATCAAGTTATTCTGAGTGATCAACTTTATCGTATGATGAAACAATTTCTATCCTGATGGGAGTGGTCTCTTCCAGGATGACAATACCCCCATCCACAGGGCACGAGGGGTCACTTAATGGTTTGATGAGTATGAAAATAATGTGAATCATATGCTATGGCCTTCGCAGTCACCAGATCTCAAACAATTGAACACCTATGGGAGATTTTGGACCGACGTGTTAGACAGTGCTCTCTACCACCATCATCAAAACACTTGTCTTGTTTCACTAGTGTGTAAGTATGAGGCGACATACAGGCCAAAACCCCTTAGGCTGTGTCTGAATCAGAGCCCTATCTACTGTGTCCTGTCTCCTGTTTACTGTTTAGTATGCAACATTCAGTATGCAAAAAAATATCCAACATACTATTTTGTTTTTGTTGTTATTGAAGGAAAATGTCAGCGAAGGATTCCAAACCGCAAGGGATTTTGGTCCAAAATCTGGCTGCCTCTGCCAGAAGGCTAAAAGTGGTTGGATCTTCCAGCAGGATAATGATCCAAAGCATACCTTGAAAATGTACACCACAATTGTTCACTGACCACAGAATCAAGGTTTTGCCAGGACCATCCCCAGTCTCCTGACCTGAACCCCGTTGAAAACCTGTGAGGTGAGTCGAGGAGAGTCCACATGCGAGGACTAATGAAGGATCTGGCGATAATCTGTATGGATGGATGGTCTCAAATACCTTGTTATGTATTCTCCAATCTCATCAAACATTACAGGAACAGCTTAAGTGCTCGGATGGCAATGAAACACATCTTCAAAATAAAAATTATTTCGCATTAAAGATTTGTTTTTCCTTTGATCAATTTTTCTGTAATTAAACTATATAATTTTCTCATAGAAGACATTTGTGCATAGAAGACATTTGATAAAAAATGAACTGATGGGCACTGTGTTTGTGTGTGTGTATGTATTTATGTATATACGTATATATATATATATATATATATATATATATATATATATTGTATACTGTATATAGTGAGCACCATAATTCATTGGAAAGTGACACATTTGTTGTTATTTTGGTTCTGTACTCCAGCACTTTGAGTTTGAAAGGATACAATATGGTTGAAGTGCAGACTGTCGGCTTTAATTTGAGGGTATTTACATCCATATCGGAAGAACCGTTTAGGATTGATTGAACCTTTTGTACAGTCC
Organism: Synaphobranchus kaupii; assembly: GCA_029718625.1. Taxonomy (NCBI): domain Eukaryota; kingdom Metazoa; phylum Chordata; class Actinopteri; order Anguilliformes; family Synaphobranchidae; genus Synaphobranchus; species Synaphobranchus kaupii. The sequence continues at coordinate 97,914,004 of CM056379.1, read as the reverse complement.
CCCCCCCCCCCCCCCCCGAATTTTCGGTCATCAAAAAATATTGGACAGTTTAACATAATTTAGAATAAAGTAATTTTAATAATAAATAAATAACAAACTTTTAATATTTGGTTGCATATTCTTTGCATGCCATGACTTCCTGATGTCTGTGACCCAACAATATCAAAACACTCTTGATTTCTTATTTTCATTTTTCTCATTCTGTTGTTGATGACAGTTTCTTTTTGCCACAAGCAAACCCTCTTCACAATATGTCAGAGGGTTCCTAAAATTACAGAGACAAGTGGAGCTATTCCCAGAGGTTTCTGTCTATTTTACGCATTTAAAAACATTTTTCAGATAGTGAGAAAGTCAAATAGTTAATAATCAGTAGTAAAAGCATCATTCCCTTTATTTGTAAAAGTTATGATTAATTGCATTAATATTACCAAAGATGTCCATCTGCTAGCATGCATTAGGCTACATTACCTTCGCTCAGTTCCATTTCCAACAATAATGCTTTGTTTTCTTCTGTTTTCTCCATTTTAGCATTGAGGAGTCAAAGTCATGTCCAGTAAAATATGATTAGTCTGCTGTGGTGGATTGATTGCTTTTTCATGTGCTTCTAGCAGTTATGCCGCTGTTCTCTTTAACTTTATTTTTAACCATAACACAGTGCTGCATGCTCTTCTCCTTTATTTAGGAGCAGGGATTTTTGCTGAGCTATGTAGTCAGCCATTAATTATTCAAAGATGCTTTTAGGGGTAATATTTTACCTAGTCATAACAATTTAATGGCATTTAGGATTTGATTAATGCTTACAAAATTAATTGCTGCCACTTGATGAAAAATGTCGAGGCAATTATTTTTCAAACCTTGTGTAAATATGAAATATAAATAAATGCCACAGGGCAACGGCACACCCCATTGTTTGGCATGAAATGCTGACCACAACAGTGCCAACTGTGCCTGTAGAATGGTGCATAATTGGCTGTTGTGTCACCCAGCGAGGGAGTGTTTCATTGGGCTGGGTTGCAAGAGAAAGTGCTCTGGGTAATAGGGTCCCTGCAGTCTACTATTGCTAATGCCATTTGAGGTATATATTCATTAATTGCAGTGGCATTTACCTACATAAACAGAATCACAGTATACTATATATGTTACTCACAAAAACAAAATTTTAAGTGAAATGTTTGTGTTTGCCAAAAGCGTCAAAAGACAGGAAATTAAATTGATCAGCCTGCTCTCCAACAAGGTGTATCAGCACACATCTTTGACAACTGCTACAGCCCTGTCCACTGTACTTCAAACACTCATCACTGTACTCACCACTGGGCAGACTGCTTAAGATTCTAACCTTCTCTCAAATGGCCTAATTCATACTGTTAAGAGTAGGTGATCTGTACAGTATATTGGCAATGGTGGATAAATACTTACAGATGTTGCACTTTTTTAAAGTATGCTTCATTTCCAACATGCCCACTTGTCCTTTTTGGAATGACTCCTCTCTTTCAGCAGAGCTTGTCCACAAACAAGTGTTGGTAGGTAGCATGCAATTTCTAAACTAGTATGATTATGTGATAGACTCTGCAATAGATTGTATATCATAGCATGCAATTGTTATGGTCTGTTAAGGATATGAATCTAATTTTCAACTCATAAATGCTGTGCTTCGCAAGCTGTAGTTTGTGTACTGTTATGATCATATAGTTCTGTGATTGTGATAGACCTGTCTTCTTTTGACGGGAACGTCATTTACCAGTATTTTTCTCTTGTTTTTGAAAGTATGAGTTGTGTCATCAAAGTTGTCATCTACAAAGAACTGGGTGTCATACCCAGTTTCTCCATATCCCTAAATAAATCAAAAGAAACACTGAATGTGTCAACCATTTTTTTTTCTTTTATATAAATTTGCTTCGGATTTTTTTCCATTTTTCTCCCAATTTAGTAGCCAATTGCACCCCTATGTGATTCAATTCCCCATGTAGGAACTGCTTGAGACTTCACCGTTACAACCGTTACAACCCCAGCCAGTAGAAGGAAGGAGGCCATCAATATGGATGGCCTTCTCGGGCCAGATCCATCGAGACTTTTATACCAGAATTAGTAATGGTACATGACCCCCGCGTGACGTAAGGGGGGGTGGGGGGGGGGGGGGGGGGGGGGTGGGGGCGTCACTGTAGATGTAAGATGTCCTTTTCAATTTTCTCACCAATGGATTCTTTTTGAGACTTGAGTATCCTGTGTGAGATCCCACAGCGTCTCGTGACTTCGGTGGGGCGGCGATTTTTTAATAGTTCAAACGCGATTCTTATCGCACTCCAGAGACGAGGATAAGCACTTACGAGCGGCATCCACGAATAGCCCGGCTATTTCGCACAGATACCAGCTCTTGGATACTGCAGCGGTAGGCACGCGGTGCTACCGCATTTACTGCGTTCACTCTAGCGAAGCAAGTTACGCGGTGAACAGGTTTGTATGCAGTAAAGTACAGGTTTGTATCTTTCTGCGATTTCATTGATCGAACCTGGGTGTGGAGAGTGTACCCCAGTGAGATCTACTACCAAGCAATCGGCAAGCTACGATTTATTGATTCTAAGCCGGTACTGGCTGTGCGAGCACACCAGTGAGGCTTCCCAATCGGCGAGCGTGGTTTGTAAGGCGGAGTGCGCGTGACTCGCTACACTACCTGCCTCAACTTTCCTTACTAAAAGACCAACAGGACACGTTCTATCACCTGCGGTTGCTCTTTGTTTCACTAATGTATGACATTTCTGTTGATCGAACCTGGGTCTGAGAGTGTACCCCAGTGAGATCTGTTACATTGATTGGCTTTCAAGGAAAAAGTGCGCGTGATGCGCTACACTACCTGCCTCAACCTTAATAAAAGACCACCGACACATTCTATCGTCGGCGGTTGCTCTTTGTTTTGCTAACGCATGAGATTCTGTTGATCGTACCTAGGTATATCCCAGTGAGATGTATCTAGGTGTATCTGTTACCACACAATCGTCAGCTACAGTTCTGGTGATTGATTCCGCGAGCACGCCAGTAAGGCTTCCCAATAGGCTAGCGCGGTGCGATAGCGATTGGTTTCTAAGGCAGAGTGTGCGTGATTCGCTACACTACCTGCCTCAACTTCCCTTACTAAAGACCACTGCCACGTTTTATCATCTGCAGGTGCTCTGTATTGTACTAAGGTTTGAAATTTTGTTGATCAAACCTGGGCGTGGAGAGTATACCCCAGTGAGATCTGTTACATCGATTTGTTTGTAAGGCAAAGTAGGCGTGCTTCGCTACACTAGCTGCCTTGGTTTTGTTTCCTACTAAAAGTTTTTCGTCTGCGAGTGCTCTTTATTTTGCTGAGGCATGAGATTCCAGTGATCGAACCTGGGTGTGGAAAATGTACCCCAGTGAGATCTGCTACCATGCAAGCGGTGACCTACGGCTCCGCTGACTGATTCTAAGTCGGTACTGGTTGCGGCGGCACACCAGTGAGGCTTCCCAATCATTTAGCGTGGTGCTACATCAATGGGTTTGTAGGACAGAGTGCGCATGCTTCGCTACACTATCCGCCTCGGCTTCCCCTACTAGAAACCATCGCCACGTTTTATCTTCGGCGAGTGCTCATTATGTGGCTAAGGCGGGAGCGCCTTGTGCACTGAACATACAAGCTACAGCTCCGTTGATTTAATTTAAGTCTGTACTGGCTGTGGCGGCACCCCAGTAAGACATTTGGTTGTCCAGATCGAACGTGGGCCTGTGTGTACCACAGTGAGATCTGATTCCTTACAATCCACAAGCTACGGCTCTGGTAACTGATTTTTAAGTCTGTACTGGCCACAGCAAAGAATCGTGTGTGTGTGCGTGTGTGTGTGTGTGTGCGTTGTGCGTCTGTGTGTGTGTAATTTACAAAGCCAAATTTGGGTGCCATTGCTACTTTCTAGTTCAGTTCTTTCTTGATTCCCTGTAGCTGTGGGTATGCATGGACAGGGAGGGTTTAGGAAAAAGGCTATTTAACTGTAAGGGAATTGTAAAATTATACTTTACCAATGAGAGGTCAAGGGTGCCAGGCTGGACTGAAGGAGGAGGGACAAAGGGAGATCTCTCAGAGAATCACTGTCATTCTAGTGGAGATACATCTACTGTATCTCCATCACTACTCCCACACTACTTTTCTCTGGAAAGAAAATAACAACTCAAAAAATTATTTATATCACAAAAAAAAACAGGAAAGGCTTAAAAAAATCGAATTAAAAGGAATCAGATCAGAAGCATGGACAAAGACCTGAACAAATTGAAACAAGACCAAATATGGAAAGTGAACTCCTGTTCCTTTTCATCAAAAGCCAGAGGAACAAGACAAAAAAAAAAACTTCAAACATGAAATATTCTCTCGATAGTTTGATATGGAGGGCCAGTTCATAATCCTACAATTTTAAAAATGGGAAACACATTAACAGCAGAGCATAATTATGTGACACAAACAGCATAGCCCAATTTATTCCTGAATATGTGGGAGACATCCATTTTTTTCATCCTCACAACTGACATTACACTGTGAAAAAGTCCACCAAATTAGCAGTTAGTAATCTTTCACATAGTGTAAATGAAACAGAAAAGTGCCTCGTTTAACTTTCATATTATGATTACATTTTTTAAATTATTCTAATTAATAGGATGATGATGAAGATGCTGAAGAAGAATAAGATGATTTAATTATTATTATTATTATTATTATTATTATTATTGTTGTTGTTGTTCTCGTTTTTCTTTTCAAACTTGATGTCCTGTAAATTTTGGCAGTGTAATGATTAATATAATGATTTAGTTGATTAATGTACCTAATCAGCAAATTCTATGCTCCCTTACCCACATATCTTTGCTTTACTAACACAATATATGCTCATTTTGAATGGTTACTAAGATCAAAAAAGAATGTGAAAGCACTGCTGCAGAGACTTTGTATTAATTCAAATGCAGTCAGTTCTCTCAAATAAACAGGAGCAAGGAAACCGTGGGATACACTACCCGCTGCCACAGCTCCCGGTCTCATTGTTTCAATATTACCATAATATGTAACTGTTCCACCATAGTGCCAGTTGCTTGTCTCTGTGTAAATAAGTTTGCCTCTAAGGATAAATCAGGATTTTCAGTTTAAAGTTATGTCCTGATTACACTACTTAAAGGCATCAGGCCTTGCTTGACTAAAAGTAAAAACATACAGTTGCACTCAAAAATATTCAACGCCCTTCACTTTTTGCACACTTTATTGTGTTGTAGATTTAATTTGAAATGGATAAAATTGCCATATAGAAATCTATGGGGAAAAAAGTCAGGAGAAGAAAACCTTAAAGTGATCCATCCATATCTACTCCATATCTGGCGGTCATAGGCGGCGCTAGGGGGGGGCTTGAGCACCCCCAAGAAAGGCCATAGCACCCCCGTAGCACCCCCAAGAAATTTTGTAACTTCTTCACACATTAAATTTTTTCACTGAATAAAATTAATTGTTCAACTGTGTGACATTATCTGGTCCTATTAATAGATGACCGATAATACATTATTTACAGTACGTTCGCTAGCACCCCCGATAATACATTATTTACGGTACGTTCGCTAGCGCAGGTGTGGTTGGCTAATGGCTAGTTGGGCTTGTTTAATGATCGAAGGCTCATTTTCAACGCAGAAGTCAGTGACCAATATCGTCCGAAATGGATCGTTTCTTGGTCTCCAAACGGCCACGTTTTGTGGATGATCAACCCGCAACAGTTGATAGCGAGTCTCCTGAAACAGGTTTAGAGACGAGAGATCAGCTATAGAGCAGGAGGAGAATCAGTTTTACGATGCTACGGCCAACGTGGATGCTAACGTGGATGTTAGCCAACATCCAGAGGAAGGGCCAAGACGTCCAATGCTATATATTGCCATAGCCTACTTGTATAACAGTTGTTCTCATGCTTCACCATTATTCTTTATTTATATTCTGTAAGTTATTCTTTATTCCATGTGCTGTACACTCAGTGTTTACTAGGGAGCCGGCAGCATTGTTATGTACCTGGAGATGTATGTTATGCTAGGCGTCAAACAGTTTGTTGTGGTTTTTGGGATGTCGGAGAGAAATGGCAGTCGCGTTGTGTTATCTCGCGTATGTACAGTTTTGGTTTTGATCTGGATCGTTCGTCTGATCCGCTGGTGATCTGAATCGAGGTCTGATACCCTAGACCAACAGCGGTGCATGAGGTTTCTGTCGCTGACTCGCTCTGTGTGTGTTTGTGTGTGCGCGCTGTTTTGAGCTTGAGTCTGATTCTGTCGTGCTTTTGTATTGCTCAGTGTGTGTATTAGCCACTCTTAACACGCGCGATTGCGTTTGGTCGTGCGTGTGTATACCGGTATATCCACAGTTCCATAGCACCCCCAATTAATAGTGAAGCTCCCCCTCAGCAACCCCAATAAAAATCCACTGACGCCACCACTGCTGGCCGTAGAGTGATGGTTTGGGGCTAGTTTGATACCTGAGACCCTTGATGACTTACAGCCATTTCGCCAATCATGTGTTCCATACTGTACCAGTATAATTTACAGCTGAATCTAGTCTCACCCCCCAATTCCCATAGAGATCCATTCAAATGCAGAGAGGTTATAGTATCGCTTGTAACAGTACCTGAAAATAAGATATCGAGAGTCTTTTGATGTTGATGGATGTTCAGGAAGTAACAGCATGCAAAGGATATGTGACCAAATATGAAATATGATACTTTAAAAATACATTAAAGCAAAGGGTTTGAATGCTTATGCACATGAGAGATTTCAGTTTTAGATTTTTAATACATTTGCAAAAAATTCTAAAAACATGTTTTCACTTTGTCATTATGGGTTATTGAGTGTATATTGATGGGAAAAATGGTAATTTTATCCATTAAAAATTAAATCTACAACACAAAGTGTGCAAAAAGTGAAGGGGGTTGGATAATTTGGAGTGCAACTGTACATACAAAGTAATCTTTTGAATCAGTAGAATTAAATTTTATTACAGAAATAAAGGAACAAAAACCCTTTCGTTGGTGTTATATAAAGCCATCCTCACAGTTCCAGGCTGTGTTTAGCGCTAGGTTTCGTGCCTGACCAGAAGTTGCCTATCGAGGTGAAGTCCATGTGACCGGGTTTCAAAGATGCTGATTTTCAAATGCACCATGCTACATTCATACTGCTCTCAAAGCCATTTAAAATGGAACTGTAAGACCCCATTCATATCACAATCAGTGGTAGGATATTGCTGTTATTTTGCTGGAAGAAGGTGTGTCAAGCTCCAGGAAACACAAGGCCAATTGAGGTGACAGGAAGGTACAGAAACACAATGGATTTTGAACACAATGGAAAACCAAAAAAAAAAAGAAAACTCAAGCAGTGACAATATTTACACAAGCTTTCTTGTACTTCTCAAATGCTTGTTCAGCCAATGGACAATATGGCTATATAGTGGTACAACACAACCATAGAGGACTAGCATAAAGGGTTATATTTTGTATTCAGAGTCAGTACTTGGACAATACCAACACAATAGCATGAGATATAAGTACCTTATCTCCAATGCATAAAGCTCATACACTGTTAAATTAATATTTACAAAACCATGAACATTAATGAAACACGGATTACATCTCTAACGTGTTGTGGATTTACCGCCGCTCGTCCTGCAGCAGGAGTGGAATTTAATCAGATTATTGTGAAAATCCCAACATGGAAAAGCGCACGGTAACGCTCTTGGAGATAGAGGCATGGCAACATCCGTGCTCATTTTCACAAAGAAAAATATGCTAGCTCCAGTTCAGTTGCTAAAAAACTTCCAAGTCCTTCCAAGAATGAATGAATGCATGAACGAATGTGATTACAATGACAAAATGCGCGTCTCCTTCATACATATGCATGACAAAGGGATCCATTAACCTTGATTACAATTAAACATAGTTTTATTTTACACATACACAGTTTGCCAAGTTAATTTTGCTGATTGCTGAACTTTGGCAGTTTTGTGAAATTAAACAAACATGCATTATTTGCAAGTCAAAGTTAAGGCCAAATGTTGATTGAACCCAGTTCAATATTAATTGCCTTGTGTCTGGATTTTTAACCTTGCAAAAATATTTGCCAGATGTCAAAATGTCCTACCAGCTAATCTCATCAGGGCAGCTACAACAAGCTCGGGTTCAGAACTGCCATATGTCACCCCTGGTGTCATGATGTCAAAAAAATTCAGAACATATCCACCATTTATGATGCAATAAGAATCAATAAAATGAAACCTCTTGCCGCCGATGAGATGCTCCATAACACAAATGTATTGTTTATGAATTGCTAAAGGAATATACTGCATTATTTATCATATATAAACACAACATAATACTGGTTGAATGTTATGAATTGTGATTAAAAAAATGATATAAAAAAATATGAAAAAAATAATAAATGAAATGTGAAAGAAGATATCAGTAAGAGTGATTAATTCATTATACCTGTGTGCTATAAAGATAAAGCCCCATTGAAGTGATGGTCAATTGATTCAAAAATCCACTACACACCCACCAAGTATACATCTCAAAGTCAGCTAATAAACTCAGTCTTGAAAGGACTCAGGATTGTAGGGGTGTGGTCTAAATCCACTGAGACGGGTACGTGAGGGTAGGACCCGAAATGCACGACTCAAACAGTGATTGATGATAGTCCCGTCAGGGCTTTATTATAGGAATGTCCAATGAGCGTAGTCAAAAAACAAGCAAAGTTCATACACGGGTAATCCAGCCAAAAAAAACAAAGTACAGTACCGAGGGAGAAGGCAGTCTCAGAATCGGTACACCATACAAATAGTCCAGTAACCAGAGTAGCTGTCAGCGGGGCAGAAGTACAGGCAGACGGTAGGCAGGCTCGGGGTCGAAGGCAATGCAAGAGTCAAGACCAAAGTCCGCTCTGCAGGGCAAAAGTACAAAAGACAGCAGGCAAAAACTCGTGGTACAGGCAGGCAGTGGTAAACAAAACAGAGGTCACTAACAATGGTCAATAACAGGCTTGGATCGTAAACAAAAAGGCAGGCTTGGAAAAATGCTCAAAAGTGCACTGACAAACAGGAGGCAACAATTTTGCGAAGACAAGACATGAACACTGAGCTTAAATGCAGGTGTAGACAGGTGCAGACACTTAGCTTGAGAGCAGCATGGGAATGTAAATCAGGTGTGGGAGGCTGACAAAGTAACAAGATAATTAGTAATCGTTAGTAATAAACCTATCCTGACCTAGCGTTAGTAAATTAGTAAATGACATGCACTAGAAACGTAAGGTAAACATGAACACATGGTTAGAGAGTTCGTATTACCCAATCCTGATCTAACGTTAGTAGATTAGTAAACTAGACACGGGAGAATGAAACAATTAGGGAAGCGTGAGCGACAGCAAGAGAGATCGAGAAACAGCATGAACGCAAGGCTGCAGAAAAACACGGAAATGTGTATGCTAAACAATGAACGGGAAACGTAACATGAATCAAATATAAAATGTGACATGACAAGACTAGAAAATAAATTGTTACACTAATCAAACATGAAACGTGACATGACATGAAAATGAAACGTAACACGAATTAAGCATAAAACGTGGCGTGACTAGACTAAACATAATACGTGCCATGTACAAGAAATCTAACTAAGACAGAAATGAAACATAAAACGTGACAAGACAGGCTAGAATCGTGACATCCACACCCTCAAGCCGAGTGCCATCGACATCATCCAGACCTACATGTTTGAACCACATAAATGTTCTTATACAGTTCTGTGCTTTGAACCATATGTCTGAACCCGGCGAGGAATTAATGCAATCAATTCAAAGTCAAATACAGTGCGGCTGCTATCAAGAGATAAATATCACACGCAAGCTCATAATCAAAGTGAAGTTAACTTAAACGCTAAGCCGTTTGATCTAACGTTAGTCTATTTAAAGCAAGCTAAATTGCAAGGCGACGTTTCACCAAATGCATGTTCCACACAAATCATTAAATAATGGTAGGTTTGATCGAGTTTTAAAAATTAATTTAAAGGCCCATTCATTCATTTTGGTTGCTGATCGAACGAAAATGACGTGCATGGCAACTAAGTACTTCGATGGATAATGGTTCTCGTCTATTTTTGTTACTGTAACCAGCCACTGAACAATACGACAAAACCATTTCCAAGGCGTGGTTTATTTGGCAAAATCTTGACTATCTATTCTTTTTGATTATTATCTGACGGATGAGCAGTGCACCAAGTAAAAACGTGAGAGATTAGTTCATTTCCATGCTGAGCTGTGCAAGGAACAAGCTAATGTCACTACCTAGCACCACGGAGGGATGGATGATAAACTGATGAAAGATTGGGAGAGGGATACAATTGGTATAGGGATAAGGAGAGCAGGAAAAAATAAACACTTTAGCTAACTAACTATTAAAAAGCTAATAACGTGGATGACTATTCTTAAGAGAAAACAAAATGTGTGTTTGGCTCAGACCCAAAGAAGATTTCTTAGCGGGACAGGACATTTTTATTCCTCTCAAACTAAGGGAGGAGTTATGTAATGAGACCAAAATATGTATTGGTTGGGGTTTCATGTCTACGTAGACATGGACCATTTTGACTCCACCCCTTTTTTCAGCATACAGGAATAAAGAGATATAGATAGACTGAAATTGAACGTAGTTTGCAATGGAATTTATTCCTCGCGCTTTATTGGTGCTCAATACATACCTTAATAGTCATAAATAATGTGGTTATAAGCATATTTTGGATTTTCCTTGACCATCAGTTTAAGGTTTACACTTAAATATTATTTCACCATTTGGGCCCAAGATATTTTTAACTTTATTTATTTATTTATTTATTTTCTTGCAAGCGAATTTGTACTCAAAACAAGGCTTACCCACAGGCAACATGTTTTATCACAGTCATGCCTGATGTTAGATTAGAATAATGGTGCACAAACACATGTATTAATAAAGAGATTTCTCTATGGAGCAGGGTTTGGGGTATATCATTCAGATGCCTATATAATTTTTGAGATTAACCACACCATTCATTTCAAATTGCTTTAACTGTCTTTGAATAAAATGTGATATGTCTGAACATAAAACACAGTTAACATTGCATGCATTTAAAGAAATTAAATAAAGAACAGCTCTGTGCAGAGATAAAAAGAAGTAATATTAATCTCCTCAAACTGTAGGGTGGGTATGTAAAAATAGAAATGGAAACAGAAGAGGGCCTTGGATATCTCAAGGAGCAGAGGGGAAGTGGGCAGTGTTAGACTCTCTAGTTTAACTGGATGGTAAGTAGAGAATACCGCTGTTAGCAGTAGCAGCAGACTATCCTAGATCTAGCTGAGTGGAGAAAATATATTGGTGAGCTACAGATTAAAACTAATCAGCCTAATGAAGCTTGAGTTCATTGAAAGGACATACGGCTGGAAATGAGAGAAATAGATACATTACAGACTTTTTTCTTTTCTTCTGGGGAAAACAATTCAAAAAAAAGAAAAAAAAGTGGACAATATCGAGAAAAGCAGCAAGAGGATCCGCCGATTGACAGATTCAAGGGCTGCGAGACGGAAAGGGGTGTCAAGGGAGGTAGTTATGTTGGTTTGCGAGGATCAAGTTTTGATGAGGCGCACGGCAGGCCAGTTTCAAAAGCAGAAGGGAAATCGCCCACAACAGTGGACACGCTTAAAGGAGAGCACGTGAAGGGTGTAAGATCAGAGGAAATGGCTTCGGGAAGATGAATAGGTTTTGAACTTGAGTGCAGTTGGTAGGCTTATGGCACTGACGTAAGGGCCAGCGATCAGAGCAACTAGAGGTAAAAGGAGAGGTGAATAGTTATAGGTTAATAAAGGTAAGAAGACACATTTCTCATTTCAATATACAGAAGTTGCTGCTGTATATGAGAGAATATGTTTAGGCAGACTCAAATAATGGCACGCATTCAATAGAATCGTATTGCATTTTATCTGATTTTACCCTGCTCCTGGAGAGCCACAAGGTCTGCAAGATTTTTCCTTCATCCTTGAAGTTAGCAACTTATTCAGACCGAAGAAAACAGGTGAATTGGAGTTAACTGTGAAATCAATTGCTTTAATTGATCGATTAAGTGCAGAGTAACAATGAAACCAGCAGACCATGCAACTTTGCACGACCAGGACTAGGGACCTTTGATATGCAGGCATTTACAGCTCCGTTGGGTACTAGAGGCATTATTTATTATCTTTCAATAGACTGTAAGAACCGCAGTTTGAGCCAAATAACATTCAATTTTCCTCAAGTATTCAAGAATTCAGCAGTGACCAATTGCACCATGCCATTTGCACTTTGAATTTAAGAAGTGCACCTCATCAAATTGTACATTTATCACCAAAGGATTGCACAGTTAACATCTGCTCCATTTAATGCTGGGCCTATTTCACAATGGCTATGTGAAGGCAGGACATAAAATTTTATTTTACCTCTGTTAATTACTGAATTTGTGCCATTTTAACCATTTTCAAATAAACTATAATGTAGGAGTCATAACTGTCAGTTTTCGAATTTGATACACAAAATAAAAATAAATGAATGAGATATTAATGTGCTACTACTGGAGATTGGTTGTCACTCTCAAAACGAGGATCTGTAAGGAAAAAAGCTTTATATAAAAAAAAAACATATAAAGGAGATATTCATGTCCACACACTATATTTAAAATACAATTTCACACTCTGGTGGTTCAGATACGGCTTTGATTCCAGATATACAAAATGTGCTTTGATAACGGCAGACCTCATCAGTTCAGATTTAATCAACGTGTCTTACAAACACACAGCGGCAAGAGTCTGTGAGTGAGAGCCCAGGGTGCCTTAAACAGATCTTTTTTTCAACTATGCATACAATCACTTGTATCACTTCAGTTGAAGTTATATGGCATAAAAGCTACATAGCACTTCGATGTATACATTATGACAGTATTATGAAACTTGTCATTAGTTGCAATGGCTACTATGACAAATGTTATTAGTCATGTTTACGGCAACGTTTGACTGGCTTTATGCCATACGATTCAAGCAAAATGTTAACAAATCACTCCAGAAATCAGAATCCGCCAGAGGTGTAAAATCCAGGTTCAGAAAGTAAAAATCCTCCCCAGTATTTTGTTCCAATCACCTGGATTTGCTAATTAGCACAATTATTCAGCCAGGTGGTATAATTAATTAGTGAAATCAGCTGGCTGAGTTCATGGGTGGAAGAAACATGTGGCAGGACTTTTACTTTCTGACCCCTGGATTTTACACCTCTGGAATCCACGCATGTAATTCCTATAAGTGCAATGGTCTTAGTGGTAGGTAGGGGCACTTTAGAACAAGTGCAGTATCAAATCCTATTATCAGCCAGACCTGGCACCCCTCGCTAGCTTTTTAGGAAACCCCTTGCTGCCCTCTGTAGTAATATACTTGTTGCTGTGTCACTGAGGAATGCATTAACTCCTTGCTTCAGGGAATTTAAACTCCCGAGAGGTCATCTGTCCTGATGACTATCATGGAAGATTCACCATTAAGCAATCTAAAAGCGTAATACCCTGTGCTGTCGGATCGGACTTAGCTCACCTTCTCAATAAAAAAAGCAAGGCTGGCCTTCAACAATGCCCTCTGTGCTGGGGACCTAACATTCAATTATCGTTTTGAATGGTAAGACAAACGAGATCAGGGCAGTATGTGCAACACAGAAATAAACAGAGCTCGACCACCTCAGACGACCCACTTCACAGATAGAGAGACGGGATTGGGATAAGAGCCTTGTCCTGTTAAGAATGGCCTTGAGCTCTGGATGTGCTAAGAAAGAAGCAAACCCTTACATTGGCAGCAACATCTAGAAATCCTGCAAGTATGTAATTTACTTTATTTATTTGTTAAGTGATTAATTTGTTTGTTGATTTCTTTATTCATGACAGGGTTTCAATGCTCCCAAACTGAAAGCTTTAGAATATCGGAACGCAATTAATCCTCCCATGCCACTCAAAGCGAGGGGCATCTCTTTGAATATTCACACCCAGCAGTTGCGTCCCCATGCGTTGGCTAATGAATAAATGATAACACAACGTTTTGTTTCATAACAGAGCCCCAGAGACTCGAGTGCATTGTAATCACTTTCAGGGCTTTGTCCTCGCAGGAATCACCTGTTAATGATTGATTAGTCCTCTGCCCACTGCAAGTGGCTCTCGGCCTCTCCCTCAAGACCACAGATTAGTTTGCCTTGGTATCTGTAAAAGAGCCAAAATATGATTAATTAGTCATTAAGAGTGGAGCTTCCCTTCCGAAAAGGAGACGGTCCCGCCGCCGTTGAGCCACTGAAAAATGAGAAAGGTGAATCCGAGCCCTAATTGGGAATTTTTAATACATTTTTCAAGAGGCAAGCACTGTTTGCCAGTTGCTCCATGTTGCCCATTAAGGGTCACTGCTAATTTACTCAGGGGAAAAAATGCTGATGACTTACACATGCGGCAGAAGCTAAAGATGTTTTACTGAAGCAGCAAGGCCGAAGTGCGCACGTGAAGCATGTTCATTACACTTTTTATGTCTTCACCCTAACCTATCGTTATCATTTAGGCTCGTGACAATGCATTTTTTTCAAGAATATCAATTTTTTTTATTACACAATACAAGCATTTTGAATGAAAAAAAATACATTTTATTGATTTCTTTTTTATTGAATGTCCCTTGAAATGTAGGTTTCAGCAAAGTAGAAAACGTGGTTCTTGAGATTAAGACCCAGAGAAAAGTGAATTGCCAGGTCTTAGGATGATATAATGTTCTCTTTCTGATGCCAATGCATAACATTGGTGTTTACTTGTCATCGTACTACAATTACTGACACTGTAGCCACATTTCAGCTAAATGTGCTTTGAATTAATATTGAACGTAATTTAATCATGCAGCATGTTTTAAGCATGTTTTACGCCTCTATGCAATGACCTTGGAAGAAATTGTCAGAATCTGAAATACCAGGTACGTCATCATCTGTACAGAATGTAATGGTATTTTTAAGAGAAACAACATTTACAAACAATCCATTACCAATATCAAATATGAAGAAGCTGCTAAATATTTGGAACGTATTCATTTATTGTCCTTTTTGTATTATTTTATTTGCATAACTGAATATGAGAATTATTTGTAGGCTGTCACTGTTCTTCTGAGCCCAGGGTGAATCCAGGGTTACTGACGTTCCATGTTTTCTGCAGAAATCTAAAATTAACACTGGCAAATGTTGATTGAATCGAGGTCAGTGGACTTTTTTGACGGAGCTAAAGAGGTAAACATCAGACAGATTGTTGGTTCCATAGATATAGAACCATAGATGTGACATATTTCATAGTTAGTGGCACAATTTTTGAGACCACACCCAGGTAGGATGGTGGCCAGTAACCATGGTTTTATATCTATGAGCCAATCATCAGCTATCTGGCTTCTGAGACCCGATTATGACATCACAGTGGGCTAGAAAGTAAATGACACTTTGCCATAGGTTCCTATTATAGCTGTTACCCAGGTAAGATGGCTGCCAAATTGTTCTATTTCAGAATTCCAAATGACTATTACATTACATGATATGTCACATCTATGGTTCTATATCTATGGTTGGTTCATCTACCAAGTCGGGGTCATCTGTGTGTCATAAAGCTGGCTACATATGACATTGTAAATACAGTACATAACTCAAATATGCCAATTCCAACAGAGCCCCAATGGCACACTTTGACATGCCTCATTACTGGGTTTGTGACTATATCATTAGCTCATCAAAGATGTTGTCTAAAAATGGTAATTCAGCCATCTGGTTGTCGGGGGTGGACAGCGGCGCAACAGCATAATTTTCCAAAACGCTAATGATAGAAGAAAACAAAGAGAAAATTTAAATCACCTCCATAATGTGCCTCCAAGCTAGTCCCATTGTTTTCATACAAATGGCGGTGACTACATTTTATGTGATAAACAAAGACAGAATATACAAAAAATCCCTCAGATTCATAAGCAGCCGGCCAAAAATGATTCCTCACACAAAGTATGTTCAAAGTGTCCTAAGATTTGTTAAAGCAGAAAAAAAGTAGGGATTTCAAGTTTTTATTTAATCCCATTTCACTCCATACATGCCACAGCAGGCTTACTTGAACTACATGTACAGTATGTACTGTAATGTTGTTTGGTATTTCTTACTGCTTCACCCATCTGAGTTATCTACCTCAGAGGTGGATCAAGGTTTTCCTCCTTTCAGGGTACTATCTAAAGAATTTGACTTCAACAGTAAATAATTGCTAACACTTTATAATAACGTCTTGTAATAGATCATTAGTAAAGCATTTGTTCATTATTTACTTACAATTTATAAATCATTATTCCAAAGTTCACAAACATCTATAAATGTATGAATTAACGTGAGTTAAGTAAAGATCAGAGACTGGCTGGTCAACTGGGAAAGAACATGTGAACAATTTATCTTATATATCCTCCTGCTTCCTGTGGGTGGGGCTGGGGCTAGGCCCAAGGGCAGGGCCCAGGCTGAGGCTGGTACTAAGCCCCTTAACTGTACTTGCTCTGGGCTCTTATCAGACAGGCAATTTGCATCTATCACTTCAAATGAATTATTAGAAGAGGAGCATGGTCAGGTGGAGTGATGCGTGTGTTTGTGTGTGTCTGTAAATCAATCAATTAATCAAATTTTGTTAATTGATAAATACATTATCACCAGCATGGGTCTCAAAACACCTTTGACTCATGTTAATGAATGCATTTATAGATGTTTGTGAATGTAGGGATAATGATTTATAAATTGTAAGTAAATAATGAACAAATGCCTTACTAATGATCTATTATTATATGATCTATTACATTATTATAAAGTGTAACCAAATAATTCATAATTTAGGAGGAACCTAGCAATACCTTACATTTATGATTGTTTAATAGGTAGAGCCAACTTATTAGAATAAACATTTATTCACAAACGGTTAACAAATGATATACTGTCGAGATAAAATAATTACTCGAAAAGATAATGTGTATTTCATTCAAATACAATAGTTATCTAGTACTCTCAAGTCTCCCAGAATCTGAGGTTATTATACTCAGTCTGTCTCGTTGTCTGGTGTGGAACAGCTGCATCGTGGGACGGTGTCTTAAGGCTGCTCCAGAACTCACAGGTCGGTCCTTCCACCTGGTTTCACCGCCAACGGGCCCGTTGGTTTGGAATTTCCACCGAAACCAGCGTCATGACCTCAGGCTTACTTGGAATCATCCATCATGAGTAACAGAGTGAAGAGTCCAGTCCCAGCCTATTTGACAATTTCTCGTACGTTGGTGTCATCGCAAGGACAGGCCTGGCTTGGCCCAGGGCCTTGGAGTCTGTTCAGGTCAGGAACAAATAGAGCTGCAAAGCACCGTCAAAGGGAAGCGAAGAAACCTTGAAAAGAGAAGAGAAGTCCCTGGAAGATATGTGTGTTGGACTCCTATATCCATTTGGTCAACCAGTGCTGATTGGCTTATAGGGAACAGAGAGTCCATCCCACATTCAAGGCTATTGGTCAACACTGATGTCACTCACAATAGTTTATGTGTCTCGTGCATTTGAGGAGAGGATGCCATAAGACGCATTCTATTGAGGCATAAAATGTTCTCAATTTCCTTTTGTTGAAAAGGGGAGAAGTGGGTGCAAATCAATAACTTTGCTAAACAATGAAAACTCTGTGTGTACATTACAGTAGAATGGGTGGCAGTGTCGTAAACTGGGCTTATAAGGGTTGCAGGTTTGATACCCAGGGAGGCCATTGTACCTTTGAGCAAGATACTTAACCTATTAACAATTCTTCACAAGATATCCAGCTGTATAAATGGACACTATGTAACAAAAAAAATGCAGTGCAAAGGCTGTGCAAGTTTCTCTTCACAAAAAAAAACTTTTCTGCTAAATACCGCAAATACTGCACCATACTTCCTTCATTCCAGACAAAATATCATCATCACATTCCCGTTCGGTGAAGTGGACTGTTGTTCTTAAACATTTAAATAGTATCTTAAAAAATGTTTCGCCCTTTATTACAGTATGACCACGGAGGCAGTATTACACTCCTTCGTCCAGGTACAACTAAAATGTACTTCACCATTAATTTCTGAATGTGAACTGGGCCATCTGTTGCACAGAAATTCTGGGAATGTATTATTGACACAACAATGGATTTTTATCCCTTTGTGTTTCGACTTGCAACCTTGACCTAAAAAACACTGGTTTGAAAACTTCAATCACCGAACTGATGTGCTGTGTATGTGAAAAGGGAATACCTTTTTATTTAAGTTTCATTGTGGCCCTTTCCTCCCCAGCTCAACAGCATCAGCGGCACAAAGCTATTCTATACAATAGTGTCTGGCACACTTACTGTATTTTACATAGGATAGTTATCTGATTAATTTGAGGGGGAAAAAATGGTCCATTTCGAGGCAAGAAAGCCATCGTTAAATAAAACTGGTTCCAGTAAATGAGCGATGCACTGTCAGCTGGAATAATAAACTTAGTCGGCTGTATGAAGCGTCTTCATTTTAAGGAACATTAAGCGCAGAGTCTTTCATTTATCTTTGTGAAGTGGAAGTGCAGTGTTTCCCTTCTTTTCAAAATTGTTTTTTTTTAAAAAGTGTTTTGTGTTCTGCAGTAACAGGGGATTATTCAAATTGTCATGCCATCATAAAGCGATTCCTTCTCATAAAATAGTATGCTGCCATTTTGAATCATGCGGTTTATGGATTCTATAGGAACTGCATGTTTCCAAATTATTCCAATATCTGGAAAGCAGCAGTTCCTCTAGAATCCATAAACCGCATGATTCAATATGGCTAATCACAGTTCACCTTGGCTTAATGGCTAGTCAATACTTTGTATCCTGTCGGCGCTACACCAGCGCTGTAATTATATAGTAAAAACTGAGTAACTACAATGTTGGTGCATCTTACATTCATTATTTGTGCATGTAGTAGAAACGTGTACTTGGGTATTATGTGAATAGCTAACCATAACCAAGAGTCTGATCCTCACCACGAAATCCAAAGCCAACTCTTATGCTACTTGTACGTGAAAACAAATAACATACAGTATGCGTGTGAGTTTAGAGAGCGCTTAATGATTTATTATGCTGCTACAGTGCTACATAAGTATTGCCTATCCTTGGAAAACGAACAACAAAAATATTAAATAAATTGTATTGGCTGACAGCAGCCAAGGAAAAAAAAAAGTCTCTCAGATAAATTAACACAGCACATGGACGAACTGTTTCCTTTCTGAATCCTGTTAGATTAACAATTAGCACCTCTCATTTTATTCGCCTGAAAGATTCCAGTCTAATAATAACAGTGCGCATTATGACAGGGCAGAGGAGTTCAAAGATAGGATATGGATCCTGTGTGAACAGGTGAAGCAGAGGAAATCCAAGATTCATTATTATGCCTAATTATGTCCCCAGAGGCAAAACTTGCTATATGATTCGGACCCAGATTGATTATAATCTGCATTAATGCACCATTGCTTCTCATGAAGAAGAGAGCATGTAATTGCCATCATTAATAAGTACAATGAGTAAGTGCCTTGGATAAAATGTATTATTTTAAAGTTATTCTGGAACAATCTAAATTATTCAATAGGGTAGCGCCCTAAAGGATATGTTTAGGCCTATGCATAAAGTATGTACGTGTTTCATTACCAATTATACATGTGGTCCCTGCAATTTGTTACAATTACAATTACAAAGCATTACATCAAGCGAGAAGGCAAAACAGCTAGATGTTCTGAATGATTTCAATTTATTATAAATAAACTTTGCACTTTGCTTGTCTGCAGTGATGTATTGTCATGCAATGTTGACGTCGTTTGCAACAATAAATCCAATCTGCGACAGGTAAGACAGACATTTCCACTTTTCCTCACTCAGAAATGCATGACAAATGCACAAACAGGAAGCTCATATGGAGGCTGTGTCAGTTCAAGAAAAGTATTGTCTATACAGACAGAGAAACAGCCCCATGTGGGAATGAATTCAGCATTGACCTGTATAATGGGACAATGCCCACGTAATTCATGTCCATTAATTGATTTTGAACTCAAGTAGAGAATCGGTGAGGCGAGGCCAACTTCTAATTTGATGGGAATGACTCAGAATTCTAATAAAATGCATTATAAGCGCAGTGTGCAGTGTACAGCAATGCTGCCTCAGGACCTTTCTACAATATGACAGAAACATATCATATGTTAAGTCAGAAAAAAGTTGCTTTGCAGAGGGAATAGCCCCAACATCTTTTGCATACTTAAAAAAAATACTTAACTTAGGATTGTCAATTGTCACTTTGTTAAGTGGAATGTTTGCATTCAAAACTGCACCTGTCAAATGTCGGATGACATCTGCCTACCAGACAATTATTATTTTTTTATATATATACTGTATATATATATATATATATATATATATAGAAAGAGAATTCCCCCTTGTTGGTATAGCATATTAAAGTTTTCTTCTGGTATATACAAGCCAGCTAACCATTTATTGTCCCAGAGTTGCATACTGTACATAACTTGAGTTAGAGCTGCATATTGAATAGAAATAGAGCAGTATACACATGACTAGAAGTAGAGCTGTATACACAGGTTGAGTTATACTGATGTTATGGAGGCAGATCATACACATGCAAGCAGCCTCCAGGTAGTTTGTTAACATTCAACCCTTTCCCATTCTGGCAAATGCACTAACATAGCGTCGCTATAATTAAATAAAGTATGAACGAGATCAGTGGTCCTTCCTAATCTTTTGTCAAAGAAGCCTTTGACCACTGCTGACAATTTAAAGTGTAATAAACCGTATTAGTCATCTGTATTTTCCCTGAGGCTTATACAAATTTCAGTCCCAGTTTGCAATTTGCAATTTTAGTATGCAAATTTGCAAGCTACCCGTGTAGGCAGATAAACTAAATAGCCAAATAAATGTGAAATTACATGGGTGACTAGTTTGTTAATTGAACGTGATACTTAGTTGCTTCATAAAAGGAGGTGCCAATGTATATTTTGTTAATCATTCTGTCGATCATTATAATTTGCAATGCAATGGAAACAATGCAGTGTCTGAATTACAGTATAACACGTAAGAAACTAAATGTGTGACTGAATGAAAGGGGTTAAAGCACAGAACAAAGTATCAGGAGGCTCTACGGGTTGAACATACTGTTTCAAAGGTTCATGTGTGCCTTGTTTAACTCCAGGTATAGCTAAACAAGGTTTAGCTTCTGCCCAAGGAAACCAAAAATGAAATAGCCACCCCAAGCTTAGACTCCAACCTTTTCATGTAACACATTGATTCTGATTCAGGCAATGGGAATTAAATGGGTTTAGACACTTTATCCTTTTTTGCTTGATCTTCATGTTTTTCTCACGTGAGGCAACCTGTGTAAGAAAAATGAAACAGAAGCTATGGAAAAATATATATGAGTAACAATGAAAAGTGTGTTTTTTATGCACTTGTGTGCTTGTGTGTGTGTGTGTGTGTGTGTGTGTGTGTGTGTGTGTGTGTGTGTGTGTGTGTGTGTGTGTGTGCGTGCGAGAGAGCTGCACGCGTATCAACATGTTCTTATGAGAAGTGCCATGACCCTTTATGTCATGTATGTAAACACATATAAAGACTGCATATCCCCAATTACCGGCATTTCTAATAGCGACATATACAGTATATCCTGTGTCTCCTGGGAATGTTTGAACTCCACAGAAGCCCTCCAGAGATGCACAGTGCCATTATCTGAAGCGCTGATCAGTACGTATATGATATGTGCGCTCTTTGTTGCTTGCTGAGTTTGGCAGAGGAAACAAGGCAATCATCTCACAGAAAAACAAATCCCCAAAGTATCTTTATCTTCATCATCAGGAAAAGCCTACATATATAAGGCTTTTCATAAAGTGATGCAACACAGCCCTATGGCTTAGAGGCCGAAGGATTGCCATCTCAACCCTCCCCTCCTATTTAGATAGGTGCCGGAGCTGCATTGAATTTTCCCTCTGATGCTTTTGCTGACTTGTAATGAGTCCAACGTTCAAAGGCGATCCATCTGCAGTCCGCTGTATCTATGACTCACCGCTGCTTCACTTCCGAAGATACCACCACAGCAATTCACGAGAGAGCGATCTTACAGGTGACACAAAACTCAAGAGAGCATTTGTTTGCGATGATTGCGTCCTCATTAATGCTTCACTCCAGCTATTATAGATTGCCACAGAGGCAAGCCAGACATGTGCATAGGTTCATCAATCCTCTGAAGCTCATCCAGATTTACCTCTGGTCCTCTCCCACCTGGACTATGGAACTCGCTTCCTTGCTGGCCTCCCTGCCTCCGCCTTAAGACCTCTGCAGCTCATCCAGAATGCCGTGGCTCTCCTGACCTCCAACTGTTCCTCACTGCCCTCCCGTAACCCTTCACATCGTTAGCACCCGTTGCTGCTAGCCTACCACACTGCTGAGGGGACTGCCCCTTCGTAGCTTCAAAAGAAGGCAACCTTATTCTCCATTCCACAATATTCTACAATACCCCCCCCCCCCCCCCCCCCTCCCCGCTATTCACACCTGTACTTTCCGGTCACGTCCACTGTTTGTCCTGGCCCTCAGTGGTGTAATGAGCTTCCCTTCTCCGCCCCCACCCCTCCCTAGCACTTTTACTTAGCCCTAACACCCGAGTAGCTTTGGTATTGTTTGTGTAACTTAGTTTAATGCCCAATAGAGTAGTTCACAAGTTGTCAGTGGAGTCTATGCTTTCGCATTATCCGTCTCATTGAATTTACCGCCCCCCTCTTGGGATTTACTGCACTTTGACCCCTGATCTTTGCCCCTACACTTGCATTGCAAGTCACTCTGGGTAATGGCATCTGCTTAATGACATTAATGTAAATGGACGTGTCAAACTCAAGTGGATATTAGGGTCAGCTGTCAGCTTCAATACCTATGAACAGCTTCTGATAATAATTCTGACATTCATGTTAAGCCTAATTTATGCTTAATCGCACGACCCTTTCGGCAAGTGTTTGTGTGACCAAAATGAAAACACTCTCAGTGTTGCGCACCTCTATAATTTTGTTATGTTGCGGACAATGTCATGCATTGAACAGCCAGAGAGAACGCCAGAATGTCTCGTCTTGGATACGTTTCTTTTCTTGGCTCCACTTCATTATTTTGGTTTAGACTTTTTTTTTTGCTCCACTTTATTATGTTGGCTTTGACTCCACTTCATTATTTTGGCTTTGACTCCACTTCATTATTTTGGCTTTGACTCCACTTCATTATTTTGGCTTTGACTCCACTTCATTATTTTGGTTTCGTTATTTTGACGTTGATAAACATGGAGGGGATAGAGGAAAAACTATTGGAATAAATAAGAAAGTATCGTATGCAGCCTACGATGTAGGGAGGGACGCTCTTAATTAAGTCATTGAACCGGTTGGCCGACATCCTAAATTATTTGAAATGTGTGTCTTCATCCAGTATTTGAAGCATCTGCTTAGCGAGAATACAGTGCAGTCCGTAAGTATTTGGACACTGACACAATTTATGTAGTTTTAGCTCTGTACTCCAGCCCATTGGCTTTGAAATAGAAGAGGTTGTGACTATGAGGTTAAAGTACAGACTTTCAGCTTGAATTTGAGAGATTTTACATCCATTTCAGGTGAACCGTGTAGCAATTGTAGCCATTTTTATACATAATCCCCCCCATTTTAGGGGACCAAAAGTAATTGGACAAATTAACATAAACTTAAATAAAGCCATCATATTTAATATTTGGTTGCATATTCATTGCATGCCATGACTTCCTGATGTCTGTGACCCAACAACATCAAAAGACTCTTGATATCCCTCCCGGCAGGCCTTCGCCAAAATGCCAAACTTTGTGCGACACCTTCATTTGTGTTGCGCGACACTTTCGATTAGTAAAGGATAAATTAGACTTTTGTCTCAGGAATTCCAAAGTGCAATATCGCCAAGAAATCATATCGATAATCAATAAAAGTTAAGTTAACTAAAGAAACAAACATTTTGTATTGTAAACAAAATACAGCAAATCCATCTTTGCACAACTATACCTGTAACATTACTACCCCAAAGGAAATCCAAAAGAAAGAGGATATCTAAAAAGGGTCAGGGGAGCAGTGTGAAGAAGGTGGATGATGGGTAAAGTTTCTGCTCTCCTGGCCCCAGTGTGAAGCTCATTCCACCACCGAGGGAGCCAGAACAGATAGACAACATGACAGGGGAGCGTAGGCACACATTGGGGGAGGCCCATATAAGTCTGTGGAGCTTGTAGATCAGGCAAGCAGCTGCATTCTGTATAAGCTGGAGAGGTCTGATGGTGGAAGCCGGGAGAGCAGCAAGGAGGGAGTTGCAAGTCCATGAAATGCCCAGGACTAGGAACTGGTTGGATTACATGGTGAGGTGGCAGATCCTTCTACACACACACACACACACACACACACACACACACACACACACACACACACACACACACAAAAGCACGCATATATGCACACACACATATGCAGGAACATGCATGCAAACACAGACACTTCGGTTGGTATGATCATATTTAGCATTATGCATGTCTGAAAATATATTATTTAGTAAGCATGACTTGATTGACTCAGTATAGCCTACATAAAATTAATTAACTGTGATTGTCTCTTTGGGGCATCTTACCAGACATCTACTCAATTTATCATTATCAACTAGACCGGACGCCAATGACAGACAAGGAACAGCAGTCTAGTATCAGTAAGGTGGAATAGTATTTAGCAAATTAAGTGTTTAACAGGTCTTATTTCAAAGGCTGTTTGCATGGCCTCTACAAGCAAAAAAATATATATATCTACAAGGTACAACTTTTACACTAGTGCTTTTTTTTCTCGAGCAGTGGATTGCATTTTATGTGCCCAAACCGTGTGTGCTGATTACATTATACTGCCTTGTTTATTTGGGTAGCACACATAGTTCATATTAAATGATATGCATTTATGCAGCAGGTTATTTTGTGCGGCAATACAGGGTAAGTACCTCACTGAAGGTTACAGCAGCAATGTCCCCACCCAGGAGTAAAACCTGCACTCACTTATTTATGAGTCCTGTTTCTTAATGACTAGTCTGGATTTAATCACCATTTGTATTTAATATGAATTATAAATGACCAAACATGCTACTTTTTTCTTCATGAACACAATTTAGCGAGATCATTTCAGTCATCGCTGGACCGGAGAATTACGACATAAAATCAACAATTGCATTAACCGTGAGTCGATGCCAGATTTAATTCAGGCATGTCTCACGCACCGCTGTAGAGAGGCATCGAGGGCTCTGAAATGGCGGTATAAACCCTCGTAACAGGTGCGCGGGCACTTGTATGTCCCTCTCTGACCACCGCGACAGACATACGGCATTAACGGTTTTGTGTTGATAAAATGTGATTTTTTTTCCCAGTTCCCTCCAGTCTAAACTACCAATGAAAGAGAAGCCGTTAAAAATCCAATATGGGGAAATGAACCTCCGAATACACTTGCCAGAAGCTCTGTAGCAAATGCTCATGATGTGGCCCGTAATGAAAGCCGTTCGTATTAATTCAGCCAAAATGAACCTGAATCCTTCGCGAGGTGGCTGTGAACGCGTTCGTTGCGATCACAAATTCCCACTGTGAATTAAACATTGGTTTCATCAGTACGGAGTGATCCAGGTTTTTTTAACTGGTGTAATTTAACTATTCATTCAAGTCAGAAAGATCTCTTCATCAAAAGCTTCCTTTTTGTGTCTCTTGTCTATGCGGAAAAGTCTAATTACAAGGTCTGCAGAACATTAATCTCACTAAAGACGCTGTAATGTGGCCTGTCTTTGAGGCAACCTCCTCCATATGAATATTCAAACACTATGTATGCATACCATATACATTCCTACCACTGCCTTGCTAAAACAAGCTATGCGTGGACATGACCAGACGGAGAGACACGTCCATTAAGTCTGACAACAGCAGTTGAAGCACAGATTGAAGAAAAAAAAAGAAGAAAAAAAAACTACTGCAGTGGATGTTTCAGAGAACAGTTTTAATGGATTAGATGAAAAATAGCAAACATATGGACTGGATTAAATGCAGTTTGCTGCAAGTGACTCAGAAAATCGCCCCCACTCATAATCAAACAAAGACAATAAAGAAACCTGCTTGCATGATAGCATGTTACTCTGAGCAAACACACATGGGACTGCCATTCACAGAAATGTGCAATGCCACCAAGCCAAGACCACCTTTTTAGTGCATTTTGAATTATAAAGAGTATCATCATGTGTATTACAGAAACAAGTATTCATAGATTCCAAAACTTTGTTTCTGAAATACAAGATTTTATATTTAATGTAGGCCTACATCAATGACACTGCTTCCATTTGGTCCATGATTTGATGTTGAAGTTAAGAGTAAACTGTTCTTAACTCGATACAATACATCACACAAATGCCAGATAGCTTTCTGTCATACTGGATTTATGTACAGTGGAGGAAATAATTATTTGATCCCCTGCCGATTTTGTAAGTTTGCCCACTGACAAATAAATGAATGGTCTATAGTTTTAAAGGTAGGTTTATTTTAACAGGTTTATTCGGTGAGAGACAGAATATCAAAAAAAAATTCCAGAAAATCACATTATATAAAAAGATATAAATTGATTTGCATTTGATTGAGTGAAATAAGTATTTGATCCCCTACCAACCAGCAAGAATTCTGGCTCCCACAGACCGGTTAGATTAGTCCTCTCGCTTTAAGAAAGTACTCCTAATCTCTTGTTACCTGTATAAAAGACACCTGTCTCAACTTGTTACCTGTATAAAAGACACCTGTCCACAGAATCAATCAATCAGATTCCAACCTCTCCACCATGGGCAAGACCAAAGAGCTATCTAAGGACGTCAGGGACAAGATTGTAGACCTGCACAAGGCTGGAATGGGCTACAAGACCATCGGCAAGCAGCTTGGTGAGAAGGAGACAACTGTTGGTGCGATTATTCGAAAATGGAAGAAACACAAAATGACCATCAATCGCCCTCGGTCTGGGGCTCCACGCAAGATCTCGCCTCGTGGGGTATCGATGATCATGAGAAAGGTGAGGGATCAGCCCAGAACTACATGGGGAGGAGCTTGTTAATGATCGCAAGGCAGCTGGGACCACAGTCACCAAGAAAACCATTGGTAACACACTACGCCGTAATGGATTAAAATCCTGCAGCGCCCACAAGGTCCCCCTGCTCAAGAAGGCACATGTACAGGCCCGTCTGAAGTTTGCAAATGAACACCTGAATAATTCAGAGAAGGCTTGGGAGAAGGTGATGTGGTCAGATGAGACCAAAATCGAGCTCTTTGGCATCAACTCGACTCGCCGTGTTTGGAGGAAGAGAAATTCTGACTATGACCCCAAGAACACCATCCCCACCGTCAAGCATGGAGGTGGAAACATTATTCTTTGGGGGTGTTTCTTTGCTAAGGGGACAGGACGACTTCACCGCATCGAGGGGAGGATGGACAGGGCCATGTACCGTGAAATCTTGGGCGACAACCTCCTTCCCTCAGCCAGGACTCTGAAAATGGGTCATGGATGGGTCTTCCATCACGACAATGACCAAAAACATACGGCCAAGGCAACAAAGGAGTGGCTCAAGAAGAAGCACATTAAGGTCATGGAGTGGCCTAGCCAGTCTCCGGACCTTAATCCCATAGAAAATCTGTGGAGGGAGCTGAAGCTTCGAGTTGACAAGTGACAGCCTCGAAACCTTAAGGATTTGGAGAGGATCTGCAAAGAGGAGTGGACCAAAATCCCTCCTGAGATGTGCGCAAACCTGGTGACCAACTACAAGAAGCGTCTGACCTCTGTGCTTGCCAACAAGGGTTTCTCCACCAAGTACTAAGTCATGTTTTGCTAGGGGATCAAATACTTATTTCACACAATCAAATGCAAATCAATTTATATCTTTTATATAATGTGATTTTCTG
Organism: Synaphobranchus kaupii; assembly: GCA_029718625.1. Taxonomy (NCBI): domain Eukaryota; kingdom Metazoa; phylum Chordata; class Actinopteri; order Anguilliformes; family Synaphobranchidae; genus Synaphobranchus; species Synaphobranchus kaupii. The sequence continues at coordinate 97,885,909 of CM056379.1, read as the reverse complement.
GATTTTTTTTTGATATTCTGTCTCTCACAGAATGAACCTGTTAAAATAAACCTACCATTAAAATTATAAACCGTTCATTTCTTTGACAGTGGGCAAACTTACAAAATCGGCAAGGGATCAAATAATTATTTCCTCCACTGTACATGGAAAAGATCAGTGCTCAGTGTTCTACCCGTGTGGAAACCTTGTGAATGCTTTGTCTGTTGTAGTTCTAGTCATAACATACCCTGTGCCTACACTGCAGATGCATTGAGTCATAAACCAACTGTAGTGTTTTTTAAATTTTTTATAATTCATTTATAGTACGAAATACATTTTATAATAACTTTTAATTACTATGGCTTAATACCATAATAATTAACTTTTTATGGTTTAATACCATAAAAGTGAACCCTTGTAATGATTCCCACACTGGACAGTACTTTACAAAAAAAATGCAAAAGAATGATAGACAAGAATATTCTGTCAAAGGGTCTGACCGTACATGCTAATAAACCTGTTCTACTGCATTAATTCTGTGTGTCCTCAACCACAAAATGAACATGCTGGGGAATTCCATAGAAAAATGATGTTTGATTTGTAGAAGAGTAGCTGGCTTCCTGATTAAAATGAGCTCTCAGCCAACTCTCTATCTGTAGTGAGAACAGAGATATAACCACAAACTACTCTGAGTCTGCATGTTCCAGGTACCTGTTTGACTCTGGACTACAACGGCCAGGGGCTTACACTTTATGGGCATGTCAGACAATGCCAGTCTCCTATGGAATACAAACGGAGGGACTGGGGCCGTGACCGAATATGATCCCTTCACCCCTTTAAGGGTGCATATTTGAGTCTCCCTCATCAATAAGCTTTTGAGTGGGCAACTTTTTCTCACAACTGGGAGAACAGCAGCTGTGTCCAATGCACTTGACTACTATTGAGTATACCAATTGAGTATCGTTTTTAAAAAAGCTGTTAAGTATGTGACAATTCTGAAAATTGAGTGTTCTTAATACCCCCGGATGATATACTTATTTCCGTGTTTTCGCTGATAATAGTATGGAGGATATTTTTTGTATACTGCGTGTCACCAAACAGTATGCAGTAAGCAGTACGCTAGTACATACTACACAGGACACAGTAGATTTGTCTCTGATTCGGACACAGCCAGCCTCTCTCTCCCTCTCTGTGAGTTCGGTCACACCTCCTTCACGTAGCATGGGAGGTATCTCCCCACTGTAGTCTTCAAAAATGAGGAAGGGTAGAGGTATATGTCAGTTTGACGTATACCTCTACCAAATTTGTAGCATATAATGTTCACAAAGTTTATTCCTGAATGCTGCCATTGTCTATAGTGTTTGGTAGGCTACACTTACGGGACTGTAGCAAGAGCTACTTCATAGTTAGCATATTAGTTAACGCCTCTTGTATGACTAGGCATGGTTCCAAACAAAAATAGTAAAATGTTAGAGGCATTATTAGTAGCATGAAAACAAGAACTCACCGGGCCCTATTTCCACAGCCTATTTCCACATTTGGCAAATTTGAGACTGTAGCGCATCGGCAGCGCTGTCGTAATAGAGTTCGGTTTAAAAGGAATAAATTGCCTGTGTGTGGTGGGGTTTGGTTTCATTATGGCCAATCAGATCAGCTGCTTTATTTCCTTTTAAGACATGCGCATCAAGGCCATGGCAACCTGGCAGTTTTTCTGTCTGATATACTTGTCTGGGAGCTGCAGAGTCACCACATATGGCAGTGAAAAGTCTGTTGTACACCGCAATGCACGTGACTTCACTGTTAATGATAAGAGTATTGCTTCAGTATAAATATACTGTCATTTGATATGATTATCACGTGCATTATATGGCTACTCATTTATTTGAAACTATTAGCTGTATGTACTTGAATACAAGTGTTAAATATCATCAAATACATGCGTAATTTTACATTCCTGTTATAAATTGTTGATCTTCACCATTTTTATTGATGTATTTTAGGACAGATAGTTTACATTATTTAATCTCACTAAAGATGTCAATTACTTATCTTAATAATTCACAGTAATGACAATTTGAAGACCTCCCATATCTCAATTAGATGATCAGCAAGACTGTTAGTTTCCTTTGGGAGCAAAAGCACTAATAAAAAAATAAGAAAAGGTGCTTGTTAAAAGTACATTGTAACTTCTGTTCAAAAGTAATGAGATGAAATTTTAATTAGCCTTAGATTTGCCCTGGTTAGACACATTTATATTAATCATCTTAGATGCTGCTGATGTCTCCTTATCAAAATAAAGAGATAAGCTTCTGGAGCCATGACTTCACTCCTTAGTGATGCCACAGTAGAAGCCTGGCTGTCACTTTGAAAGATCTGATACAGAGGACACAATCAGCCTGAATTTCCCAAATCAAATCAGTCTGCTGGAGGTTGGCTAAATCACACAACATCTGACTTTGATGGGGAATAATGAGCCGCTCTTGTATTTTGTAGTTGCCGTGGCAACATGTTTGAAGTTGAACAGAGGCACCCCACTGCCTGCTATCAAGTCCTGGGGAAAACACCTAATGATTACATTAACAGGTCCAGTTCCCACCACACAGCAGTTGTCCTTTGAGTCATGAATTCAAGCAAGATTGAAGTGCGGGGTGGGGGGGGTGGGGGGGTGGTTCATTCATCATTTGTTTCTTTCATGTTCATTCCTTCCACAACATGATGCAATACATTTTGTAGGTGCTAAAATGAACAACAACAACGACGACAAAAACAACACAAAGTGTCTCGAAAAATTCAATAACTTTTCATAACCAAAACAAAACATATAAAACATTTGGAAATGGTGTCAGAACAGTAAGTGAAGAGGGCAGATAGGTCTGTGGGGGGGGGGGGGGGGGGGCACAGACTAATTCAGGCTATGGACGAGAAGCAATGGACAGACATTTGGACTTCACGTAGGTCCTGATATTTACACGTATGCATCACGAGTGGGGGGACAATCATTTTGTGGTATATTAACAGTGAGTGACAGAGATTGGGGTGTACGTAGGAGCAGTGAATGATTGCGCCGGAGGCCACTGAGTACAGCGCCAGCCGTTTCAAACGACTGTGCGCTTCATCCTGTACTGGGGGGTAGCTAAGGGAGCGGCAGCTGCTGAAGAAAGCGGAGGATAATTCATTAGCGCGCTAGGACAGGAGGGAGAAAACTCAATTATGTGTTACGGACGAGTTTAAAGGGTTGGATTGCACGAGAAAACAAACCAGTCAGGAGGGAGTCCAAGTGGAAGAGCACCAGGGCGTGGATCCTTATCTAGGTAGAGTAGCTGTTCTGGATGAGGCCGCTTCTTTGGACAGTACGCGTGCCGAGCGTAGATAACGGCAGCTTTGCGGCTTTCTGATAGGACCTGGGAGCTCTGCTGAGAAGTGGCGAGTGTTTCCCTGTGGTTTTTAGGGATGTGGTTTGTTTTTTGGTTACCAATGAGACGACGAGGTCTCGGACCACCAAAGGCCTTTATCAGGAAATGACAGAGAGTTAAACCATGAACTATGCTGTGGGATTTGGCAAATCAGACAAAGCGAAAGTGTGGGAAATGTGTCACTTTGCTACGCAATTCTGTGCACCGTCCAGATTTTCTGCTTCCCGTGCCACACCGGCTATCCAATAATAGAAAATAAATGGGCACTCTAGACCACAGTAAAATACTCTACCATTGAGGAGCATGGTTCTCTTCCAGTCAAACAACAGCAGGGCCTGATCGAACCTTTATTTTACAAGAAAGATCAAATGACTCGTTTCAGCTTTACAGCGAAGGGGCAAAGAACACAACACACTGAAATTCCGGGCATGTTTTAGTTGTTCACAGATGGTTAGGTTCGTATATTGAGAAAGCATCATAAAGGACTTTGGGAGGGACAGGGGGTGATAACCTCAGCCCTTTATGTAGAGTATCCTGTGGCCACGGAGAGGTAAGGCATTGGTTTAATTTTTCATCTGTCTGGTGATACCTCCCATGGAACATCGCAGGGCAGGGACATTGCTTTCTCCTTGATCCAGTTGTAAGAACACCCCCAGTGGCCTCCCAGCAAATAAAAGCCTAGGCTTACGTATCTTGAGCCTTCTGGCTAGAGACGACTACTGAGCAGTAATATGTCTGGTCTGGCTCATTACCGTCATGTCTCTTTCGATGTTTATGCCTTGCGCTCGCTTCCGACGGAAGAAAAACAGGACTCCTTGTCCACGCTCTCTCTTCTGAGGTAATGTTCCACAGTGCCGATGTGTAATACAAGAACACTGCTACATCTCAGGTTTAGGTGATTTGTCCCAGTTCCCCTGTCATGGATTTACAGTTGACACGTGTCCCTAATAGACAGTAAAATTGTGTTGGAGTCTGGAGGCAGCATAATAGGGCTGGCTGAGGGTGGACAATTTTATCCAGAAAAATGCACTTTAGCATGGCTGGGAGCAGAATCTATTTAAATACAATTTATGGGGGCATTTTGCAGAGAGTGAATGGGTCACAGGGTGATGCCATCGCCATAGATTGCTCTGCTTCACTTAAACTATCAAAACAACAAAATAGAAATGAACAATATTTAGAGAATGATGGATGAACTATTAAAACTTGAATTGATCACAATTTCATGAGACTGCATCCATCTTGATGCCTACGGCCACAGGCGCGTGGCTGTTCTTTCCTGGTTCAATTATTAATTAACTTTTGCAGGTAGTTGATCTTACAACAAGAGAAGTAATTGCGAAAATGCCCAAAATGGCCATAAAAACTCTCAACTCCACAGGCTCACAAAGCTGTCCATACAAATCATACATAGGGGGGGGGGGGGGCTGGTCTGTATTACATTACATTGCAAGTACATTACATTACAGGCGAGATACGACTATAAGAGGCAAGTCTTCGGTCTGCGGCAGAAGAATCATGGCGCGTGCAGTTCCTTCAGCATCTCAGGTGTTTTGCGTTACCTGGGAGAGCTGCAGGAGCACGGACGGTGTCAGCCGCGCTCTCGGCGGCACGGTAGCAGCTGTGCCTCATTGCCTAAATGATGGGCTATAAAAAGACCTTATACCTCGGTATAAAGGACAGTCCATTTGTAGCACAGCGCCAGTGTGTCCTTGCTCCCTAACCTTCTGGACTCCTTTTTTTTTTTTTGGTTTTACATTTATTTTGAAGTGCAGCATTTTTTTGTTGTTGTTGGAATTCTGAAATCGCCATTTTGTGACATTCGCCTTTGTTTGTGCTCCCGCAGCACTACACAGAGTAAAGAAAAGGCAGAAAGGAACCATCATTACCCCCACCGTGTCTTCTCTGCTCACCCCCCCCCCCCCCCCCCCCCCCCACCCCCCCCAAAAAATAATAAATAAAAACAACAAATTTATAAATGAAATGTCAGTAGGTATGTATCATAGGTGCATTCCTAATGTGTGGAGATGAAGTTAGATTAGATCCGGATGTGTTGATATTGCTGCTGCTCTGAAAGCACCCCTCTATCTTACCTTCCCTGGGGCCTGCTGTTTTTGCTGGTTTCTGTATTTATTAATTCCTGTGAAGCTTTATTAATCATGTTTTTTTCATACCTTGGTAAAAGAACCAGCCTTCATTTTTGTCTCATCAACACTTTCACTGCTCAGCCCATTCAAATGAAATCACTTTGATTTCCCCCTTGGTTCACCTCTGAATCGTCTTCAGAATTGGAGCATGACTCATTCTTCACCCTGTAGACAGCCATGAATTTTTTACTCTCCTTCCAAAACTTGTCTGAATTTTGTAGAGATTATACGTACGATTGTAAAGGAATTTGATCAAAACTATAGATGTACTATAATGCCTTTTGGCATTTGGCTGTACAAAATTCATGTTTATGTTGAATGCCAATATACAGAAGTACAAAGAATTGGAAACACCATTACCTCACTTGGGGCCAGGTTTACTAAGACATTTCGTGGGTGCAAAACCTTTTAGCACATGCAAAACTAATAACACAACCAATGATTGGTGCACAACAAATACCATGACCAATCACGGGTCATGTTATTGGTTTTGCATGTGCTAAAATGTTCACCCACGTGATTTCACCCAAAACATCCCACGATAAAGTGCCCCACACAATTACAGAAGCAACATAATTCTTTACTGTTGGGCCATTAAGACCAACGTGAGTAATGCAAAACATGAATACAATAAATAAAATAAAATAAAATAAAAGTGTTTCCAGAAGCTACTTCACTGCTGTCTAACCGAATATCAAACACAGCTCTTAAAAAACTGGGTGGGGCACTCAAAACTGGGCCTTCTTATACCTTCTCCCCAGTCGCCTGACTGCTCACAAAATGGCTTCTTCTCATGACTTCAGAATGGGAGATTGCACCATCTCACCAGCCAGCAGTAGTTGAAAGATAGGATAGACAAAAAAGATAGAAATGTGTGCCTATGAATATGCACACCCCCCCTAACAAAAGAAAGAAACTTTTCTAAATCCATGGCATGACAACATTATTGAATACACTTGCCTGGCCAAAAAAAAAGTCGCTGTTGCACCCGTCATGCATAGTGCCCACTGTACAAGCCTCTGGAGGCAGTGTTATGACCTGGGGTTGCTTCAATTGGTCAGGTCTAGGCTCAGCAACATTATGCAGCAATAAAATGAAGTCAGTTGAGTACTTGAATGTACTGAATGACCAGGTTATCCCATCAATGGGCATATTCCAGGACGACAATGCCAATATTCATCGGGCTCAAATTGTGAAAGAACGGTTCAGGGAGCTTGAGGAATCATTTTCACACATGAATTGGACACTAGAGTCCTGACCTTAACCCCATTAAAAGTCATGTGCTGGAGAAGACTTTACGGAGTGGTTCGACTCTCCCGTCGTCAATACAAGATCTCAGCCAAAAATGAATGCAACTCGACGGAAATAAATGTTGTGATGTTGCATAAGGTTGTCGAAACAATGCCATGACGAATGCACACCACAATCAAAGCTAAAGGCACAAAATATTAGAGTGTGCAACTTTTTTTTTTGGCCAGGCAGTGTAGCATGCTAATTGTTATACAGGTGTGAAACACTAAATCATTTAAACCATGAAGCTGTTGTATAATGTATTCACCCTCAAGGTACCATGGCTGCAATTGCTGTTGAATGACGTTGTGAATGAAGTGTTTCAACATGAACATGTAATTAGAGACTGGGAGTGGGCAGACCAAGCATAGAGCTTCTTATTCATTTGCACACACATGTTATAGGTAATTTGTACACACAATTTATGACATAGTCTTGACATCTAGGACATTTTTACACATGAGGCTCCCACGACTCTCCAGGACCAGGATTGGTGACAAGTGGAAAACATTTGTTTTTTTTAAGTTACTTTTTTGGTTCAGAAAAACTCTCTCACCCCATTGGCAATCATTTTGTCTTATTTTGCAAAAAAGTAACAAAAATAAGATTCTAAAGTCTAAATATAAGATTAAAATACTTGTTAAGATTTAATTTTTGCAGCGTATGCATTGCACTTAAAGACTGGGATATATGCCCTGTGTGAAAACATTTCTATGCAGTCTGTGTAGCCTTTTCTGGCACAGCTGTGACAGGGCAGCACACAAATTGAATGACCGGAGATGCATGGCGAGGAACAAAATGGATTCATGTTCTGGAGGCATACAGTAAGGCACACAATCCGTAATACGCCATGTGTGTATAAATGCTCCAGCTGTTCCATTTATTTATGGACGTGTGTGTGCAACGGGGCAGTGATGGAAAAGCATTGTTTTCTTCTCTTCAGCGGCGAATGCATGGGCACAATCACACCCCTTTGCTGCAATAGTCATGCTTCACCACCTGTAGGGTACGACGTGAAGGTTGCATCACACATTAAAATTGTGTGTATAGAAATTCTGTATTCAGACACTGTATATACTTTTTTATGGTACTTTTACTTTGGCCTTTTGTCAAGTGCAATGTTACATTGCATTACCATCATGGCCTGGAGTGTGCCTTTTTTTAATCTTCTCTTGTGGGTTCATTTGTAGGTAATTGCTGAACTCACCAAACTGTTTTTGTTTAAAATTAGCACAAAATGAAGTGAGAGAGAACAAATGTTGATTGAATCCTGGCCCATATCAGACAATGCAAGATTATAGTGTGTTGTTATTGTAGCGGAATTTGATGGAGCAACAGAAATGCCATTGCACCCATTTCCATGCTGTTATAATATGGATTGTCCAAAGCACACATTACATTATTCTCACAGTCATAACTTTGTAACTATAATCAAAAGTGTGTCCTTTATTGGTCTGAAGGACAATACAGAAGTTATCAAAAGGAGCCATCTTGGGTATTCCTGTGTTTTCCCAACTTTATTCAAGCCGAGCTATAAAGTAATAAAAAGAATGTCATTTCCAGTCACCAGGAGCCGGTAGTGGCGGGACACACTTAGGGCTCTATTTTAATAAACCAAACGCAATGGTGAACGCAAGAGTAATCGCTTGGCGGTATCGCTCTGAGGGCGTGTCGGCGAGAAATTAGGTAATTTAATGACGGCAATCTTGGCGCACCTTATGGCGGTATTGCTAAAAGGCTGGGTTTAAATGTCCAAGGTGTGTCTCTATGGTAGCCAATCAAATTGTTGTTCTCATGCTTTAAAAAAAAGCCAGTTGGAACGCAATCGCTCCATGCAATTTCATAATGAGCAACCCAAACGCACTGGACCGTCAACGACAAGAGCGATTTTCCGCACAGGAATCAGACATACTTGCAACAGAAGTACAGGCTAGGACTGTAGTAATTTATGGATCACAATCCACACCACCTCGTCTCCCAGAAGTTCGGAAGGCACGGGAGGAGGTGGCGAATGCATTAATTAGCCTACATTAGGTGATGTAGGCATAATTATGATTCAAATGGTAGGCTTATGATTCAACTGTGTCAATGTGTAATTTATATATTATAGGCTATTGGCCTACATGATCGCAAGTTTCTTGTAAGCTGTCCTGTTTTATTCTAGTAGTTTAAATTAAAATTAATTAATAATAATTATAGGCTATTTGTTCATTAAATGGAAGTGTAATGTTGGCATCACCTATAGACACTACATAGAACTACATGACTAATAAGTTACCAAATTGCCAGAGTCTATTGCGTTTCCGCTAAGAGGTGGTTCCAGCTGATCATAACGCAATGGGTTTTCGTTGGTTCAAATTGTCACTGAGCCGAAAGTATTTTAGAACACGCCCCAGACAGCGCCACCCATCCCACTGCAGCGCAAGCGAAAGGATGTTATGTTGAGAATTTGTTGATCCTAGCGGTATTGCTGAGAAACGCCATAGCGCCAGTTTTAAGACGTTGATGCTGTCAACAAGCTTGCGTTTGACTATACCGTCCCCTTGCGCTGGTTTGAAAATAGAGCCCTTAGCGTCATCCGGCTGGGGTTTGGTGGGATGACATAGGCACAGGGTTGTTGTGTCATTGTTGCCAGCTATCAGGGAGGTAGTAGTCTCTGTGATTTGTAGTGTGTAATACAAACAAAAAAGTTTTCAATGTAAAAATGGCAAGCTACTCACATATAAAACATTCGGTATATTTACTCCTTGTAAACCCTTATGGAAATGTAATATACTGCAGTATATTTTAAATATATTGTGAAGATAATTTTGATATATTTACAATATACTGCAGCATATTATTTTTCCATAAGGGAATATATGCATGTATTCACAAATTTTCTTTTTGTGTATTTTGAGCATTAGCTAGAACGGGCCAGTTAATTAGTCCCCATTGTTACCCAATCATTCAGAACGTTCAGTTATGGATATTCCAAAAATACCCTTACGTGTTGCTACAATAACAGCCGTTATCTTAATATCTGCTTTCCATTCGTACTGCAGTGCACACAGAAATATCTTTCCATTTTAACACACGCAGTCGACGCAGACCTCATTGCACCTCATTAGTTGATCACCTCAATTGATTTTTCTTTGCAGTTTTACATGTGATTTTCTACACGCAGACCTATTGACCCCAATGCATTTTTGCAGGTGGCGCAAGTACCAAATAGTGTATCCGAGTCATACATTATCATTCTCACATTCGTTTCAATTATGTCTATAATATGTGCATGTGTGAAATAATGATAGGAAGATTTTTTTAAAAATAAATAAATTCCCAATGTGGACTTTAAAAGAAAGGCCTTTTAGCCCCTTTTGTAGTAGCTGGTTCAAGCATAAATTGATTTATTCCCTTTTTTCCATCTTCAGAAACCTCACTTTTGTGTAAAAAGAACCTCCTTCTTTACAGCTAAGCACTTATCTCATGCCAGCTTCTCTTCACTAATTTAAAGTACATGTCCAAGTGTTTGCAAATAGTTTTTCTTCTCATCAGTTTCAATTTTCTCTGTCCTTGACTTGGCCATTTAGAGACAAAATAATGCCTTTTGCTGTGCTCAGTACTTCAGAAGAACATAAACTCCAGATGCCTTACTGTATTTTCATAAGAGGTCTCGCGTTTGGGAATCTCTTTAAAGATTCAGTTATTTTAGGGCCAACTCAGGAGGCAGTTGGACAATTAACACTTGCCAGAGGCTTTTTCTGCAGAAGCTATTAGCAGAATTGCAAGTGTTTTTGTTAAATTGTCAAAGGCGATAAAATTAAACTTGCAAATAAACAACAAAAAAATCTCAAAAGGCTAGTTAAATGCATTAATGACAACACACCTTTTAAGTTTTATTTTGCACAATGCTATTGTATTACAATTACCTCGTCTTACCCTCTCTAAAAGATAATCCTTTCTTTGATTTGATTGGATTTTATCTGCATTACTGGTGCCTTACATGCTTGCATATCTTTTAAAAGATTCTTATAGACTTTCCAGAGTCAAACATTTTAACGTACATAATTTGTACATTTTGAATAAAGATTGTAGTTTGAATAAAGTGGAATAGGGCTTCAATAATTCATTCACTGATTTACTTATAATAGTAATACTGTATACTGTGTTATAGTTTAGGGATAATATTTATGTTAAGATTAAGAAGTAAGGACATATTTGTAGAATACTTGCGATTTAAATTGCGGTATTAGTTAGAAAGCTTGTTGAAGAAACATTGAGCCACAGATACCTTAGACTAACCAGGTCGACACTTAATACTCACAACATTAAAAGTTGTATCTATATTATTGAAACATTCATATATTTTATGTGCCCTCTTCATGAAGGGGTGGCAACGGATACTGTCCGTTGTATGAATATTCATGAATTGCAATGTAACACCACCCACATCCTGTTCCCAACTGGCATTCCCTAGAGTAAGGAAGGAGAGAGGACGGGGGAATGCAGGAAATTACCATCTGGGCATGAACTGAGCATGGCATGGCAGAAAGATAAAGGTGAAGATGTAAACCATGTGTTATATCAGTGGAAACACCTTAAAATGCTCTGTGGTTTCTAGAAGCTCTTCCGTCGATAAAGTAACTTGTATTTACCACTCTCAAATCATTAAAGTTATTGTAATCATTCCACCCGGACCAGCACTTAAGTGTAATTTGGCCACACCTTGATTGGACACCAGCGGATGACTACACATCCCTCAATGTTTAATCTTCACACACACTCCCCATGTTTTGTGTGATGAAATTGCCTCCATTCCTACCCGTCTGCTTTTGCCTTACACAACATTGTACTGCATTTTACATTTTTGCTGCACATCTTAAGACCGGGGAATTTGGACGTCATTTGTTTGGCTCTAGAGAAAACGGATTACTTTTTCGATTGAATTTTCCTTGATTTAAATATTGATTTAAACAGGAGGTTAATGTATCAACACAGAATCCACAAAACCTTTAATTGAAAAATAAATGAGAAAACATTACTTAGTAAAATAATCAATTAGTATCTATCTAGCATTTTAACAAACAAACCACTGCAAATCCAAAACGAATACTACAGTCTTCAGGATACTTTTTTAGAATGTCTCCCTACACAGAATGCACATTTATTATAATTTTTTTTTTTACATTAATGATGACTTATGACAGTGCCTGTATTCTCTTAAATAATGTCAAACAATATTCTTTCTATACAATACCATTGTCTGTTTTTAACCACAATGCACTTTTAGACAACATCTGAAAATCCATCAATACACAATACCATCAATTAATATTTTTGTTCTTCAATATTCCAAAATGTTAATTGTTCTCCATATTTTCAGTGCATCATAAATTCAGAATCCCTTGCATATTTACATATGTATGCCAGCATGTGTACTGTGTGCATATATATATATATATATATATATATATATATATATATGAGACGTACAGATGCATACTGTATCAAGATAGTTATACATGTAGTTATGTATTGTACTTAACATCATTAATGCTAAATTCACGTTTTTCACTGAGATCTGAACACGTGAAACACTGAATTTTAAAACAGAGCTTCAATATGAAACATGTAATCTCTGAGCATTGATTTACTTCATATTCCACACAGCCAAGTCAGACATCGAAAGTGTACTGGGCGCATGTTTGTCTGCTTCGTCCTTGTGAAGTATCGATTCAAGGATATCGACAGTTACTGTACAAAATGAACAATCTGATTTAGTGGTCAGCAATCCCTTCACAGTTTAAGGAATAGTTTATAACAAAGCTTGTGGCTTTTCATCTCATCTTCCTCAGTCTTAGTCTGTTTTCTTTGTCTCGTTTCTTCAGCGCATTGACAAACTGATTGAAGAAGTGTTCCTGATCTTTCTTTTTTTGAACTTGCTTGAAGCGCTGGTCTCTGCCATATTTCTCAGAGAATTCCTTGAACGTTGACCTGCAGAGCATGACAGAGCCAGACACAAATGATATTTGGGCTTTATATTCATGAAGTGAAGATCATCACACCCACAATAGGCTCCTATCAAATTCCAGCTCTGCTAACGCATAGGCATTATTACGTTTTGGAAAAGCAGGAACAAAGGCTCATGATACATAATCCCTATCATTTGAAGCACCTTTGATAGGACTGTTATGATGAGTTTCTAGGTCCTAATGTTCGCCTAGCTTGTCTACATTTTTAATTAATCTCTGAAGTTATGTACTTGCTGAAGGGGCTATGTCGTTGTATTGTTAAACATTGGTACTATTAATTACATCGCTTATTTATTTTGTAATTACTATTAACTATTGATTTTGATATACTTTTATGACTACCCGTCACTGCTGGATCAATGTTAACAAGGAACTGGTCATTAGATAATGATTGGTGACACACACACACACACACACACACACACACACACACACACACACACACACACACACACACACACACACACACACACACACACACACACACACACACACACACACACACACACACACACAAAGGGCATTCTCAGGAACAGCAAACACTGTCTACCAAAACTTCATTATTATGTTTTAGTCACATTTAGTTATGTTTTATTATTTTCCACCCACTTTATGAGATGTTTAGAGTACATAGAGCTGGATGAAAAGTTATTAATATAAATAACTAAATAATAGGCACACAAGGTGTGTCTATACCACACCTTGTGTGGTATATGCACCTGTACCATTTATATGTAGTGGTATATCGTGGAAAACAGCGTCTGTTAAATTACCGAAGAAAAAAAGTACAAGGAGATCAATAAGTGCAGTGACAGTAAGCATTTCCCTGTTTTTCGAAAGGGTGATTGATCTGCTTTCTGAAAGTGAGGAAACCTGACAGCGTTGGAAAATAAGCCCTCGCTGTACCATTTCTGTTCGTTCTCATCAGTCTCAACTCTTTGTTTTACTCATGGGGAAATCCACGTAAACCCCAAGTCAGCCTGACAAGAATCCATTCTGTTTTTATTTTACTAACAATTCCCATTATGTGTTTTTCAATTTAGGTCTTTAATGATTGAATGAAGTGCCTGGTAAAAAAAAAAAGAAAGCCGTTCAGACAACTCATCCTTGTTCACTTGTACAGAAGATACACGATCAATGAGATACAGAGCCAATGCTTCTGTAAAAAAGACAAACCAAATCAATGTTTATATTTCCAACCGTCTCTAAAACCATGGTGCTTAATTCGATTTTCAAACGAATCTCTCGACACAGTGGTTTATGTAATACGCGGTATGCGCTTTGGTACTTCCGCTTAGGATGTGCTATGCCCTATGCTCCCACAGCAACAGCTGTACCCAGTGGCGGCATTTCAGCAACACCTCAAGTACGGCAAAGTTCCATCACACAACATTACATTACAATTATGTGGCAGACGCTTTAATCCAAAGCGACGTGCAATAAGTCCATATTGAAGGTCATTGACGTGACTACAAAGCAGATCCGACAAAGCACAACTTTCTCACAACATCTAGCCAGTGAAAGACATGTGAAAATAGATGTTTTTTCTATTATGTTTACTTCAGTGACCTAAATCATGAAGACAACTGTAAAGCTCTCCAAAGTCATCCAACTACAGACTATGGTCGCATAATGTGGGGTTCTGCATTTTCCAAGCAGGATAAAAGAAGAAGAAAAAAGTGTGTGCTGCCTTCTGAAAATACAGGTGTACAATATTTATTATAATATGCAACTCAGTTTTTAGTTGAGAGGTGTCTATTGATTTTCACAAACTGCACATAAATGCAATATTCAGCTGGCACATACTATAAATGTGGCTTGCACAAACCTGACCTAAATACCAAAAAAGACAAAAAAAAACACAAACTACACCTTTGCTTTCTATCTTTTTGGTTCTGCCTGCAAGCACCATGTGAACAAAACACAAGAAAGCACAACAATCAGGTGAAACCTGGAAGCTATTGCCCATCAATCAGTTAAATAAGTGGCTAGCTCTGTCTTAGATTTGTTATGTATCTCTTGTTATAACAATAAGGTATAGTAGAGCTGTGTTATGTAGCTAGCTCGCTGCTTAACTAATGGAGGGCTGCCCATTAGCAAACCAGCAATGATCCAGCTGCAAACAGCCAGGACATTTAGGCAGTTAGAAACACCTTTAAAGACACTTTGTATGGATTATGATTGAGGTAGTAGGTAGATATCAATATCAGCATAATCACAACTGAATATGATTTTGACTTGTGATTATGGCCTATTGCAATGATTTTGTTAAATTAATGGACTCCAATGGAAGTGTGTAAAGGTCCAAAATTTGACCATGAAGCTAAGGTATGGCTTAGCTGCCTTTACATACCGCTAGTTGTGTAAAGTAAATACCACAAAGGCTGAGCATATAAAATTATAAAGTAGTACATATCACACCTGAAATATTAAGTCCCCCACCCACACACACACACACACAATGTACACATTTGCCACATAAACATATTCTCAGAACAGTGGCTAGCTGGAGGACTAGCTTCGATAGATCCTTTGATTCTGCCCAGGTACCTTAGCTATGAGCAAACATTAATTAGTATACCGTGAGAAACGATATCGTGAAACAACACAACTGCATCCAGTACTTATGTCCTTTCAACAGTTTGAAAACTACTGTCCAATGTATTTATGAGGAGAATCCCTTTTAAAAATAGCACCTTAAGTTCAAGCACCAAAAAAATAAGTAAATATCCAAAGTAATGACTTAATAAAGCTATATTTTCTAAAACAGTCTGAACGAAACATTGGTAATCACAACATAACATATATAAAATAACAAAGTAAAATTACCTGGATGTTATTTTTGACTCCTCGAGAAGTTTCCTAAATTCCTCTTTAGCCTGCTGTAATTTGCTCTTTTTTTCCTTGTACTCCTCTTTCATTCTAGTCTTTACAAACTGATCAAAGATCTGAAATTGAGGAGAGAAAGGATCAAAAATTAACTGTAAATTCACACTCTTTAAAGAGATAATGTAAGACACTCAAATCTTTTGTCTGATTTTCAATTGTTCTGTGAATTGACATCACTTCCACAATTTTTTTTTTCTTCTGCCAGAGGATTTAAAAAAAGCATGTTTTGTCCACATACCTGTTTTCTTTCTTCTGATGTCAGTAAGAGATATCGTGGATCAAACACTATCTTATGCAACTCTTTTTCCCATGTAGAGAATGCTGACACCTAAGACAAGAGAAACAAAAATATTGCAATATATTTTACATAGAATATCACCGTGACAATCGTACACCGGTATTGTGAAATCAACATAACCCCTTGGAAAGGTTTAACAGGCCTTAACAGTTTCTGCTACAAAGACAGCTGGTTAGCACACAGCACATTTACATTCTCCATATTCTCAGTTCTTTTAAAACTGAACTGTGTTATCCTCCTTGATTGGAGCTGATTTTTATGCAAAAGGTGACTATGCCAATGTCCTATCCCAATTAGTCATATACATTGTCAACCAGCCGTCTGGGCTGGTTTCAAAAAAAGTGATACGCAAGCATTTTCACTCTAAGATCACAAAATATTGTTAGAACATGCTTTACAAAATGTAATTTCTTATAATTTCAAAGTAAGTCTGTTGCCATTAGGGGTATCACAAAGCTGCCTTGCCCTCACACCAGTCATTCATGTTGCTTGTGCAGAGAAAGAGACTAGAAGTTAAATGGCTTTTCATTGTTCAGCTTTAATTGTAGTTATTTTTTCTTTCTTTGTCTTTGTGTGTTAGTTGTTACATGCAGTGACCTGTGCATTATGGCACAGTAGTAAAAGTTGCTAAAGGCTTATCCTTTAGCATGAGCCGTGCTTCTCTTCAATGTTTAAGTTAATTTAAGAGACAAGAATTCATCAACCGCACCTTTTTCGAGTAATTCTTTTTTCCGTTTAGTACTAACTTTTGTGAGCAGGATTTTCCTTTGCACTCTTTTAAATTATAATGTCTAACCTCATCATACCATACAGTAAACAAATTATGGCATTTTCATTTCAATGTATTCAGTATGCACAGACATATTGATTGACATTGTTTTGTTTACACTATAAAACTGGGAATGTTCACCTATTGGGACCTCTTCTCTCCAAACTGAATTTATTGCGTGTTTATGTGCTCACGCTCATGCATTGCCACTGAAGCAAGGGAATGACAATGATTGCTGAGCAGCTGGTTTCCCCGCACAAGCTCCTTGGCAAAATGTGCTAGAGGAGCAAAATTATGGTTAGGAGATTTCTTGTTCTGTTCTTTTTCTTTTTTTACAAAAAGAGAGACAAGGTGATCACGTCTCTCAGATATCAGCTTGCGCATCACTTTTTTTTGTGAAACGAGCCCCCAGTTATCGCCAACAGAATAAAGCGGTGCTTAAAAAGTGTAACTAGTGCGAGGGCAACTCTTTTATTCGCAAACACAAGTTGTTCCTGATTGTTAAACTGCATTTGTGCTGAAAAAAAAAGCATCAAAATAGTTTTCGGCAAATTTAGGCATAATCCAGGCATTATTCATTATACCATTTGATGGAATTAAAGTGTGTTTTCACTTATATGTGGATAACGACTTTAACCCTTGTGTGGTGTTCGGGTCTGTGGGACCCGTATTCAGTGTTTACTAAAAGAAAAATGATACAATTCATAATTTTTTCAACCTGAGACTCATTGGCCTTGGCTCATTTTCTGTGATGAACATGTAAAAGAACACAAAAATCACATTTTATCACAAAAAACAAATATCACTTTTATTGATAAATGTGATCTAGCAGAGGTAAATGGTCAATATTAACCATATATGCTGTCTATATTGCTTGTAATTGAGATAAAGTCAATATCTGTGAAGTATTTTTACGTAAATTGTTATGGCTTTATTGTTTTAAAAACCCAATAATGTTGTGGGTCCACCAGACCCGCGAACACTGGATGAGTAACAAAAACACGAACACCACACAAGGGTTAATACAATAAAAACAACTGTATTTATTTTCAACTATGTGTTATATTAAAAGAGTAAATAAAAGGGAAAAAAAATACTATGAAAAATTGTATTTAAAATACTACTTCCTAAATTTATCAAATTTTTTTATTTATTTTCCGCCCAACTTAGGCCTGTATATATCCAGCCCTGACCCCAATGGAATGTCCAACTGTCTGCAACCGCAGCCACGTTCTATGTACGAACCGCCCTGCCAATTCGGGAGAGCTGGGACATCCACGGTCCTCCTCCGAAACACGTGTTGTCCAACAGCTGCTTCTTTTTGCATTGTAGACCGCAGCTAAGCTCGCATGGAGTGAAAGGACCTTTCACATGCGGCTTTGACATGCAATCTTACGAGCGCCCTTATCGGCCAGCGGTCGTCGCGCACAAACGTTGCCCCCTGTCCGACTGAACCCTTCCACGCCCGGGGCGACACAGGCGGCGATTGTGTGTCGCCCGGTGGAGCTGCCAGCCACAGTCGGCACTTGCGTGGCCTGGATTCGATCCGAGGCCGCGAGGCTCATCCTTGCACCGCAGCCTTAACCGAATGAGCCATCCGGCAACCCCATCTATCAATGGGACAGATCTATCATCTGTCAAGCCTCCGAACATTCAGTTGTGTCTTAAATATCGCGATTGACTTATAAAGGCACGGAAGGCTATAGATTTGTCATCATAACACACTATTTCACAATTCAACATGCCTCTCCGTACAGTGAAATGATAAAAAAAAGTGGATTTATATCCCAGTGAAAACATCATGTCAAATCTTATTTTGCAGGTCTTGACACATGAAATCATGCCATTTATTCTGAAGGTTAGGCAGAAAATACCAAACAAAAAACAAAAAATACGACAAAACAAAACAAAACAGAATACATCGTAATTAGATTAAACAGAGGCCTACGTGAATAATGTACAAGGATGTCACTGCGTTGAAATTCATTCAGAAACCATCCTTGGATACTATATACGCAACCAAAATCTATGTTACCCCTCTTTCAAGAAGCATATCCCTGAAGTGGGCGATCCTCAGTTCCAAGGGTAGAACTGTCCGATGAGGAAACGCTTTGGCACATTTTTCTCCCTCTCCCATGTCGTTGGCTTCGTCCGCTTCAACGGGATCCTCCATTCTTATAAACAAGGTAAAAATACATAAATAAATACAAAACAATGGCCGTCATGCCATTCAATCTCCACATTCAAAAGTGTACATTGCGGATTAAGATTAAGATGATTTCATTTTCAAACGTTAACCCCCCCCCCTTTTCTCCCTAATTATGGACTCATCAATTCAAATGTAGATTTTTTAAAATTATTAAATGTTTATGCAACACAGGTAGCACACCCTTAAATACATAAATTAAAAAAATGTGTGTGTTGTCCCAGCAACCAGCTGTTTTTTTATTAATTATCACTGCTTTACTCATAAATATTTCTATTTTTAGGGGGGACATCAAATCAAGTGTTGCACACCAAGCTGACACTGCAGATGGTTAGTAATAACCGAGACACCCTGAGTACTGGAGCGTCACAGTGCTAATTATGCACGTTGAAAAGAATGTCAGAGGTGGATTAAACAGATATGGATTAAGTAGCTAAGGTTCACAAGCCATGTGGCTTCAAAGATATGCAGATGCTATGTGGTATATCATCTTTTGCATAAAATACAATAAAAACAAGGCTTTGAATTGTTCTTCCACTACCTCTATACTACTCCCAAAATTAAATAGTGAAGCTGAAACTAAGCTAGTAAATATATAAATAATAAATAACCAATTTGTCAGCCAATTAATATAGGTCCTGGACTGGATTGTATACTTACCAGCACATACATAAATAATAAAAACAAATAAAAATAAATAAATAACACAGAGATAGTTTGCTGCAATATACCACTGTAGCCCTGCAGTCCACATTTATGTAAATAATAGAGAACAAATTTAATTTGCTTCAGTGCTCAAGAGCATTAACCCCTTTGCTTAATTTTACTCATCTTCATCTGTTCTGTACCGTTCTGTTTTGCTTTATAACTCCAGATATCAATTTAACACAAATACCAATAATGGCTTAAATTAAAGAAGACCCTAGTACCATTTATTATCATGACTTAAGTGAAATTATTTTCATAACTCAGATGTAAATTATGGGCAGTGAATACACAACCCCCATTGAAAAACCACTCTAGTTTCAATGAACACCTGAGAGTCAAAATTATGTGAATTAGGTTAAACTATACATTTTCTGGTTTGCTAACCTCCTGTCTGCATGTGTACAACATATGAAAGTGATGTGTATTACTGCTCAAAAGCTATGAGGCTATTTGAAACGGTGTACCTTCATGTGCAAAAATCTACCCAAAATGGGTAATTGTGCATCACAGTAATTCAGGAGATAATCAAAGTTTTTCAACAGATAAACTCTTTTGACTCATTGGAACTATATTTGCATCTATATAATTAGATAATTTCCAACTTTTGCAAAAGATTAGGGGAATGGTTATAGGTGTCCAAAAACATACCCAAACCTTTCCAAACCCATGAAAACCCATGGAAACATATGCAAAGTATCCAAGCTATCCAAAGCTATCCAAACATGAACACAGGTTTAGTGTCCATTTGAAGCACATTATTATGTCCTATGAGGAGGCAATTAATGAGGGGAATGACCCTTAGGTAATCGATTTATTTGTCTCAGTTTAGTTTCAAGGGCCAAAAATGTCCAACACAGCCCCGTTCTCATCATAAAAGGTAATTTATTACCAACCAGTCAGACTAACAATGTATGAGAACATGCACACAATTTACAGTGTCATATACATTACTACAACTATTACTATTACAACTACTATAATTATCTCCTATATAAACATATGCCAGGCCATGGATTACTGTGCGGGACAATGAGCTGCCGTGTCATCCATTTATGTCCCTATATTAACTATGCTGTTTCACCCAACGTAATGAATGGCTAGGCCACACATGAAAGCTTCTACTATAGTGTAGTATAAATTCCCAGTAAAGTTACAGTCTAGCCGTAATAGATTGACAGCTCACCACCATTGTCATTACTTAAGTTGCCTCAGGCAAGGACTTTTTTCCACAGACTCCCCATACTTTATCATTGAGCCTTATGCAGGCTTAGCATATAGCCAATACCTGATAGGTTGCTAGCTAACTAGGTTTGGTCTGGTTTAACTAAATTAAACCAGAATAAGATAGACTACATGTCCTTTCATTTTGAAATCAGCACCACTAATGTAAAACTCTGTGACATCATAAACAATAATAACACAACCTAGCTAGCCTTTATGTGGTTAGCTAGCTGTACTATTATAAATACACACACGCACATGCACACCTTGTACACAAGGAAACACTTAGCTATGGAATCCATGCTGTCTGCTTCAGATACAAAGTCATGGATATAAATCTCCTCATCTGAATCCAGATTACAGCAGTTTCAAGCACTGAAAATATTTTTGTCACTTTGCCATTGTACAAACAAAACGATTTCTCGCCGGAGTTCACTAGCGATGTGTATGCGCTCTCTTGCGCAAAACCACGGAAATGCAGACGCTTAATGGTGCGTGTTTTGAAATACGCTCGTGATACGCACAGCTCTGACAATCGCTCCCAACTGTCTAATGACCTATGTTATACCTCTTTGGAAAGCTTAGAATGTGTTTTTTTTGGATATTAAGTCTGTCAATCAATTACAATTAGTTCCAAGACATTACTACTCCCAATTTGAATTGCGTAATGTTCTGCAGACTCATTTTTTAGATTTCACCCATGTTGAAACTTACACTGTACACCACATATAGGCAGAAAATAACTACATAATCTTAGAAAGGATGTATCTGGCTTTAATAATGCAGGTAATGTTATGACTTTATTCCATACTTTATAAGAGATTTTCATAGCAGAAAGAAATTATGTGATGATGACAGAAATTCACTCTAATAAGTGAGCAGGCAAAATAACAGTTTCATTAACCTATATCCAGGACCTTATGTGTTTTTTTATTGTTGTTACGCCACTAGGGTCACTGAACAAAGGGGTTACGAGTCTAAGGACCCTGTCCTTGCCTAAAAATACTACAATATTACATTTCATGATCAGATAAGGGATATTTGATGTAAATTAACTGTATTCTAACTTAATGTCCCACTGACAGGTCACTACATTGTCATTACATTGGCTACGTTTACCTGCACTCCAATACCCTAATTATTGGGTATAATCAGTTTACGCCAGCATTTAGATTATTGCGTCACTATGGCTGTAAGCAATGTGATTGCTCCAATAGACACATTTACATGATTCTTTCTATAATTGGTGTATGCTCAACAGAAACTGTGTACTAACTGCTTCCAATTGTGGACAGCACTGTTCCACCATCGAAATTTCAGTTAATTAATGTGCAAGCCAGCTCGCAATTCCAAAAATTTGCTCATAACACAACAATATATTTTCACGGGTGAAATGTGTTCATTTAATAATAAAATTGAAAAACTTCTTCCACGTGGCAGCCAAGCTTGTTTTTATCCGGGATCTTCGACCTCCGCCTGACTCCGCTCAGTTTCAAAAAGCAGAAAGAAATCGGAGTAAAACGTCGATATGCACAAAAAATCGAAATATTGGGCAAAAGTCCAGGGGCCCTATCTTACACCCGGCGCAAAGCGGCGCTAACGCAAACGCAAGTGTCTTTGCTATCTTACACCCGGCGCTAGGTCCATAATAACGCCTAACGCTTACACCGTCAAACTAGCATGTTTGACGGCGTAACTCTTGCGCCATCATTAGTGAACTGGGCGTGTTGGTCTTAAGATGAGGAGTGGCCAGGATTCTTTTTGGCGTATTGCTATCTTGAGCCAGCAGAAAGCGCTTGCGCTAGAACCACCACAAACCTGGTCTAAAGTCATGTCGCAGTTGTTTACATGCTATTTTAACGGCGCATATAAGTGCGTCTACATAGGCGTGTGCACAACGCGCATACCCTCCTGTCTGTTACACACAGGGGCGTGCACAGGCATGACAAAAATATCTAGATCACAATGTGAAATATTATTATTGTGTAGGCTATATCAAAAATGCATAATAATAAAAGGTTCCATAGGTCCACATACCTTTCCCTCAGCGAAGAGAAACAATGCCACATTATATTGCTCTCAGCCCACTCCATCAACATCCAGGCGATGTGCGATGGTACGGGACAATGGCTATCCATTAAAAAGGAGCTGATAACACCTATAGCTATCAAGCCTAATGCGCGAATTGTCTTTGCACCTAATGCGTGAATTGTCATTCAATGGAAAACTCGCGCACGGCAATAGACGGACATTTAAGTTCTGAAAATGCGCTTCAGATGTCATTACAATACAGCTCTGTTTATCTATGAATACAGCCTGTAAGTAAATAGAATGGTTTGTGACTGAAAAAAGTTCAAAACCTTGTCCAGTGAATATTGCATTTATTGTTTTTCAAATAGCTTAGGCTACAGCGAATTCGCTGTGCATAAGGTTTTTTTCGATAGCCTGTGGTTAAAAAACGGAGATGTCACCATGTTAACTAAATTGTAACCTTAGCTATTCTTCGTCCTTCATATTTTTTTAAATTACAGTGACCAGGTTTCCATACTCTCACCGTTTAAAACCCAGCTGATTTCACCCGTTATTCCTTAACTGAACAAAACGATTTTAAAGAGAACTAAGCATCTAATTAGAAACTAAAACAAATTTGCAGCACGTTACACAATTAATTCACAATTAATTTTAATGCCATTCTCTGCACGTGAGCTGCATGTTCTCAAGTCGCACGTTTCACGGTCTTCCTGGGAAAGTGGATTGTTTTAAAGGATTACGCTACGAGTAAAACAGGTTGGTCACATTTCCATAAACAGGACATTATTAAACAAGGGGAAATATGCGTGAACTTATGGGTTGCGAACCTGACAGCTTTATTATAGGCTAGTGTCACCATTAAGGCAAAATAACGGTATGTATGTTATTAATCAATATTAGCCTACTATGCAGGTAGCCTAATGAACTTTGGATGAAGCTTGAACTTCGAGAATTCCATGAGAACAGCCTCTTGGAATTGATGTTTGACACTTTCATTGCATAATCAAACGAAATTCGCTGAACAAGCAGGCTAATTTGGCGTTTTCTAAGGTGAGACTGAAGCCATTGATAGCTTATTCTCAGCTGTTGCAGGTCCTTTTAACGAAATTTAACCGCACATATTTTGTAAAATAACAGCCCTGTCTGGAATTACCGGGAACTCATAGGCTAATGGTTAGTCCGAATAATATTGATCATACTCCATTTAGCCTATTCCTTGATCACACTAAACACGCACGAGCATGTCTGTTTCGCCATCATAAGCAATCCGCCAAGGTGGATAAGCAGGCTTTTAAAGGGAATGGGATATGACATTTTGATTGGTTTATTGAATGTCACGCCCAAGACACACCTATAATTAATGAAGCGACTAGGTTCAGCCCAGTTGCGCCATGCGCCGTGCTTAGCGCCAAAAAAACACGCCGTTAAAATAGCAAAAGTGGACTTGGACACGCCCTAAATGGACTTAGCGCCATGCGCTTAGACTAAGCGCCAAGATCGCCAAGATAGGGCCCCAGGTGTCTTAATCGGGTTTTGAATACGGCCATTATGACCTTACACCGATAAAAAATAATCAGATAAAGGCCTTTACGTGATCATTTCAATAATCTGAATATTGCCATAATCGGGGTAAGATCAGGGTGTCTTTCAACAATACTCGATTAACATCTAGGCATCCAAACAGTTTGAAAGTTATATAAAATAACTAGATATTTTAAAAACGGAACATAAAATAGAACATTGGGCAATGCAGCAATGCCTAGCAATGAATAAGAATCCTCAATAGTAGAATGTGCAGACAGTTGGCAATTGTAGTCTTCTTAGATACATACGTTTCATTTATATTGTATGTGTATTGAAATGGATCTGAATTTACACGTGATATAATTAAGTTACATTACTTTCTGGAAATTGATTTTCCCATGTACTTTTGTATTTTGCAGCCACTCAGGATCCAATATTAAGCAAACTGGTAAATGGTGTGGTTAATTAAATAACCCATGGTATATTTCATCTGACCAATAATGAAGAGTAATTCATAAAGAAGAGCACAGAATACAAAATTGCAATCTCTTCCCCGTTCTGCTTTCTCATTATAAAAGACTCTGTCTTCCACTACAATGTCATTAATGTGAATATTTTACTAAGAATGGCTCTTTAAAATGGCGGGAATGCTCCTGGCATATGAGAAAGCACGTACCAATACACACCAGATTTTTTCAGGTATGAGTTCCATGTAGTCATGTGTGTTATCACAATTATTTTTGCAAGATTTTCAGCATGAGCAAACTGGCTGCAAGGAATCATGCCTAGCCCACTGATCCATCCTTGGGCTTGTCATGGTTTTGCGGGTTGCCGTCCCTTCTCTGCGAAGGAGGTTTCTCTCGCAGCCTCGGGACGGCGTCCTTGCTGCGTTTTTCCGCCGGCCGGCACTTGATTATCTATCTCACCTGTTCAGGTGTCTGGCTGGCTACTTAAGCGCCGTGCTTTCCGGTTCCGGTGCTTTTGTGTCATTCTTGCTGTGGTAAGCCAGGTAACGGCGGTATAGGATTCAGGTGACCACTTTTTCTTTGGCTAATTGCTCGTAGTATACATGGGACTTGCCTTAGTCAGTTAGGAGTTCTCTTACTTTTAAGAAGTTTCGTTTTCCTTTCTCACTCAGTTCCTTCCTTGGTTTTCTTTACCTTGTCTCTGTTTGAGATGGTACCTCGGTTTCGCCTCATTTCCATTTGCCTTTTATTTTAGCTCTTTGATTGTTACTAAGCTAGAGGCATTCCTTTTCTTTTCTCCCATTTTCTGCTCGAGTCTGTGAGCTTTTCGCCCACTTCTCTGGGTCGCTATTCTTTGGCTGTACGTCAGGAGTTATTGTCCCTTTTTGTTTATCTTTCTCTGCTCTGTTCGCGGAGCTCTAATTCCTTTCCCCTATATTAGTGGTACCCACATCTGTGGGTACTTTGTGATCCCCTCATGGTCGCGCCTGGTCCTCCGACCCAGCCACCTCACAGGGCTACACTTCATTTATTCTCAAATGATCGTGGTAGAAAATAAATATTCATTGTTATGCGCAGAAAAGTTGCACCATTAAGGGATATTTCACAAAGTATTCAATGTTTTAAGTGGTCCTCTTTGCTATAACATACCGCTCATTATCCCCCATTCAAACGCTCTTCTCTTGACTTTCACAACTTTCATACATTTATGACATTTAAGTGCTAAAGCTACATAACCCTCAAATAAAGGCAGATCTATGCTGTTCCAACATTGATTCTCACTTTTTTAAAAATTTTTATTTATTTATTTTTTCTTTTGCTAATAGTTTTTTTTTTTATGTATTGAAAAATAATAACCTTGATCACTTACATGACCGAAATTAATGCATAACAGTATTTGTGCTAAAAGGGCTCACAATATTTGCTATGGCTTATATATTATGTATGCTATGTATAAACCACCAGACTTTGCAGCAGGGAACACACATACACTATCGATTCCTTCTACATTTTGTGTCATTCGGCAATTACATGGCCACTAAGATAATCACATGGTATGTTAGACCATAATAAGAGCAGGATTTAATCAAACAATCACTTAAAAAATACTTTAAAAGGTTCGGCCTTAGTTTTTCTTCAATCGTTTACACACTAAAACTGGTGCTATGAAACTCATTTGCAAAACTAAAAAATATTATCCTCAAAAAATATAAGCACATTTCACTTGTTTTCACACAGATTTGAGTCTCATTTAACACTTTTCCAAAACACTTTTCCAAAATTCTCCTCTTTAGGCACGAAATTGGTAAATCTCTTCACGTGGAAAACACTGTGATGAAAAATGTCAAAATTCAATTATCAATTGAACACACCCGCACTCTTCACAGATCCAACAACAGCTGCTTTAATTATTCACCCAGCAATCAGAGCTTTAGCTCAAATAAAAGGGTGAAAGGCTGGGCCTGCGTTGGAGAACAATAGTTGACATTGTTACAAGTGAGAGTATGAGGACGAATGAGAGGAGGGGCAGGAGGATGAAGAGGAAGAGGAAAAATATCTTGGACATTTTTTTTTTTTCGGCATGGAGGCGGAAGGTATACGTCCGCAACCCCCACGACCGAATGCCTCTACTCCAAGCAATGGAGGATGCATGTGAGGATATACTGTCATGCCAAGGGTGGCTGCGTCATTCCAAAAGATATTTCCACCGCTGCTTGGTCTGGGAAAATACAACGTGCCATGTAGATGAGAATATGTTGTCTGATCAAGAGCAGAGACGGGACCTAGAATGATTTATTTTCTGTTGTTTTACTTTTATTATTATTTTTTGTTTACTGCTAGTACAGTGATGTTTTCATATACTGTATGCAAATTGACATTGCAACACTGAAAAAGCAAAAGAATACGGACGCCTAAAGAAATGCATAATAGCGTCTTTCATTTATCACGCCAGTGTGAAATCGGTATTCGTACGGTCTATTCATCTGTTGACTTGCGTTTATGATTTGGAGGCAAAATGCCATTTTGCAGGGAGAGTACATGGTTTTGAACACGGTGTTTCACTTTCAAGAGATACGCCTGTAAGAGAAGTCTCACAGAAACAATTGCCTGGTTTTGTTTTGAGTTTATATTTTGAGAAATGAGGTATAGTTTCAGTGAACAATCGAGAAAAACTGTAATTCAGACGAATACTCGCAACTACTGAAAATACAGAAAAAAAGGAAAGTGGGAAACAGCTGGGCTTTAGTTCAAGCATCTGCTCACCAATCTCCAAATGTACAATACAATACACCGTATAAAGTTTAAATACGATATGCCATGATGAGATATGTGATGCAGCCCATAGTGCGGCTGACTCTCAAACCGTATACGAATTCCCCCCACATGGTTATGGGTTCAATCCCTGGACATAATACTTTCTGCGCTGTGATCT
Source organism: Synaphobranchus kaupii (assembly GCA_029718625.1). Taxonomy (NCBI): domain Eukaryota; kingdom Metazoa; phylum Chordata; class Actinopteri; order Anguilliformes; family Synaphobranchidae; genus Synaphobranchus; species Synaphobranchus kaupii. Next base: position 97,858,021 of record CM056379.1, on the reverse strand, counting down.
CATCTCTGTATGTTACCGTCTCTGCTTTCCCTGCCTGAAAAGAAACAAAAACTGTCTGCTCTCCTTTTCAAAATAAAATGCCATTATGCTTTATTTAGTCAGATAGAGATACATGGATTCCCACTTTCCCCTCTAATAGCTAAAGCATAGGATAAGTAGGACATTATTTTTGTGTGATAATGAATGGGACGACAACAAGCAGGTAATTCTAAATTTATCTGCAAACAATATAATTTCTATTCATATTTCAGGTATTTGGTGGTCATGTATATCCTGGCGTATGAAACGGTGATTAAAAAGTACTGCAGATTGTGCCTGGTTGAAATAGTTAATATTGCCAAAAATAAGCATAAAAAATAAACACTTTAGAGAACTCACATTACCTAAAAATGATCCTTAAAGTGATACTGCGATCGCTTTTCAAAGCCCTTTTTTACAGCTTCAATTTGAACTTGGAGCCGTGGTTAGGTGTGGTTACGTATATGACGATGATGCCACAAGGTCATACTATGAATATTCATACGGTCAATGAGTGAAAGGGTGTGTCTTGGTGAACTGACTCAGCGTCCCTTCCTGCTCTCTGCCACGGAGCTCTCTGCTCACTTTACTAGCCGAGACTCCACCTATTTTTTTGCTAAGGATTTCGGGACGTCACAAATCCCCGGAAATGCAGCGCATGGTAAGCCGACGCAGAAACTGAGACGACACCCACTTCGACGCAATATGAGATTTTCGGATAAAAACCGTTCGGCATGATCATAGTCTGACCCGAAACATCGGTTTTCAACGCGAAAAGTCGGTTTTTGACTGCAGTATCGCTTTAACAGACCTACAGTATGTCATTATAACAGGCCTATATTATGGTAATATGTGCACTGTAGAGCCTAACAATGAGCTGAATGAAAGAATAATATTCTCTTATAGCATGCATATGGGTTCCAAACAACAATGATATGTGAGTGCAATATTATTCATGTAATTCCTTACATTACACAAGGGGTAATGTTTCCCACAGCTATCAAACGTTGTGGGATAAAAGGGTGAGCATATTTCTGTGAAAGCCATGGCATGCATTTCAGTGTGCACACTGGTTCTCCATAGTACATTGTTGTGTTAGCCTTCGGAGGAATTGTAAATCGCTCTGCAGAACTGGCGTGAGGAGGTTTATGGCACCGGTGCAGAATGTGTCGCGACTAATACAGTGCCTGAAACCACAATGTACTCCGCGAGTGCCGTTCTGTTTTACGTACAACGATTTTAGATATGAACCCACACCATGCGTTTTGATACCCCTTTTGTATGTTTCGAAAACAAAGCCACACAGTGAGTGCCGGGTAGCGATCTTACCGCGAAGGAAAACATTATGGAAGACATGGGCTATGAGTAAAGCTTTTTAAACAAATAAATACATAATCATCTGATTTGCTCTAACTCGCAGCCAGAAAGGCAATCAAGATGTCTTTTCTTTGAGCACCACCCGCACACACTCCTACACGCTTGCCTCTATTGCACTAAGCCCCCCTCTCTCCTCAATATCATACGAGCTGAAGTGAATGTCGTTGCAGAAAACGATTAAAATGTTGCCAAACTTTTTTGAGTCTGAACTCCCCCTTTCGCTCTTGGCACGAGGAAATATGAAACGGTTGGAAAAGAGCTAAAGCTGTGTATTTTCCGTACGAGTCCTCAAGGTCCCCTGGGAGACCGTTCTATCTAACCGCTTTGTCCATTGCTTTGAGTCACCGTGTAAGTGGAAATTATTCTCAGGCATCATATTTTTTTCCGAAACACAATTTATTTCCTGATTGAGTTCTGCCCAATTTACAATTTCTGGCCGTGCTTCTTTACCCGAGGAGCTCTTCATCTGAAGCGTGGGTCAAATGCAAGGCCGCACGCCACCGCAGGGTCAAAGAAAGAACGGTGTTCACTCAGTGACAACAACTGGAAATTCAGTGAGAGGAATTAATGTCGCAATGACCCCCAGGAACATCGGCTAGCTTAAACCCTCCCTCCCTCTGGTGGAATGAAGTGAATCGTGTTCCGCTACTCAGCGGCCTCTCGATCCGGTCAGCTAATGACGTAGCCGAGGACCGGACTCAGACCTGTGGCTACGGTGACAAGCCTGCAGTTCCGGAGAGCACCTTCACTGAGTCGTTTGGGAGCCCTAAAACAGCCTATGACTCGAAGTTAAGGACAAAATGTCACAGCAGTTTGATTGCATGCATTGTCTGATTTGATTAAACCTTCTCGAAGCTCTTCTCAATGGCAGAGCTCATTATGCAGGGCACAGAAGAGCAGTGAAAGTTTTGCACGTACTTGTTCCTCTTAGTTTTCGCAGTGTGCTCCTCACCGTCCTCATCATTGCCAGAAGAGGAGTTGGACCCTTCATCAGCTGAAAGAGTGAACAGTGCTAATAGCATTAGTATTCTAATATCAAACTTTGCTTATCATAATTTTTTATGTGGCAACAGACGGCCATGAGCTTCTGCGGTGCTGAATTTGATGGTGCGTTTTTATGACTAATGCATTGCGAACTATGCAAGACTTCCATTAATTGCAATTGCTGTGCAATTCTATTTTAGTTTATTTTATTTCTTGTTTTTAAAATATTTTCTTTCTTCTTTTCCCTTGGGTAATGATGCCTTAGCTTTGCCCAAAATTGTGAAGAATGATTTCTGTATCAATCATGTTTCAATAAATATATTTTGACGCTAATGTTAAAGGCGTCATTGCATTATATATTGCAAATTTTTTATTTATTTACTGTTCCCTGTCCATTACAGGCGCACACTTTTGAACTTCACTTGCTCCCTTCAAGCAATACAGCCTTGCTTTCTGAGCTCAACCATCAATGGTTTTGTGGAGCTGAATGCACTTTGCTGCTTAATTGAACAGCATTGTTGAAACATGTGACTCTAAAATAATTGTGCTTTCCACAACAGCCATTGATTTATTTTTAGAACATTTCTCAGAACTAAAATGCTCATTTCACCTCTGAGGGAATCCCTGGTATATATGTAAAGGCAAAGACCTCTTGTTATTACTAAATGTCTCTCTCTCTTTCTCTCTCTCTCTTTTTTTTATTGCCATCCCACTCTCCCTTATCAAGCCAGACATCAGCAATATTAAACTATTAAATCATGAAGCTTCAAAATAGACTATGCTTTCAAGAAAAAAAAAATGTTTCAACAGTGGTGTTGAAATGGTTTAGGTCATCTGTATATTTTTCAGACAGGGATTGTAATAAAACTAAACTAATAAAGTGTGCATTTGACAAAGAATCTTCAGGGAAATCTATCAAAGCAGATAACTTGGCAACAAGATCAAGAGTAATTTGGTATTTACACAACCAGTCACTCATGATAAGGCTTTATGATCTAATCTATCCAAACGCATATTATGGAGGTGAAATAGTGTTTCATTTTGAGCAGTATCATTGGTATACTGTAATGTATATAGGTCATCAGATAATTACAATTTTAAGTGAACAAAGACAATCTATGGACTATACACTGGTGTGTGTGTGTGTGTGTGTGTGTGTGTGGGAGAGAGAGAGAGAGAGAGAGAGAGAGGTGCTGAGAGAAAAGCAGTGCTGTGAAAAATCATGCTGTGAGTACAGAGAATGAGAGTGCAGGTCACATACTGGATAATGAATCCTTTTTGCGTTTGTGCGGAGGATCGTCGAGAATCCTCTTCAGATCCCCACGGCCTTTTAAATCTACAGGTTTGTCCCAAACAGACAGCTGCATTGTGGGATTGAAGAAGAACACCCGGTCATCCCCAGTCCACACCACACACCTATAAACACAAGATGAGGAATTTTTACTTATAGATTTAAAGCATCCAAGACATTTAGGGTTAGGTATCTGTAAACAGAATATGTGTACTGCACACACACGCACGCACACATCACTGTTTTATGTATGAGTATCAACCAAAGGTGTATGTGGATGTAATTCCCAATGAATTCTTGTGATGTGTAAAGTCCAGACAACCTGTTCTGTGTAGCCCCACTGAGGTCTACTCAGAGCCGATGCTCAGATGAAACCCACAGGGCCCAGGTGAAAATGTTGTGGCCCCGTGTGGACATGTTTGCTCGGCTCTGTCTGCTGTGTTCCACAACCACAGCTCCTCAGTACAATATACAAAATCCAGGCATCCATAAGAGAGCATGCTTATGTCCATGCAATAATCTCATCAAACTGAGGGTTTAATTGCATTTTAAGTCGGCAAAACTGTCGGGTATACACTGACAGAAGTGCCAGGTGGGACAGATCGTGTTCATGCCTGGGGTTTATCATGTCTTTGTTGACACATATCTCATCTTCTTTCCTCAATATGGTATTGATCTCCTTTGAATGCTAATAATTTGGCTTTATCCTCTGGAAAAAAAGCTTTTCTTTTTCTTGTCTAAACGTATCGATTCGACGCCAGCTATAATGGAAAACAGAGCACCCTGGAAACAGCTGCCTCTCGGAAGCACACTCTCTGTGTCTTCGCAGGTTTCGTAACCGAGCTAATAGAAAATGTCAGACTCATTTGCACAAGTTTCCGGGTGACAGGAAGCGGAGGTTTCTGTGTGGCATCTGTACCAAGGCAAAAGATTAAAAAGGAGAATTTGCCAAATAACAAAGGGATAAATGCCACAAAAGTTTTAGTAGGAACCAAGTTGGCTTTTCTGCAGGATACTACATTAAGTGCTAATAAGTAAGGAAAAACTTGAAATAAGCATACAGGAGTTCCCATCCAATGTGAACATGAAATCAAATATAGCTCACCTATGACTTTCACTGTAAATCAAAAGCCAAGCTCATTGTATATGCAAACAAAGCTTATGGCAAAAATAGAGTACACGTGTCACTTTGGCAAGTTTGAAAGTGCTACCTGATACTTGGAGATAAATACTTACAACGTATCGAGACTGCAAAGTATATATAGACCGAACTTCATTAAAGCTGTAACATAATTTTTTACTCAAAAAAATTCCATATTTGATACATTTTTAGGCGGTCATTTTTGTAGCAATATGCAGTCAATGTATTTGCATTCTGCGCTCCTCTACAGACTATTCCATTGATGCCATCGGGTGTGAAAATCCCGCCAAGTATTCAAATGTGTTGATGCACGCACAGAAACTTCCAAGAAAATTAAACACTCAATGCTCATAGTGCTACACCCCCACACAAACCACGTCAGTTAACAGAAGCTTCATTAAGATTCAAATGTTTTGGAAGGCATCACTGCAGAGAGTTAGACCTCTGAATGGTGGGGTTGCTACATGGGGTTGCTACATAACAAATGTTTTCGACTGCCTTACATATAAATTGTAATGTAGTCAAATGGCTACATCAGTGAGACTTAGACTACCCAAAAGAACAAAAAATATGCATTCATTTTTATAATGAAGAGGGCATGGAACCTGTTTTGCTCTTCTGAACAAAAAATGAAAGAGGCAAAAATTAAAGCCATACATTAATAAACAAAATAAGATTTTACACTTTTATTTTGTGTAGTGCTAGCTTTTAATTTACTCATTTATCACTGCACTGGGAACATGCATTTTAGAGCCAATATTCACATAATTAAAAAAAATGTAATACATACCTCAATCTACCATATTTTCTAATATAATCAAACAAGCAATTAGTACATTTTAAAATGGATGACACAGAAATACAGTCATTTTATATATATATATATATATATATATATATATATATACAGTCAAGCCGGAAAGTCTCCCCACCCCTTTCACCTTCTCCACGTTTTATTACGTTACAGACTTATACTACAATAGATTGAGTTCATTTTTTGCCTCAAACATCTACACACAATAGCCAATAATGACGAAGTGAAAACAGGTTTTTAGAAAATGTGCAATTTTATTTTACTGACAAAAATAGGTTATTTAGGGGTTACATATCTGTACACACCCTTAGCCTAATACTTGGTTGCTGCACCTTTGGCAGCGATTACAGCTTCAAGGCGTCTTGGGAAAGAAGCTACGAGCTTGGCACACTTGTTTCTGGACATTTTTGCCCATTCCTCTTGGCATATCCTTGCAAGCTCCGTCAGGTTGGATGGGGAGCGTCGGTACACAGCCATTTTCAGCTCTTTCCACAGATGTTCAATTGGATTCAGGTCTGGGCTCTGGCCGGGCCACTCAAGGACATGCGCAGACTTTCTCCGAAGCCACTCCTTTGTTCTCTTGGCTGTGTGCTTCGGGTCGTTGTCATGTTGGAAGGTAAACCTTCGCCCCAGTCTGAGGTCCAAAGCGCTCTGGAGCAGGTTTTCTTCAAGGATCTCGGTGTACTTAGCTGCATTCATATTTCCCTCTATCAGGACTAGTCGCCCTGTTCCCGCTGCTGAAAAACATCCCCACATCATGATGCTGCCACCGCCATGCTTCACTGTAGGGATGGTATTAGCCAGGTGATGAGCGGTGCCTGGTTTCCTCCAGACGTGACGCTTGGTATTCAGGCCATAAAGTTCTATTTTGGTTTCATCAGACCAGAGAATCTTGATTCTCATGGTTTGAGAGTCCTCTAGGTGCATTTTGGCAAACTCCAAGCGGGCTGTGATGTGCCTTTTACTAAGGAGGGGCTTCCGTCTGGCCACTACCATAAAGGCCTGATTGGTGGAGTGCTGCCTGGATGGTTGATCTTCTGAAAGGTTCTCCCATCTCCACAAGGATACGCTGGAGCTCTGTCAGAGTGACCCTCGGGTTCCTGCTCACCTCCCTGGCCAAGGCCCGTCTTCCCCGATTGCTCAGTTTGGCCGGGCGGCCAGGTCTAGGAAGATTCTTGGTGGTTCCAAACTTCTTCCATTTACGAATGATGGTGGCCACTGTGCTCTTTGGGACCTGTAAAGCTGCAGAGATTTTTCCGTACCCTTCTCCAGATCTATGCCTTGACACAATCCTGTTTCTGAGGTCTGCAGATAATTCCTTTGACCCCATGGCTTGGAGTTTGCTCTGACATGCACTGTCAACTGTGGGACCTTATATAGGCAGGTGTTGGCAATCCCCAATCATGTCCAATCAATTGAATTTATCACAGGTGGACTCCAATTAAGTTGTAGAAACATCTCAAGCAGTATCAGTGGAAACAAAATGCACCTCAGCTCACTTTTGGGTGTCATATCAAAGGGTGTGCACACTTGTGTACATATGATATTTTACATTTAGATTTTTTATAAATTAGCACAAATGTCTAAAAACCTGTTTTCACTTTGTCATTATGGGCTATTTTGTGTAGAATTTTGAGACAAAAAATTAACTCAATCTATTGTATAATATGTCTGTAACGTAATAAAACGTGGAGAAGGTCAAAGGGGTGGGGAGACTTTCCGGCTTGACTGTATATATATATATATAGTTAAATGTTAAATACTAGGTATATAATGTCATACTAGGTATACCACTTCAGAAACGTGGTAACAAAATAGTTTATCATGATGGATGTGAATGGTTTGTAAGTATAATCTAGACCCCACGTCCCACGCCAAATAGATTTTGACATTTAATTTAGAATTAGTCGCCCCATATAAGCCACTTCCAGGCTGCTTTGCTGTGGCATACCATATGTTTCTGAGGGGGGGGGGGGGGGACAAAAACAGGTGTGTCAGGTAATCCGAGTTTTTCAAACTGAAATGAGTGTATAACTCTTCCATGCTCTCTTCTTTCCTAATCTGTCTTGCACAAAATGGTGGCCTCTATTTTAATGAAATATGACGCTCTTTACTACAGGATATCATAAAAAGGGTAACATGAAGCTACTGTGTCGGATCAGGTTGATTTACCGTTGATCGTCACAGCTACACAGCAAAAAATCTTGGGTGTACATTTTAGACCATGGTCTCATATAAACACCCGAGGGTGTTAAATGTACACCAACAGTGTTGGATTTACACCAACATTTTTGCTGTATATGGAGCGAGAGAGCTGGAGAGAGAGAGAGAGAGAGAGAGAGAGAGAGAGAGAGAGAAAGAGAGGTTTGCTTTGTATCTCTGTCTTTCAAACTGTGTCCTAGAATTGAAAATAGCCTAGAAGTGATGGCTGTTACATACGCGGCAGAACAAAGGATGTCCAAGGGAGAAAAAAAAAACAGATTACATTACCATGCAAGCAAGTGTAGTGCGCTCTAAAAAAGGAGATTTTCCTGGCCGTTTGATTTTGAGCAATAAAATGCTTGTTATTTCAATATGGGCTTTGCCGTGTGTGTGTGTGTGTGTGTGTGTGTGTGTGTGTGTGTGTGTGTGTGTGTGTGTGTGTGTGTGTGTGTGTGTTTCACAGCCATTCATTTTAGGCAGGGGAACCAGACCTGATCATTCGAACAACCTGTTTGGGGATGGCAACTGTAATACACTTTTACCAGGGAGATCCAGGGACAGGCGTGGAGGCCACCGGCCGCTTGTCTTTAGGGGCACTGTCTTCTTCCATGGAGATCTTGAGTGGTTCAACCTTCAATCATTTCGGGGAACACACAACGCAGACAAGTGAACACGAGCGAGCATCATCCGCGGGACGTGAAGCTTATGTGTCGATGCTTAGCGCCTGAGCAGAGCGCAATGTGACAGCGCAGCTGAATGATCACCAGCACACGCATAAGAACAACAGTAGTGGCTCTGGAAAACAAACAAAATGTCCGACTGAGATTGAGCTTCCGTTTCAGTTCACTGTGCGCGCTAACGCGGCTCACTGACTAGAGTGCAAAAAAAAACAAGAGCGAATTAAATATTCGTCACAGGATAAAGCACGAGAACACAGCGCTCTCGGGAGTCACACATTATGAACTGTATATGCGATCGCGTTTTGTCTTCCTCGTGTCGCCTCACAAAACTGCACTTGTACGTTTTTCGGCCTAAAAATAGTCACAGCCGCAAATGACGACTTAAACGCGGCATGCACTTTGCCTCGGTTCTAGCGAGATATGAGATAAATGCTGGCACTCTCGCTTTTCATATGAACCACTGAAGTGTGCTGAAAATGTCATTAAAAATAAAAGATTTCGAGCTCCTTCGGAAAAGGCAATGCGTGAAACGGCACAAAGGGAACCAAAAATGAGATGGCGAAACACAGCAGGGAAATGAAAGTTTGTGAGGTGACTTTAGCGCAAATGCAACTAGGTGCTGAAATGAATAACGGCGCTGCGCGTTTATTTCTATTGCCATTTACTCTGCTTTGTGCATGCGCTTGGTTTTATTTGACCTACCGATTTACTGGAGGAATATGAAATTCCAATTAATTTCACTTTTTTTATGTGGTATCCAAAGGTAATGAAAAAAAAAGGAGTGGAGATTATTGTGCAATAAACAGTTTGCCCCTGTAAAGCTCATGGCAAAGTCCAAAAGAACAGCCAATTACGCTAGCAATGCATGGCCAGCCATGCAGATTACTGAATGGTCATTTCTACAGAAGACCTGATGGGCAAATAGCTGCGGAGGGCGCTCAGCCGTTATCCCCTAATTAATTAAGATACCTGGGAGTTTCTTGCTAATTAAACTTCGTGGGAGGGTTTTTCAAACACTGGAAGGGGGCCCGCATTACATGAGAAGGCGGACGAAGCAGCCGAAACATGACCTCAAGTCGAATGTCCTTTTCTCCTCGGTTCTTTCAGTCTGGGCGTAGTTTTCATTGCACAAGAATCCCTTAAAACCCAGTGCAACACGCAAAGTAAAAATCTTTATGATTAATTAATTACGGAGCAATTTGATATTTACGTCGACTCGGTCACATTCGCATAATGTCATGCACCACCAAGCCGGAGTCCGATGGGATGTTCCACATTGCAAAGCAAACACCATTTTAATTTAGCTGGAAGGATGGGAGCCATTTCATTTAGCTACGAAAGGATGCTTTGCTTGCCAGTAATACTATAAACTAGGCACACTACCCTTCTGAACGTTCACTTTAATGCAGACCGTTTTTAAAGTCGTGTCTCCCTCTGCATTTAACTTATAACCCTTGAGGGGTTGGCATCTCCACTCTCTGACAGTGGGAGGAGAGCAAATTTAATGACCTGGATGTCCCACGTAACAGTGACTGCAGTATGTAATTACAATTTCACATTAAAATGAGTAAATATTAAAAATAAAAAATTAGTTGACAATTTAATTTAATTGTTAATTATTTGAACCAATTAATGTTTTATATACACACACACACACACACACACACACACACACACACACAGACATTAATTTTATATAACAGTACATCTGAACACACACACACACACACACACACACACACACACACACAGACATTAATTTTATATAACAGTACATCTGAACTTAATAAAGGTATATGTAAGGTCGTACCAACCTCATTTTTGCTTTCAGGCTTCTGATCGTCGTGCAGCACCAAGGACCCAGCACACGACGTTTTCCTCATATCTAAGCTCTTATCTGCCAGAAGACAGACAGTTTAATATGTTTTACAGTGATCCTGTGCTTCAGCTTCTATTGAACCCAGGGAAATTTATTCTAATCCATCTCTCTGAAAACAAAACAAGAGTCTGAATGAAGTCAACAATTTCAGAACTCCATGACAACTGCACAGGTTTCATATGGACTGGGTTTTGGAACATTATATATCAATTAAACAAATAAGTAAATCGAAAAAAATGTATAGTTGTATATATTCATTTAAAAAAAATGTCAGCAGCAATTTAGATAATAACAATAGTGATTTGTTATTATCAATAATAATATTTGTTATTATCAATAATAATATTATCAACAATAATGACAAACAGCAGGTTTAAACTGCTAAAACAACTGCTAAAACATGCTTGTTAAGCAACTAGTGAATGGACTCTGGTACCCCTCCCCCCCCCCCCCCCCCCCCCAGTCATAGCAAATTAGTTGTTTTTCCACTGCAATAATCACATTTTGTATGTCAAATCAAACAATGACTATGAGGCAAAATTCAGACTGTCTACATTTATTTCATGACTTTTGTTTCACATACAGTATATTCAACTATATTACAACAATTCCATTCAATGAGGCAAGTCCCTCTATTTCACGTCTGCATAAGTATTGGGACAATGTAACTTTTGACAAATTTAATGACTCATTGAAGGTCAATAGTATGTGGAATACCCTTCTGGGGCAGTTCTCAGTGCAGATATAAAGGACGCGTTAAGTAACTGAGTTTTTTCTTTTTGTTTAGTTTTTTTGCACTTTCATGATTGTGTTCAATGTACTGATTTATTTATTGATTTTTATTGTTAGTGAACATTGCACATTTTTAAAAAAAGGTTACAGTTTGGATAGAATAAAACTTTATTTGCTTCACTCATTTGTGTCCTATGAAAAAGACTACTGATGGCTTCCTACAGAAAGCAAGTTCCATTAGTTATGATGCTATCTAATAGTGGATTTGCAATCAATATTTTGATTTAAACTTCCCACTTGGTGTACAATTCATCTTGTTTATTCTCTGTAAAATAGGGTGTTGGATCTTTAATGCTAATGTATTTCAACTGTTTGGTTGATCAGATATTATCAAGTAAGGCATGACATGTTTAAACAAATAATCTGACATGTAATGTTCATGAGGGATAATGAGGAAGGTTCTGATGTTTTGAAAATGAGACATGAATCATACAGAAACTCCATTTGGTTTTGGTGCCTCATAAGTACTGATGCTATAAATGGGGTGCGGGGGGAATCAATAAAAATGTGTTCACAATAAATAAATAAATAAATAAATAAATAAATAAATAAAAGTGTTATTAGGTGTTGCTTGCACCCCGGGAGCTATAATGGAGGAGATTCTGTAATAGGTACATAGATCATTTTAAAAGTCGGACAAAAATATTTCTACATGTACCAACACAGCGAGAGAATCAATACTTCTGCAGTATTGTTGACGACTCAAAATGATCATAAATGAGACCCAGGTTCATTCTGGATTGCTGATGTGGAGAATAATGATGGTGGGGCAGCATAGAAAGATCAGAGGAACGTACATATAATCTTTATAAAAAATGTAAAAAAATTTAAGCATTTTAAAGTTACTTAATACGCATTACAACCCTTTAACTAACAGGCTTTTCCAAAGATTTCTTTGCTCTGGTTGTAAGGTGCATTGATATCCCTGAATGGTATTAAACTGGTCCTGCATCAACACAACAATCATTATCATCATCATCTTCTTCCTCCTTTATAGCAATTTAGAAAATAAAATATTCCTGCAACTTTTAAACAATGGGAAGATGCATATCCAATGCAACAGATGAAAAACAGCGAGGAAGCTTGCTGTTTTTCCACAAGAGTTCAAAAGTTGCTACATGAATCGCTAGAGAAGAACTTGATCTGTGCCAAGGTGGTGAGCAGACGGTGTACATGCCCTGCATATCAAATCAATTTGATTCCTACTGCCTGAGAGACAAAGGATGAGACCGAACTGTGTTCTATTTTAAGACCCTGAGAAACCCAAAGTATTTAACTGATCTCAACAGGATGGTTGTGGAGCTTAAGAAAAGAAGAAGAAACCTAGTAAAAGGATGGGACTAAATCAGAAACCACTGAGCTGCTGGTAGAGGGATACTGAGGTTTGTACAGTACATCTTAATTTTACTGGATGAAATATTAAAGACTGAAAGGGAACTAAAAAGGAACTGCTCTATACATATTCACTAAAAATCTAATTTAATTCTAATAAGACAGTAGAGCAAATAGTAGGGCAGTCTGTAAACTGTACTCTCTCCACAGTTATTGCTCATTAAAACAGTGGCACTCAAACTTCGGCAACTCGTATTCACAGTTCGATGGAATAAAGAAGCTGTAATCAGACCAAGCTCATACCCAGGTTACAGTCTGCGTCCGCTACACAGTACCAAATGAATGCTTGCACTCCTGGATTTCTAGGAACACCAAAATTCCTCATTGTATAAATGTCTCACCTGTTTGCTGTTCCCATGTTCCAAAGGGGGAAACCAATTTTGCATAACAGCAGGGAGAATATATCATGTAATTCAACAAATTGCTGTTGGCAATATTCCGTCTGGCTGGGTAAATACTAAAACCTCATGATTAACTAATTACATTTTTACGGACTTCTGCATGTTTATAGCTGTTATAAAATGAAATGGGGGTAATTCAACTTGAATTCACAGTGCACCATTCACACTTAATCAAAATGACCTATAGGGTGACACCATATGCCAGTTTTTCCAGAATCCCGTGTGTTCATTTTTGCTACACCTGAACGGAGGATATTGCAAAAACTGAAACTCCTTGCTGTGAAAGACATTCATCCACTCCTGAAAATTAAGTGTCCTTAGCGTAAATGTAGAAAAAGCTAGTGATGGTGTTGCATACTGAAAAAAGCCAACATGATAATATTTGCCATCTCATTTTGCATGTTTTAAACAACGTGAGCAATTAATTATTTTTTATGGTGCGTGTCTGGTTTTCAGTAGTTATTTTTATTGACTATTAATAGTGTTACTGACTGGATATAAACTATATCCTTATAACTCTTGACAATAAATACAAAAGAAAGAGAAGATAGGTATAGAAAACAACTGATATATTGATAGGGAAGATACAACTGATATATACATATACTAGTAATACACATAGGAACAACGTCAATATTCTGAATATTTAGGTATTTTTGAAGAGTATATATACAGTATATGGGGTTTGAACCATTAGCCTCACCTGTCACTGGTTGCTCTGCCCAGTCGCCAGCCACAAAAGTCAGTCCTGGTGCAGTCAGTGATGCCACCCTATTGAACTGTGCTGGCAGCACCGGGCCAAGCCGTCCGTCACGAAAGCTGGCACCTGCATGTGGAACGGCAAGGTACCCTGAGTCAGTCAGCATATGAAACACTTGGAGAAGTAGAGGACAAGGGCCTAGACTCAAAGGGCTCTATTTTAATAAACCAAACGCAATGGTGAACGCAAGAGTAATCGCTTGGCGGTATCGCTCTGAGGGCGTGTCGGCGAGAAATTTGGTAATTTCATGACGGCAATCTTGGCGCACCTTATGGCGGTATTGCTAAAAGGCTGGGTTTAAATGTCCAAGGTGTGTCTCTATGGTAGCCAATCAAATTGTTGTTCTCATGCTTTAAAAAAAAAGCCAGTTGGAACGCAATCGCTCCATGCAATTTCATAATGAGCAACCCAAACGCACTGGACCGTCAACGACAAGAGCGATTTTCCGCACAGGAATCAGACATACTTGCAACAGAAGTACAGACTAGGACTGTAGTAATTTATGGATCACAATCCACACCACCTCGTCTCCCAGAAGTTCGGAAGGCACGGGAGGAGGTGGCGAATGCATTAATTAGCCTACATTAGGTGATGTAGGCATAATTATGATTCAAATGGTAGGCTTATGATTCAACTGTGTCAATGTGTAATTTATATATTATAGGCTATTGGCCTACATGATCGCAAGTTTCTTATAAGCTGTCCTGTTTTATTCTAGTATTTTAAATTAAAATTAATTAATTAATAATAATTATAGGCTATTTGTTCATTAAATGGAAGTGTAATGTTGGCATCAGCTATAGACACTACATAGAACTACATGACGAATAAGTTGGCAAATTGCCAGAGTCTATTGCGTTCCCGCTAAGAGGTGGTTCCAGCTGATCATAACGCAATGGGTTTTCGTTGGTTCAAATTGTCACTGAGCCGAAAGTATTTTAGAACACGCCCCAGACAACGCCACCCATCCCACTGCAGCGCAAGCGAAAGGATGTTATGTTGAGAATTTGTTGATCCTAGCGGTATTGCTGAGAAACGCCATAGCGCCAGTTTTAAGACGTTGATGCTGTCAACAAGCTTGCGTTTGACTATACCGTCCCCTTGCGCTGGTTTGAAAATAGAGCCCATACTGTTCACTTACAGTTAAATTACAGTTCTTTGTAATACATGTTTTGTCTTCAGCAATGGTCTGGCAATTCAACAGACACAAACATTTTGTAGATTGTTTACTAAATCGAGGTCAGGGTATTGGAGTTGTTTTGTTTGTAACTAGTATGACGTGTTGTGGGCACGGATTTGTGGGGCTATGGTTTGGCATCTCCGCCATTTTGCCTGGATAGAAGCCTTCCGCCATTTTGCTAATGCTCAGCAATATTTGTTAACTGTATAACAAACAACAACACAGCCAACTGAGCAGATTCCAGAAGAAAACAGTCCATTCAAATTAGTGCCATTGGTACATCAATGTTAACGCCGATGACCAATTTGATTGTCATTGGACATACAACCATCCTACCTAGCTGACCTGAGCATTCTTTCCAATAATCACCCATTACACAGCTAATGTCAAGTGTATAATGTCTATGATTGAATATTAATTATCAACACATGATTGATTGCAATAATTATATAAATATAGGTTTGAATGTAATAGTAGTAGTAGTAGTAGTTCCAGAGCCTACATTGTTTCATATGTTCACTAATCGTCTGGGAAATATACTACTCTGTTAACAGAGACATGCTAGCCCAGTGCCTGTACACCATACCTTTACTTTTTTTAATGAAATATTTTCTTCTTTTTTCTCTTTTAATTTAGAATCACCATTTGTTCCTCTCAAACCAATGTGTGACTCCTGCCTGCACAGGGAGCACGGTGACTCAAGTTCTTTCACTTTCCCCAAAGCATTCACCTGCAATATTCCTCACACAAAAAGGCCATAGAGTGCTACAGGAGAACTAGCACTTATCAGAGGACGGGGGGCTCGCTCCCTGACGACAGGCGGTACCATGTCGGTACCTGAACAACTGTCAGAAGGAGCTGATATAACGCAATTCTAAGGAAGTCTGGCCAACTTGAACCCATCATAGCCCTAGTGGCACGGAGACATTTTTGAATTTGGTCTTGAAGCAAAAATGCACGTCCTAAAATTTTTGTTAATTATATAACCAAGACTTGAGTCAGACATCTAGGCCACCTATAATTGTGAGCATCTTCACCACCTGTGCCATTCAACTTGTCATTGATTCCCGACACAAATGCCTCTGGATGGTCCCCTTTTTCCTAAATAAGTTTCTTTCATTCGCGCACCTCCTGCTGCTTTTTAGTCTGTCGACAATCATAACCACTGGAAGCTCTGCGTGATGCTGCGGAATAGTGCCCTCTAATTGCCTCAAACAGCTGCAGTTTGGAAGAAGACAAGGAAGCAATGAAGCAAGCACATACTAGAACTGAAAACAAAAAAATAAAACAGATTGATTGCAGAGGCTCTACAGTGATGGCTGTGTGAAACATACTTGCTTCAAACTTCAAAGTATGTGAAATCTACCCCCCCCCCATTAATAAATAAAATAAATTAATAAAATAAAATAAATTGTGCATGGAGTGCTTACCCTGGTTGATTTTCTTCTTTCTTCTCTCCTACCTTGTGTTCATTACGTATGTAATGAACAATATTTCAGTATGTCTGAGCTATCCCTAATGGGAGAGTACTTGCTTTGGTAAATATTACTTTGTAATTAGATCATTGGTCAATCTCTCCAGGGCAAGAAACAACTCAAATGATTCCTCAGGATGCCTTAGCAGATACACGTTGTGTTGCACACCTTATTGTCTGTGCCATGTCGGAATGGCCCAAGAGAACGAAGAGTATGATAAAATATGTGATTAATGAGGATTCTTAAGGTTCATGCTTCAAAAAATAAATCATAGCACTTTCCCCCCTGAAATTAAGGTAGGTGTTCAAAATAGAAAATGTATTTATTTATTTGTTTGTTTATTTGTTTGCTTTTATTTTAAGTTCACCACAGCTTAGATCTTTTGTAACGAAGCAGAGATTTAGTGCCCAGCGATACTCCAACAATACATTGTGCAGTAAAATTTGTTCTCGTACTAGCCGCACTTAACCCATGTGATTGACATTTTTACGTATTACCAGTCTGTCCTTTTGTGGAGATGGATTTTTACAGGCTGAACTCATGATTAACTGTCTTCCTCAAATATACAATATCAGATTCTGAACTGAAACTGTCTGATTACAAATTCATTATCAAACCAATTATCACAAAGCCACCCAAAAAATGTGTATCATTGATATGTCTCTTTGTAGCACTAATAATAATAATAATTAATAATAAATAACTGCTTTCAGAAGGGCTGCCAACATGAGCAGCAGATAATAGCAGCAGTCAGCATCACTTTATGCATTTTGAATCTGTATTTAATGAAGCAGAACACGGAAAAGGCCACGACCCTTCAGTGCAGATGCACATTCAACGTTTCAAGTGTAGTCAAAGCTAATTAATAAATGGCCTTAATTGATTAGTAATGATCACTCGCGAGTTAAGGCTTCAAACTGTCAAGTCAATCATGCGGGATGAGGTGATTTCATTAACAGTCCTAGCCACTTCATCTCCATCAGCCGCATCATGTTCACACAATTTTCAAAAGTATTATTTAAAAAAAAATTCTAATATGTCAACATAGCTAAGCTCATTTGATTCAGCATGACATTGAGAGGCAATCATTTTCATATTGCCTGTCTGAATCCTTTTAGATAAGTGCAGTCTGTTTGGAAAGGTTAATTACGTTTGAAATTAGCCGGGGCTGAGAGAGGACTGCTCCAGCTGTCTGTTAAAATGAAAACATTTGCTCTATAGCTACTGTGTTGGGAAGAAAAGAAAACAATTGCGTCTGTAAAATGTACTGACATAACAAGAGAAAACATGCATTTGGAATGCAATTATTTTGAATATTATTGAGGCGCATGGTCAATATTATTATCATGTAAAATAAGTTATTATTCACTATTCAAATCAAATGAAGTTCAAATCAAAATAACAATAACAAGTATACAGAGAGAGACCCACATTTTGTGGGACAGTGTCACATTTTGACCCTTTTTTTCTGAGTGACAGTTATTTGGAATTCAGTGGCAGTTCCATGTTATGTTTTGGGAGTTTTTTTGTTCTTTTTGATAAAGGCGTGAACACAAAAATCTATGAAAAATAACAAGCACTCACTCCAGGGTCTTCAAATCCAGCGAACTCACTTTTATGGTCACAGAATAATGTGCTGGAAGCCTATCCCAGCATGCATTGGGCGGGAATACACCCTGGGCAGGTCGCCAGTTTATCACAGGGCTCACACAGCATTCACTCACACATTCATAACTACGGGCAATTTAGTCTCCAATTCACCTAACCCGCATGTCTCGGTACCTTCTTGCTGTGAGGCGACAGTGCTACCCACTGCACCACCGTGCCACCCACTTGATTGTACCAGCGTATAAAGTGAACAATCCATCTGCTAGGTAACTAACTATTTAGCTAGCTGGTTAATCGTCGACTGAAAAGCAAAATAAAAGTATATAGTAGGAATCAGGACAGGGTGGCATTGTGGAAAATAGGTAGAAAATGAAATAAAGTAGCTGACTTGCACCACTGACTGCAAAAGCAAGCTAGACAATGTCGGCAAAGAGCATGTGAAATGTTACCAGGAGAGAAAAAAAAAAAAGACAACTAAGAAAGCGATCAAGCAATAATGCTACTCCCAAAGTCAAAGACTTCTCACTGTGTATGCTGTTTCCTTGGGTTAATTAAAACAACAGTAGCCTACTCCGCCACATGCCCAAATCAACAAAGAAGCTAATTTCCTTCTCCCGATCATGTTGAATATTCATACTGTACGCCACATAAATTAACGTCACATAGACCGAAAATTGTTTATGTTGCTATTTGACTGAAAATGAAAAACTAGGGAAACAAAATCATTTGTGAATAACAGGCTAACATGATCTAAGTCACTACCAAGTCCTGGTTGTTTTCATTATTTTTCAAGGAATAATGTCACTATGATCCTCCAATTACACTTCTTATTCAGGAATGCATTATGTGCAACAGTTACAAACCAAAATTCACATTTCGGAAACCCTTGTATGAAATGGGAAGCTACACTGCCTGGCCAAAAAAAAAGTTGCACACTCTAATATTTTGTTGGACCGCCATTAGCTTTGATTACAGCGCACATTCGTCATGTTATTGTTTTGACAACCTTATGCAACGTCACAACATTTATTTCCGTCCAGAGTTGCATTCATTTTTGGCCGAGGTCTTGTGTTGATGACGGGAGAGTCGAACCACTCCGTAAAGTGTTCTCCAGCACATCCCAAAGACTTTCAGTGGGTTTAATGTCAGGACTCTGGTGGCCAATTCATGTGTGAAAATGATTCCTCATGCTCCCTGAACCACACTTTCACAATTTGAGCTCGATGAATCTTGGCCAGGCAGTGTATGTGAATATCTAGTTTGTCCACCGTAAGGTAAATGTTTCTCTTTTCAATGTCACACCCTTTATTCCAATTAACAAATAAGATGAAATAAAAGATCCCATAATTTTTTCCTGGTGAACAAAAAACATATTTCTCTCAAATTGTGCGCACAAATTAATTTACATCCTTGTTAGTGAGCATTTCTCATCTGCCAAGATAATACATCCACCTCCTGACAGGTGTGGCACATCAAGATGCTGATTAGACAGCGTGATAATTACACAGGCGTACCTTATGTTGGGGACAATACAAGACCGCTCTAAAATGTGCAGTTTTGTCAAACAACACCATGACACAGAAGTTCTGAGGTAGCGTGCAATTGGCAGGCCGACTGCAGAAATGTCCACCGAAGCTGTTGCCAGAGAATTAAACATTCATTTGTCTACCACAAGACTCCTCCAATGTTGTTTCACAGATATTGGCAGTAGGTCTAGCCGGCATCACAATCGCAGAGAATGTGTAACCACGCCAGCGCAGGACCTCCAAATCCATTTGTTTTCACCTGCGGAATCCTCGGAGACAAGCCACTCGAACAACTGATGAAACTGTTGTTTCGCACAACAAAATAATTTATACACAAACTCTCATATACTGCCTCAGGGAAGCTTATCTGCGTGCTCGTTGCCCTCACCTTCGATGGCCATTGGCATGCTGGAGAAGTGTCCTCTTCATAGATGAATCCCAGTTTCAATTATATCGGGGAGACGGCAGACAGCGTGTTTGACGTCGTGTGGGCGAGCTGTTTGCTGATGTCAATGTTGTGAACAGAGTGCCCCGTAGCGACGGTGAGGTTACCGTATTGGCTGGCATGAGCTACGGACAACGAACACAAGTCCGGAACATTTTTCTTTACGGGGGTGTTATTGTTTTGGCATGTATGATGCTGTTTAACATAGCAGTTTAACATCCGACAATGGACAGTTTGTTTATTGAAAGCTAAAAGCTTTTTATCCGCCACTTAGCAGAAATACCATACATTACCATAAAATCATACCCAGCCTATATTGGAGCGATATATAAATTGGCCAAATTTCCTTAATAATATCATGACTTTTACAATACTCCCTAGGTGGTTTTATAAGGCGAATTGTGAGTGACAAGAGCGCTGTGAATGGACTTGAATCTGATTAACCTAATTTTACAGGAGAGCTACTGCATCTGGCAATATAATATAAAATTAAGTTCAGAACCGCCACTGAAAAAAAAGAATAAAATAAAAAGAGCACTCCTTCAAAAGAGGGATAATTTTCTGAAAGATTAATAAAATAATCAAGACAAAATGGCTGGGCCTTGAGGATCTGAAATCCAGCAGGCTGTGGCAAAGTAAATTATATCATGAACGTAGCAGTTGGTGGACGGAAATAAGCCAGCCACAGGCGGAATGAACACAAATAAGTAGAGTAAGAGTAAGGTAAGTGGAAAATGGCAGTCAGAGCAGGGTGAGCTGGGCTCTGAGCAAGCCACTCAGGTGTTTCCATATTGCTGTAGATTTATTTATTTACTTATTTATTTGCATCTGCACATATTTGTTATTTATGTATGTTATTTATTTATTGAAGAAGGTTTCTATTCAATGTTATTATATTCCATAATTAAAAAGCATCTGACAGGCAATATATGGACAACAATATTTTTAAATAT
This sequence comes from Synaphobranchus kaupii, assembly GCA_029718625.1. Classification (NCBI taxonomy): domain Eukaryota; kingdom Metazoa; phylum Chordata; class Actinopteri; order Anguilliformes; family Synaphobranchidae; genus Synaphobranchus; species Synaphobranchus kaupii. The sequence goes on along the minus strand of CM056379.1, from coordinate 97,837,103 downwards.
TTGCTCTCTCTCTCTCTCTCTCTCACACACACACACACACACACACACATTACTGACTACAGGCAATGTGCGTTATTGCAAAAACCTTCAGAAGTTACTTTGGAGAGTGCTCAGCTCTGGCAAAATGAGGCACATGGTCAAACATACAAAATTAAGTTCAGGCTTTAAAATAGTGGGTCATTATTTTTGAATCAGCCTGCAAGTCATATAACTTCAAAAAAATAAATGTGTTATTATCACCGAAGCAAGATGAGCATTAAACAAAAATGTGTCCACCTTAAATTGATAGGCTACACACTACTGTGCTATAAAAAACACACTTTTTAATGTGTTTCTGCACGTTTTGATGGGCGTTCTTATTTATTACAGTGCGAGACACAGCTTAAGTTCAACTCGGCTTCTAGTGTGTTGCCAGACTGCTACTCACCTACAACTAAGAATGCGATCAAGCAATAATGCTACTCCCAAAGTCTTCACTCTCCATTTTCCTCACTGCTTTATATTATGACAATAGTTATCTAAGCTTAATTTAAGCTCTTTTCTGCTTTAAAGTCTTTTTACCTACAGTACTTCCCATCATAGTCAGTAACTTTAAGTTTCTAAGTAAATTAAATGCATACATTATTAGTGACTTAGATCATTATTAGCCTATTATTCACAAATTATTTTGTTTCCCTAGCTCTCTTTTTTTCAGTCTAATATGTGACATTCATTTATGTGGCATACAGCTTACCGTCTGTGCTGTTTATTTTGTTTTTAAAAAGGACATATTGCTTGTATTGTCACGGCCCCTATTTCCAACTGCCAGATACTACCAGATACTTTCGGCATGTCTGAACTGTGTTTTTGCTAATTGACATGATTATTTAACAATTGGTTTAGTTATTGTCTGCACCTGTCCATCAGTGTTGTTACTCATACCACCTGTTTTATCTTGCATTTAAGTTCCTGGTTTTCTGTGTTTCTTTGCTTGGTTTTAGTTTAGCATCCTTGCCTGCCGTCTTTTGTGTGTTAGCACATTTGCTTGGTATGTACAGTTGAAGTCGGAAGTTTACATACACTTAGGTTGAAGTTATTAAAACTAATTTTTAACCACTGCACAGATTTCATGTTAGCAAACTATAGTGTTGGCAAGTCAGTTAGGACATCTACTTTGTGCATGACACAAGTAATTTTTCCAACAATTGTTTACAGATAGATTATTTCACTTTTAATTCACTATATCACAATTCCAGTGGGTCAGAGGTTTACATACACTGTTTCATTTTTAATATTTGGTTGCATATCCTTTGGCTTTGCATGCCATGACTTTCTGATGTCTGTGACCCAACAACATCAAAATACTCTTGATATCTTATTTTCTGGTACTCTTACAAGCGATACTATAATGTCTCTGCATTTGAATGGATCTCTATGGGAATTGGGGGATGGGACTAGATTTAGCTGGAAATTACACTGGAACAGTATGGAACAAATGGTTGGCTAAATTTATGGCTCTAGGTCATCAAGGGTCTGACATAAAACAAGCCATAAATCATCACTCTGCTGCCAGATATGCAGTAGATAAGGATGGATAACTTGATGGATTTCTTCTCCTGACTTGTTTTTTAATAGAGTTTGTTGGGACAATGGACTACAAGCCCCACAATGAACTACAGTCACTCCCGAGATAACAGTGACGCATTCAACATCGCCTCCCGACTGCAATAAAAGTTACAGCGTCCAATGCGGTCGGGCTGAGAAATGCACGTCACTCACCCGAGGGATAAAACTTTGGGACCTCCCAGAGTTCGCTCTCTCTGGCGTGTGGTAACGAACTGTATGCATTAAAAGAGACCAAGTTACTTCGTGAACTAAATCTAAAATATTTTAACCCTTGATCACGGTTATAGTTTCAGATTTTAGAATCCGAAGTAGTGCACTAATCCAACCCGACAATTCTGTTGGAGACTGCTCTACGGGCAGTTTGGGAATTCCAGTTCCAAAGACGACCGGTTCTCTTTGTTACTTTTGTCGACGCGAATTCCCCCGCGAGGCCTCCGACCAGGACTACGCCTCAGGAGACTTGGACATCACCCAGGACCTGTGTTTCCAAGTCATCCATCCCGGGATCCCTTTTTTTTTTCTTCCCGACGACGGTCGGACGAACACTAGCCTACGAACTGCGGTGTCTGATCTCTCATGAGGTCGGACCTCAAGTAAGGCCGTATTATCTGGGTACAGATTGGCTGGCACCGATATGGTGATACTGTATTGCAGTTAACTGCATTTAAGTCTGATGAGATTATGCTGGGCAATAACTGTTTTTACTCGCTGTGTGATATATGATGTGTTGTTAGTTTCTCTAACTGTATACCCTCACTGCATGATTTTGTGTTGCTACATATATATTCTAAAAGTGTGATTTCCCCTTTTTCGATCTGGGCACGATAGTATCCTAAATTCGGGACTAACCGTAATTAGATAACGGGATATTTATAACGCGCTTCCCCAAGCGCTAGTAGAAATAAATTCCCTAGAATCAATCACGGCTCGATTAGTGATAGAGGCATAATTCAGCCTATTAAGAAAGTGCCAGATCTCCCTACGGCTTGAGTAGGCTCGGCCTGAGCGTGCTGAAGCCATATTCATACTTCCCTCCCTCTTCCGACACGCGTACACGCGTGTTCGTGTGCCTCACCTCCATCTTTCTTTCTCTCCCTCTTTCTTTGTCTCCGCCACGTGCACCCGCGTGCACGCGCATCCTTACCTCCTTTGTGTGTGTTCTATCTATATCACCCCGCCGTGGGATATAATCGTTTATTACCTGGTTACCCTTTTGTAATAAACTATATTATTTGCATCTGGTGTTGGCGTGAATATTTCAAGCATTTATAAAAAGTCACACTCACAGAACAGATACAAATCTCCCGTAATTCAACGTGGAGTATTGTTAAAGTTTAAAGGTAATTAGACTCTATATTACTTCCACTAGAATAACCGGGTACTCCACAACGCAATTCCTTTAGCGGAATGCGCTACTTCTCGTTCTAGGGCGTTATAATTACATGAGACTGATTAATAAATATAAATTATACCTTTTGACCCTACAAGTTCAATAGGAAAATTTTACAGGAGAAACAACCCTTAAAGTGATCCATCCATATCTACTGCATATCTGGCAGCAGAGTGATGGTTTGTGGCTCGTTTGATACGTCAGACCCTTGATGACTTAGAGCCATTTAGCCAACCATTAGTGTGACAGGGGTGATTGTTCAAATTTTATACCACTTGTCCAACCTGCCTTTTGGAACATTTTCAAAATTTTGCATTAATATAATTTAATTTTTCAGGCAATTGCTTACTTTTTTGTACGCAAAGGTAAGATACATCCATTGACAACATGTACTGAATTTGGTGTCATCTGACTTCGAGAGAAGACGTTTTTTGAAGGTATTTCCAAATGTAACATGTGTGGGTGTATATGTTAATGATGAAGTAGCTAAATCACCAAAGATTAGATCAGGAGAGATAAATCTGTATATTTTGGCTGTACTAGACATGAAATGGTGAAATGTAATAAGATAAACTCTTCAGGGTTAATCAGAAAACAGTTGTAGTCTCATAACCAGGTAGGATATTTGGTTCCTTAAACATGTTTATACCAGAGATTTTGTAGAAAGAAATAGTGTCTACTAAACCGAAAGTACATTGGGTACTGTAGTCTACATAGTACAGTAAGCAAGGGTAAAATGCTGAATGTTTATTTATACATCTTTACAACCTTTTAACAATATTGTATTGTTCCTATATCGGAACATGATTTCTTTTTGCATGTAAAAACAGTGCATTTTATTGTCTGTGACTGTGGCAAGATGAAGGTTGTAAACAGCTTGGGATATTAATAGCACCCTGCTATTTTATTGCCCTGCAGTGCAACTTGAGAGGCTGCGGCTTTTTCACGCCGTGACACTATTGAACAAGCCTGCATCTGAATTTTTGGGGTTTTCGTAAAGCTGTAGTTTAGAATTTCAGAGAAACATGAATAATGTAATTTGCACTACCACTAGGGTGCCACTGGGTTAATTCACAGTATTGCAGTATCAGGCAAGTATGAAAAAATAAATGAATATCCCTTTTAGATGGAAAGTGTTTCAAAGAAGTGTAACAAAACAAATGTATTTAGTTCCCTGTTCACTGTAATACCAGTAAAGCCCCTTTCACACATGGAAGCTGTAACATTGCCGGGTTCAATTATCTCACACACAGGTCTGCTATACAGAATTTTTCCCTGTCGAGTATGTTCACACTTGACATGACCATTCGAGATAGATTAGGCAAAGCACAAGGCAGCATGTGTACCTGTAGCAATGTAGGACAATTAATGTTAACATTACGTTAGTTGCTCTTTAAAATAGGCAGATATTGTGCTGAATAATAGTTTTGGCAGAGATGTCAATCCTACCAACACAACACAGTGGAAGAATGTCTTAAGATAACTTGCGTATCTTTAGGCAATACAACTCAGTTAGTACCACAAATAGAACAATTAGAAGCTTGAAAAATCGATACACGGAGTTGTTTTAAGGTTACGTTAGTTGGTCTTTAAAATAGCCAGATATTTCTCTAAATAAAAGTTTTGGCAGAGATGCAAACACACAGAACACAGCACAACACAGTTGAAAAGTGTAAGGGGGTCGGGTTCGGAGGACCAGACGTGACAGAAGGAATCTAAAAGCTATTTACGTAGAAATAGCCACAAACGCAGAATATAATCCGCGAAAGGGGAAAGGGGAGAATTCGCCTCAACTCTCATAAAACAGGATAATAAAGGGGGTGAATGAAACAGTAAAGAAAAGAAAATGACCCTAACAGGGCGAGAACTTGCAGATACGAGTGAACAGACCAAGAAAGCAGAAAAGAGAGGTAACAGAGGTATACCTCCAAAGGAGGGAGAACAAAGACAAAAGGACAAAAAGCAAATGAAAGGCAAAAAGAGATCCTAAGATCTAAACCTAACTAAGATAGCTAACGGGATTTCTTGCTTTGCTTATTTGTATCAACAAAGAAAGCAGTCTCCCAAATCCTATACCTCACTGGCTAAGTGAAGTCGCAAGAGAACAACTAAGCACCGGAAACAGGAAACACAGGACTTATAAAGCCGGCCGGTAATAAGGGACGGGTGAGGGAAATTAAGGGCTGCGTCCCAATCCAGTTTTTGCTCCACCCTCGTAAACTTCACTTGCAAACTTCACTTGGGAGGATGTGACGCACATACCAATAAAACCGGAGTATTCACTTGCGTTTAGCGAGTGGGAGGGAGCGAGGGCGGAGCGGGTTATTTGAATTGAGACGCACTTCACCCCCATCTATACTCGGAAGTAACCGTGCTGTGCACAGTGGCGTGTCGTGGGATCTCGGATCATGTAAAACGCCTGTCACCGTAGACTACATTTAAACGGATGAAACTCTCAACCTGTTTACATTAATTATCAGTCAAGCAATTGATTTACTGAATAACAAATATCAATAAATACAGCAAGTTTTGTGGGCAAGCATATTTCTTTATGTCATAAAATCGTGTAGCTTTTAAATATGTAGGACAGCCGTGCGCTGGAATAAAGCATTTAAACCGAAGATATTCTCAACCTGTTTCCGTTCATTTTGCTTGCTTATGTCAATCAAAGTCCCTGAATCAATTATATATAGGCTAATGATTAACAAATGACAATGACAAAGAGATTACTAACGTGAGATTGTTTAATAAGGGTGGCAATAATTCTGAATAATTAACTGGCAAAAAATCCCAACGTTTTCTGTGAGTTGCACGTTAGCATTGCGTATTTCCTCATCACCTTAAAGAATGTAATTTAAGACTTTCGATTTGTTCAAAACGATTTATACATTAGAAAGCATACCTCTTAAGAAAGAAAAACCTCTTAAATTGCTGGAACCAGCGTTTAGCGCAATGCATGCTTTCAAGCTAGAAAAACAAATTTACCTAAATATGCGCTGTTCATTGATCACTTTGCATGAATTAACGCATTTTGCGGCAGCACAAATGTGGATAAAGCCGAGTAAAATGCTGTACAAGTTTATTTACCTATTCGTCTTGGTTATTGCGAAATTTAATTGTTTGGCTATCTGGGAAATTATAGGCTACGGAAAAATATTTAGACACGAGTAGCCTAATAATCCGTTTAAAAGCAAGATTAAGATAGAGAACCTGGTAGCCTACATCACACAGTACGCTACACTGTTGCTGCATAAAGCAGTTTGCTAAACCATGAAATACAAAATAGCAAACTACTACTTGATTAACCTGTATTTATTAGCCTATACAGCATCTTTTCCATTCTGTATGCGCTTTTAATGTATAATACCGCGATAAACATGAACGTGATTACCACTGAACAGGACGTTCGATGTGAATTGTGGGTAATATCAATCAATCAATCAATCAATATTTATTTATATAGCGCATTTCACAACAAGTTGTCACAATGCACTTCACATTGTGCTTGCAGAGTCTACTCTTTTAAAGACTCGTTCCCTTGATAAAAGTTGAGGGTGGAGGGGCTATGTCACAAACTTCACTTGGCTTTCTAACGGATTGGACTCACACTTAAAATGGAGACCGAGGGTACATCCTGGTCTCAAAAGGGATTCCCCCAAGTGAAGTTTGCAAGTGAAGTTTACGAGGGTGGAGCAAAAACTGGATTGGGACGCAACCAAGGAAAGAAAGAGCGAAGGCCCAGAACGGAAGACGGAAAAACAGGGCAAGAGCGCCCCACGCCACCCAGAGGAAGAATGACCGCAGAAACAAAAGAAGGCTGAAACCCCATGACAAAAAGTAATAGTTCTAAGATAACTTTTGATAATCTTTAGCCAATATAGCTCAGTTATCACAAATAGCTTACGTTAACAACAGAAGCATGGTTTATCAGCTAAAAATCAATGCTTAGCCTATATGCAAAGTTGCTTTCGGTAAAATGGAAGGAAAATAATTATGTTAGCCAAGTTAAACAGCTAGCTATATCTCTCATTGATAGGATATGTGGCACTAGCCAGCTACATTGCGTAAAAAGCAAAACTGAAAGAGCCTGACACAGATGTTTACCAGGGAGAAGTAGCATAGCATATAAGCAATTTGTGAGGCAATGTCAATAATCACAATGTTGTAATGTTCATACAAGCAAGTACAGTGACATTGTTTAATCCATTATCCATAATCAAATTTCCCTCATAAAATCGCATAATGCAGCTCCAATTCACATCATAGCCCATGTGTGCAAGGATTGCTGAGAGGGCTGATTAAAGCTATGTATTAAAGAAATTATTCCAGAAACAAACGGTCCTACGTAAGACCTTTGTAGCCTTTTTTGTGCTTTATCCAGGAATGTTTCTGCTTTTATTCACACTAGAGCCTGTTCTGGATAACTGCCGGAGCGTCTTACTCGGAAATTCAACTGATTTTATTCACACATGAGGCCAACACAGAAGTTTTCTGGAACATTTGTGGGTTAAGATGCAGGTGTGAAAGGGGCTTCAGTGAAATAAACTAAATATCCTCTGCTCGTCTGTCTGACAGAATGTTTCTAAGTATAAATTTTAATTTCAAAAGGGTATTGCTCAGAAAAGTGTATAAAAAACAGAATGTTTCTTTAAAAAAAAAAAAAAGACATTACCCAGTAACATATTAAATTCTATTCGATACCAGTTCAATATCAATAGATAAAAAAATACCAACATAAAAAATAACTTTAAAATATAAAATAAAATACCAAAACATTTTTTTTTTCCTTCCATTGTTGTTCTGTTTTAGGTTACACCTTTTTTATTGCTAAATTACCAAAGTTCAATGTTCTGGGGAATGATTTTAGTTATCTTAGAAATGCCAATTTAGCTTAGTGAAGAAGAGAAACAATGAACGGCGATAGTGCTGACGCAGTTCAAGCCCATTCAAAGAGTGTGCAGAATCTCGTTGCTCCGACTGGCTCGCCATCTTGGATCTCCCACGCATACCCATAGGTAAAATAAAAAATAAAAACACCTGTTGCAGGATTCTATCAGTCCAACTCTAGGCTACACAATCCTCAACATTCATATTGTGTTTAGAAATACAACTCTTATTCTGAAAATGTCCCGTATAAGTACTACAATGCATTTACAAACACAGCAGCTTTACCGACGTATCTTACATATCATTGTATATTACACACTCATATATATATATATATATATATATATATATATAGTATATTACAATCATGATTGCAGATCTTCTCTGCTTTCTTTCCAAGTTCACTTTACAAGTCGACACACCTCCTACTCACTTAAATTTGCCATTATGATTTCTCCTTAAATTGATTGAGAAAAAAAAGAGGCCCAGTAAGGGTTTCAGGCTATATTTTTCAACCTGTCTCAGCTCATGAGGCTAGAAACCCTGTGGCCAGGCTGAAAGTAGGTGCAGGAGGGTCGATAAACAGCAGATATTACTTAGGGAAAGGGTTTAGGGGAGCTTGATGTTTGAAGTGACTTGATGGAAGATGACAAGAGAACATTATCTGTAATCTATTGTTATAGAGGCATCAAAAGAGACAGAGAGCCGCTTTGAGTGGCTTTTGACCACAGTAATTCAAGTAGAATGAAGCAGGGTATGGGGAAAAAATACACCCTTAAAAAGACACACAAAAAAAAGCAGGCATAATGAATGTAATAACATGAATGCATTCAGTTTATCAAAGTAGATTGTGGCAGAGTGTGTCAAGGACTAGAAACCGCTTTTTTCTTAAATACCGTACAAAGTATTCACCTTTAAAGTGATACTGCAGTCAAAAACCAACTTTTCCCGTTGAAAACCGATGTTTTGGGTTAGATTATGATCATACACAACTGTTTATGTCCGAAAATCTCATGTCTAGTCAAAATAGTTTTATCTGAGTTTTTGTGTGTCTTACCAATGCGCTAGTTTCCGGGGATTTGTGATGTCACGAGATCCTTAACATAAAAATGGGTGGAGTTGAGGTGATCCTAGGGGTGGTCTCGGCTGGGCACGTGGTATAAAAGCAGAGACCAACGGGTTTTTTTTTCCTCTTTGAGACTGAGACCCTTACTGCTAACTAGTTCGTTCAAGTTCAAATGTGAATTGCTTTGTATTACTGCTAACGTTAATATTACGACTTATATCGACACACCCTTTCACTCTTTGACCGTATGAATATTCATAATATGACTACGTGGCACCATCGTCATATGACCACACCCACTCACGAGTTCCAGTTCAAATTGAAGCGGTAAAAAAGGCCTTAGAAAAGCCTCTGCAGTATCTCTTTAACCCTTGAGTAAATTTTTTTTTTTTAATAAAAAACAACATAACCCTTTCTCATCTTTTTAAGTCAATAGCATTAGGCCGTGCTGCTGTACCTCAGACACATTCGACATATTTAGCAAATTCCTTCATCAAACATTTTCCTAACATGGCAGGGATGGAACGCCTGTCAGAGGGGGGATCGCACATCAAGAGGGGGTCCGACCCTATGGACTGTGTCACACATATCACACCTAGAACCAAGAGGGGGTCCGACCCTATGGACTGTGTCACACATATCACACCTAGAACGAACACTTTTAAGCCTACACTGAGGCATATTTGAGGTATTTTTTCTGTGTGGCAAGATGGAACTTCTGACCTTTGGGTTCAGGGGTTTTACCCTCTAATTATTTTTTTCAAATTTTTAAGGCTTCTCATCCTCAGATCTGTGTTACAATCCTGAATTTAAAAGACATGCAGAGATCCATACCATGGATTCACAATTGGTTTAAAGGCAACAGGGCTCCCTAGTAGCTCAGTCAGAAAATGTGCTTGCAGTTAGCAAGGCTAATCATCACAATCAGCGATGAGAAAGCATAAAAGTAAAACGCCAGGCACATATAGAATAAAAATTAAAACTTAGACGTAGTATATGAACAGATCACAGAAATATCAGTCTAAAATAGTCTGTACATAACTGCTTGTACAGGGTTGAGTAGCTTTGACAAGTTCACAAAAAAAAAAAAACACTTAGTTAATCACATTCCTTATTATGCGCCTGGAGACAATGGTCATTGCTATAGGTCTTTATGACTACATATGAATTTGAGTCAGGGCTTTCAATTCCTTGTTCAAGTCCTCTGTGCTGAAGTATTAAATCAAATTTAATGTGGGCTGGGATGCAACATTAGTGCTACTTAGCTGAGGAATTTGCCTATACATCACTGCTTTCAAGTTCACTGCCTGTCATGAAATGGTCTATCACAAATAAAATAAATGCATGAATAAATAAATAAATAATAATAAAAAAACAAATTAAATAAAAAAATTTATTCAATTAACACATTGTATTTTGAAATGAATTATGTCACTTTCAAATCAGAAGAATTAATATTCATAAAAAACTTTTTTAGCAAATAATTGACTAATAGCCTGAATAAAGGTTCAATTACTCATGAATGAGTACAGAAAGTGAGGGCAATGCTGTAAAATAAATCTCAATCATACTTAGCGTGAAGATGCATGATCCAGTTGTAATTATTATTTTGCGACAGTGTGCTTGAGGACATTATATTTTTTATTAACGCATCACTGGCTTCTCAATTTTTAAATACTAATGCAAGCGCCGTGTTTGCCTTTCATTATTTATCATTGTTCATATTTCCCATGTCAGTTTCTTGGAATGAGCGATTGCTTTTGTAAGCCCAGGAGAGCGCGGATCAGCATGCGCCTCCTCCAAACACACGCGAGGCCACCGGCTGCTTTGTTTAGTCTGCGGCCCACCCGTCGAGCCGCGCGGCCTTAGCATCGGAGGACGTACTGTAGCTGGGACGCACCTCGGGTATCAAATCGATCAGTGGAGTCGCTCTGCACCCTACTGACCGGAGGCCTTTCTCCCTGCCTGGCACTATGGGAAATCAGGAACCTTCCTGCAAGGCTGCCAGCCGCTGTCAGTAGCTGTGCACTCAGGATTCGGTTCCAGACAGTGCAGGTGCACCACTGGACTGAGGAAAAGAGTCTTAGCTTGCTGCGCCAATCGGAAATGCCTGTGTTATAGTTTGTTATATTTGTTTTCGATAGATTTTTTTTTTTTTTAGATACAATTTTAGAAAACATTAAAAAAACATTCTCTAAACTCTGAAAACTTGAGAAAAAATACAAAATTTACAGTGATTTATCTAAATACCCGGTTCACGATTTCCAAACTGCACCGCTGCCTCCCGTTTTAAAAAGGTGCCGCAAGCCAGTCGATGCTTCAGCTTTAATTACCTGCTGCGTTTCCAGCTTTGCAACTTCATTGCAAGTCCAAAAAACCAGTGTTCTTCCCTTGTATCAATAGCAATTTTTCATATGGAAAGCATGCCTTAATATATGTGCATGCTTTTACTCATCGTAGCATTTATTTTCGTGGCGTTGCATGCACTCCCAAAGGTGCATGAGTTTGGAAAGCCAAAAAGCGTATACAATGATTCTATACCATAAACAGAGGGATACTCATCACGTATTGGCTGATTGCCTTTCTAAAATACATATATACACATATGAATGACCTTATAAAATTCATAATTTAAAATTGGGACAGATCATGGGAAATGCCAATGAAGCAGCTGCCAATCTCTTGGTATAAAAAGCCAGTGTAGTATATGAGCGTTTAACCAATTAACTTAGTAACCTTAACTAGCAGTATCAGTATGAATTAGCAACATCATCTTGCTACAGTGGATAGAAATGCATAGCAACTAATGCATCCATACATTTCTTCATAATAAAATGTGTATGAATTCATGCTTCTGTTTTGTCAGTATGGTTTTCTGATGGCAGATGTAAAATTATTGCACTTCAAAACAGCAGAATATCTTGCAATGTATTTTAGCTCTAACAGAATGGCAAGTCTCATTTTACACAAGTGGCTGTTTTCATAAATTTTGAACCGTCACACAGTGGCATCATTTCAGTAAAACATATGCCTGCGACAATGTCGTCATAACGAGAATCAGATGAATTGCATGCTCGAAGCAAGGCACACTCGGTTAGACAAGAAGTTACCTGCATTATTCATTATTAATTTATACATTATGATCCACATAAGGGAGAATTAAGTGCTTAAGTAATGGTAATTGATTTTTCATATGGGTTGTTTTCTAAAAATAAAAGAAGAAAATCTTGGCACCTGCTCGCCTAGTTCAAAGAACTATGGCCACCATGGGACATGTAACACTGTGGCGTCTGCTTTCCCCTGGCTTCAGTGTGTGGTTTGAGGTGATGTACATGGTTTGCCTTCATTACTGGAGCAGAAAAGCAACTCAGAAGTACAACCATGCATGCTAAATGTGCATTCAGGCAGTGTGAAGCTTGTTGTGCTAACTATATACGCATACAGTTGAAGTCTGAAGTTTACATACACTGAGGTTGAAGTCATTAAAACTCATTTTTAACCACTCCACAGATTTCATGTTAGCAAACAATAGTGTTGGCAAGTCAGTTAGGACATCTATTTTGTGCATGACACAAGTAATTCTTCCAACAATTGTTTACAGACAGATTATTTCACTTTTAATTCACTATATCACAATTCCAGTAGGTCAGAAGTTTACATATACTAAGTTGACTGTGTCTTTAAATTTTTTATATTTCGTCACATATCCTTTGCATGCCATGACTTCCTGATGTCTGTGACCCAACAACATCAAAAGACTCTTGATATCTTATTTTCTGGTACGCTTACAAGCGATACTATAACGTCTCTGCATTTGAATGGATCTCTATGGGAATTTGGGGGTGGGACTAGATTTAGCTGTAAATTATGCTGGAACAGTATGGAATACATGATTGGTAAAATGACTGTAAGTCATCAAGGGTCTGAGGTATCAAACAAGCCTCAAACCATCACTCTGCTGCCAGATATGCAGTAGATATGGATGGATCACTTTAAGGGTTGTTTCTCCTGACAAATTTTCCTATTGAACTCTATGGAAAAATAAGTCAGGAGAAGAAACCCTTCAAGTTATCCATCCATATCTACTGTATTTCTGGCAGCAGAGTGGTGGTTTAAGGCTTGTTTGATACCTCAGACCCTTGTTGACTTACAGCCATTTAGTCAACCATGTGTTCCATACTGTTCCAGTGTCATTTACAGCTAAATCTAGTCCCACCCCCCAATTCCCATAGAGATCCATTCAAATGCAGAGACGTTATAGTATCGCTTGTAAGAGTACCAGAAAATAAGATATCAAGAGTCTTTTGATGTTGTTGGGTCACAGACATCAGGACGTTATGGCATGCAAAGGCTATGCGACCAAATATAAAAAATTTAAAGGCACAGTCAACTTAGTGTCTGTAAACTTCTGACCCACTGAAATTGTGATATAGTGAATTAAAAGTGAAATAATCTGTCTGTAAACAATTGTTGGAAAAATTACTTGTCCTAACTGACTTGCCAACACTATAGTTTGCTAACATGAAATCTGTGGAGTGGTTAAAAATTAGTTTTAATGACTTCAACCTAAGTGTATGTAAACTTCCGACTTCAACTGTATATACAGATCCTTTCCAAAAAATTTGAATATCATGGAAAAGTTTTTTTTTTCCATAATTCCATTCAAAAAGTGAAACTTTCATAGATTATAGATTCATTACACACAAAGTGAAATATTTCTAGCCTTTATTTGTTTCATTTTTCATAATTTTGGCTTACAGCTCCAGAAAACCTCCAAAACAGTATTTCAAGAAATTAGAATAGTGTGTTGAAAATCAGCATTTACTTCAGTTATTTCAGAGAATTAATGTTTTAGACTGAGTGTCACACTCTAATCATCTAATTTACTCAAAACACCAGCAAAGTTTTTCTACAGGTGTGTCGTTAAATTGGACAGGTATCTCAGTTTGGTTCAGTATGGGGAAGACTGCAGACTTGAAAATTGGCCAGAAGACCATCATTGACACCCTCCAGAAGATGGGTAAGCCACAAAAGGTCTTCGCTAAGGAGGCTGGCTGTTCACAGAGTGCAGTGTCCAAGCATATCAATAGAAAGTTTAGTGGAAGGGAAAAATGTGGCAGGAGAAGGTGCACAAGCAAAAGAGATGACCGTAGGCTTCAGCGGATTGTAAAGCAAAGACGATTCCAAAATTTGGCGGAGATGCAGTGGGAGTGGACTGAGGCTGGAGTCAGTGCTTCAAAAACCACCACGTACAGAGTGTGACACTCAGTCTAAAACATTCATTCTCTGAAATAACTGAAGTAAATGCTGATTTTCGACACACTATTCTAATTTCTTGAAATACTGTTTTGGGGGTTTTCTGGAGCTGTAAGCCAAAATTATGAAAAATGAAACAAATAAAGGTGAGAAATATTTCACTTTGTGTGTAATGAATCTATAATCTATGAAAGTTTCATTTTTTGAATGGAATTATGGAAAAAAAAAAACTTTTCCATGATATTCGAATTTTTTGGAAAGGATCTGTATAATAATATGGCAGCCATAATTATCTGCATTAATAATAATAATTATTATATTTTCCTTTGGTCAGGATTATATTCTCTCAACATTCTATTCTTGAATACATTCTTCTCTGCAATGAAATGTTCAAAAACCTGACATTTTATTAAAGGCGTGCTTACAATTCTACACTAAAAATACTGTTTCACTAAAGTAATGTTAAAACCAAAGTTTTAGCTGAATTAAACTGTGGGTAGAATTTAACTAGAAATAGAATTGAATAGAACTCTAGGTAGGAAGTGCTCTCACAGCGAAGAAAAGCTTTTCACTTGCCTGTTACTAATCAAACGTCTAACCTGCACCACTGCAGTACAGCGCTCTCAAATAACTGCACTTTCTCTTTCACTTGGCAGGCTCAGCACACATCTCCATGCCATTTCCACCCTCCTTTTCAAGTAAAGTTGTGCTCCCAAAACTTTGCATGTGAAAGGAACAAAGGAGTAAAGTCTGACCTATTTAAGTCCCGAGACGGAACAGACTTAAGATGTGCTGCTTGTCAAAACCAATGAGAGGAGCCGATCGGCTGTGATGGCGATGGAGCTGCCAGGCCTTCCGCTCCATGTATGGGTGCCAGGTACAGGACGGACAGGGGGCAATCATATCCTTCTTACTTCAGAACAAAGAAAAAACGATTTCTGTCTTTTGTGGAAGTGGCATTAACTCCCTTGTGAAAATCTGTCTGTGTGGCCTAGGGCCAAGAGTCGCTTGTCGCTTTTTTAAATTTTTTTATTGCTTTTCCTTTCGTCAGTGCGAAATGGAATGTTGCAGGAATTATTGGAACTGAAATACCCTTGGGATGGCAAGCCTAATTAACATGAAAGCCTCATGTGACATGATACTTAACTGCCAGACATCTGCTTAAGTAACTGTGCAGCTTCTCCGCTGAGATTTGAAATTCCCAGTGAGTTCCGTGTCCACTCAGGTGCATGTCATTACCTCCAGGGGCCTTTCATCTCTGTCTCATCTTGTTTACATACATTTACTCACGTTACCAAGCGTGCGTAGTTTTGTTTTCAGTAACGGTCCATTTTTGAGTATATATTAATGCTTCTACTTTCACTTTTACTTGAGTACATTTTTGATAAAGTACATTACAAAAAGCGGTAGATGAAGCAACCACCCAATAACAATACATCTTGTGCATATCTGACCGGTACGCTCATTTTGAAAAGTGGCCTTGCCTCTGATACGATTGGGTCTTGCTGTGACCCAATCATACCAAAGGCGTGCAGAAATAACTGTTTGGTAAGAACGCGGAAAAACACTGCGCAAAACGTCCAGTAGGCAGCGGGACAGGGCAACGTTAAGATAGTGCCGCCGGCAAATGCTGCTGTTAGACGTCTTCATGCTGACCCAAACCCTACGAGGCGCAAAGGTATGCTGCTATCAGGCCGGGTATCCGGCCTATTTTGAGCTCTGTGACGTCTGGTCACCTCTGTGGGTACTGGCCATGCTGCCAACCCCAGAGTTTTACAAATAGTAGCATAGCAGGTCATGCTGTTATACTGTATATCAGCACGGCTGTGATTATCTTTGTCACTCTGCAATCGGCCTTCAGCCTCGTGCCTACGACTGAATCACAGCCGTGCTGATATACAGTATAACAGCATGACCTCGAGTGTGATATTGCTTTTATAAAACAGGTAGCCTATAGTAGCCTAAAACTATATCGGACACACTTTAAACGTAGTTATGCCAAATGCGACATAACCAACAATGTCACCTGGCGAATGGCTAAACATTATACTGGGTGACATAAAACATGCTTATGTAGGATGCTAGGCTAACTGTGACACATCTGGCAAAACATGTTGCATAAGAAGGTGTTATGTCACCCTTTATGAAGCACAGGGCCGTCTTTTGGGGGGGCAACCGGTGCGACCGCCCCAGGTCCCGCACTTCACAGGGCCCCGCGGTGAGAGGGGAAATTAATTTAAATAATAACCATTTCTTTTTTCTTCTGTTTTTTATAAAATAATATTTATCTAAAATAGCCTATATATCTTCGTGAAGCACACCCAGACACACACAGCCTAAATGGTGTTTTGGAAAGTTGACGTTATGTGGGCAGTAGCTATAGGCTTACGTCCCTACACTGCATAGCTACGTACGTGCAGCTATGATATTTTCAAGTTCGCTTAAAGTCGTTTTTTTTCCGAGTCGAGTGGCAACTGTGCGAAGTGGCAAGCTCAAACAGCAGAGACCGAGACAAATTCCTAATGTGTGCTACAGCTCGGGAGCGTAAAAAAGAAACAAGAAAAATAAGAAATTAATTAAATGTAAAATTGAAAGATTTGAAAAACGTGGAGGAGGAAATGCAGGTCAACGCTGCTGAGGCAGGTGTGCTGTTTTGCCCTGCAGATTTAAACTCCCCTTCACGTGAATGCGCTCAAGCTAACATTACACAAAATGCACTTTGCTTTTCTTTTGCTCAATTTCTCCAGTTAACATTTAAAAACGATAATACTGTGGATTGTGCTACGACCATAGCTATGAACAACAAATTGTGGATTGTCCTATTGATTGTGGTGGAGCAAAACTCCACTACTAATTCTTCAATTAGTTGGTTGTATATGGTTGGTTTGTGTGATGTCATAGCCTGTAAATCCTTCATTCATGGTTATATAATAGATACTATTTAAGCCTATGACGGGTTAGCTATGATGTCAGCTGGGCCCCGCGTAGGATGACTCGCCCACCCTTGAGACGGCCCTGATGAAGCATGACATTTGCTTATGTATGATTTATGAAGCCATTATTTATTTTTTGTCATGTTTATGAAGGCTTTATATAGCATATATAAAGACTTCATGTGGAGACTTTGTTTAAAGTGTGACCACAATATCTAACGTATCAATTAGAACGTGTCATGGGTTTTTGGCAGTTCTTCTCCCGCGAGGGCGCTGTCGGCTTACTTTTCTACTCCGTTCCGGCTTTTCGCTCTTCCGGGTACTCAGCCGTCTCACCTGTGCTGAGTTACCTGTCCGCTACATAAGCTCCGCGTTTCCTTCTTCCGGCGCTTCTCTATTGTTCCTCCAAACCCGACTCTCACAGACCCTCACCTGGCCAGTGATGAGGTCCGAGTCATGTTATACTGTATATCAGCACTCATGGAATGCATCTCGGCCAGTCACAATGTACGGTCAGAACTAACTGTTGTATAATGTGCTGTATGGTGTTGTTGGCTTGTTATTTCAGTAATCAAACTCTATCGGGTTCAGGCTTAAAATTTAGCAAGAGCTTATCTGGCTGGTTCGGCTTCAAGACGGGCTCGATGCAGACCTCTAGCTGCAAAATAAAAACCTTAAAGGTAGACCTTGAGATATGTCATAGAAGCGAAATGAGCGGAGCGATTGTAAAAAAAAAAATAGAGGCTGCACCAGAGTTATCAAGTCTAATTCACAACTTTTTGTCGCTTGAAATAATGTTGAACTCGTGGTTTTTTAGGCTTGTTTAAAACAATTTAGAAATTTAGAAATGTAACAAGTGACCTGTTTTTTTTCACATTTATGGTTACTATTTTTCAAGGACACCCCCGCCACCCGCTCCGCAATCGCTCCACTCTCCGCTTGTTTGAGTTTGTTTTTGAGGTTGCTTATTTGTCTCCCGAGAGTTGGCAACACAACAAGTTGTGTGCTCAAATTCCCTGTGGCCACAAAGTGTAATTGATTAATCAGCTAGCTTGCTAACTTCTGCATAGACAAAATAAGATATAGCTAGTTTCACGTAAATTGTAGTCTCGTAGAATATAATACAGAAGTTAAATTACTGTCACATTCTATTCACCCCTATGTCAGCTGAATATCTGGTGTGGTTTTTGTGGCAGTATCTTGCTCAGAGTTTGCTACCGCTGAGAAATCTCCCAATAGTAAGCCTAGTGGACAGGATCCAGCTTAATGCTGGACCTCCATCTTCTGCTATTGTTTTGGGACTTTGGTTTGGTAGGTTTAAATCATTGAGTGAGATAATACTACAAAAACTGACATGAGGATGAGTAGCACGTGACAGGAAATAGATTTTAAAGTGAACCGTTCCTTGAAAATCTTTTTTCCTTTGTACCATGAAAGTAACTTTTACTCAAATATTTAATAACTTTTAAATGAACAACATAGCAAAAATATTTTATGGTAAATCTATTATTTCATGAGGAAAAGACAAGGCCGACAGATTCATTACACACAAGCATCCCTTGTAAGAGAGAGGACGCCGACACTAGAAGGAGCAGAAACACTGAATACTTGACAGCCATGGTACCAAAATGGCAGCCATTGTCTATCGTCATCATCTTGACAGGTGGTGATAGCACTCTGCAGGCGAAAGATATGGATCGCTGGTTAGCAATTTGGTGGCATCACAAGAAGATGACAGGGCACAAGAATAAGCAATTTTGTCATAGTTACCATCAATCTTTTTTCTTAACTCAAACGGCACTTAGATGGAAGAGACGACACACAGCGTTGACACAGGACAGTCTGCTGAAAGGTTTCAAAATAATTGCATGCTACCTTGGTAAAAAAAAAATGCTTTTAGAATACAATTAAAATCTGTTGCTGTTTCAAACACACACACACACACACACACACACACGGGGGGGAGTGAAATAGGGTGAGAGAGACAGAGAGAGAGAGAGAGAGAGAGACAGGCAGAGAGACAGAGAGAGACACAGAGAGAGAGAGACAGGCAGAGAGACAGAGAGAGAGAGAGAGAGAAAAAACAGATGCTTACTAGTTTCCCCCCTTGAATCCAGATTGAGACACTGTAGTCTGTTTCAGTTTCATGTGTGAAACAGCAATGTGGGGAGGAGAAACCTTTTGATACATTATTTGCCATTTCAATCCTTCTCATATGGCCGTGAAATATAACCAGCTGAGAAATCATTGACAATTACCTAAGAAATTAATTGGCTTATGGGCCCCATATGTTGACCTGTCTTATATAAATGGAATATCATGTGGGAGGAAGCTTCTTCCTAGCTTTCAATGAGGGGGCTTAAAGTGCTTGTTAGTAAGCCAAGAGCAGCCATTCTGACTCCATTTTTTGGAGGGGGAACCCATTTTCGGAACAATTTATTTTATACAAGATTAGTTAGCATGGCTATTTATACATAAACTATGAAGAACATGACAATATGAAATCAATAGTAGAAATGTAAAGCTACTTTAACTTGGGGTAAAATACTGCTAAAAATGTTGCAAGAGAGAAAACAAATAACTTATACTGGTGTATGCTTAACTCGGTAGGTGAAAGTAAAAAAACAACATGATCAGATTTTGTGTTACCAGGGTATTGGAGGATGTAGTGAGTCAGTGTGCTACCTCTAAATGCCTGGGGTGTTCACAGCCAGCAATTTTAAACGAGCAGGACATTACGACCAAAAGCCATCTGTCATCGATGGGCCACGACCTGAGAGACCGGCAGTCACAACACATCGCCAGGATCGAGACAGTATCAGACTCCATCTTTTGCCCTGCTGGTCTGATTGCATCAGAAGAGCCAGTCACTGTGACCTGCTATGAAAAGGCGACTGTACCGCCACAGTTGGTAGCTGGTAGGATTACCATGGAGGGAATCGACACACATCCAACCGCAGTCAAAATGCAGCAAAGCGTGCAACAAAGAAACACAGATGGCCTCATGGCCTCTTATCACACTCTGCTGGCAGCCTTTACATCTGCAACTACATTGACTAAGACTTCATTTTTTCAGTCTTAAATTAATGCACGTGTATCCAATCCACGTAAACTCTTTTCCACCTTCTCCTCCCTGCTTGTCCCTCCTCCACCCCCTTCACCCTCCTCACTCTCTGCAGATGAGTTCCTGACCCACTTTGAGGAGAAGGTGGCCACAATCCGGAACGCATCCAGTGACACCCCACATCCCCTATACCGAACCCATCGCTACACTGTCGTCCTTCAAGAATCTGGAGGACACTGATGTGCTCCAACTTGTGACGCACTATCGCGCAACCACCTGTCCACTGGACTCCAGCCCTTCAGCAGTCCTCCAGTCTATATCCGAGTCCTCCACTTCCATATCTGTGGCCATTTCCTGCTGTTTTTAAGACTGCCCGTGTTACCCCACTCCTTAAAAAACCTAGCTTGGACCCCTTTGATGTCAGGAAATACCGTCCTGTATCTCTCTTGCCCTTCCTGTCCAAAACTCTGAAACAAGCTTTCCTTAAGCAACTTTCTGTTTTTCTCTACCAGAACAAACTGCTTGACCCACATCAGTCCTTCCGGGAATTCCACCGAAACTGCTCTCCTGGCCATGATGGAGGCACTCGCCACTGCTAGAGCCTCCTCCCTCTCTTCTGTCCTGATTCTACTTGACCTGTCTGCGGCGTTCGACACGGTCAACCATCAACTTCTGATCTCCACACTCACTGAGATGGGTATTTCTGGGACTGCCCTCTCTTGGTTTGTATTCATGCCATACAAGACCTCCCCACTACATGACCTCTCCATCACCGTTGACGGGACCATAGTGGCTGCTTCCCGCTCTGCTCTGGGGGTGGTCCTGGACGACCAGCAGGACTTCAAAGACTACATGAGGGCAATGGCACGGTCCTGCAGGTTCCTCCTGTACAATATCAGGAGGATTCGACCGTACCTGACCACTTACTCCACCCAGCTTCTTTTCCAGACCATGGTCACCTCACGCCTGGACTACAACTGCAACTCCCTGTTCGCAAGCCTACCAGCCTGCGCCATTCTGCCTCTTCAACTGATCCAGAATGCAGCTGCTCGGCTTGTGTTCAACCTCCAGAAATTTTCGCATGTCACCCCCCTGCTGAGGTCATTCCAGCCAGGATTAGGTTCAAAGTTCTGACGCTGGCCTACACTGCAGCCAATAGGACAGGCCCCGCCTACTTGCAGGACTTAATCCAGCACTATGTTCCTGCTCGACCACTTCGCTCTTCTACAGCAGGGTGACTCGCACTTCCCATTCCCTTACGTTCTACTCCAACACTGCCTGCGTTCCGTCGTGGCCTGAAGACACACCTCTTCACACTGTACCTTGACTGATATACTAATCTAGGACCTTTTCTCATGGTACTTGTTCCCGGTGTTTTCTTGTCTAACTGTGTGTTATAGTTTATAATAGTATTTAGAATAGAATTATAGTATAGCTGCTAGTATAGTATTTACCCACAGCTTACTGTGAACTACATTCAATGTTCATCACTAGGGATAGCTGCTACGTTATGGGAAGGATGTGCTTTGTCTTATCTGTTCTGTAGTTACTTCGATGACCTTTTTGTATGCACTTATTGTATGTGGCTTTGGATAAAAGCATCTGCTAAATGACTGTAATGTAATGTAACTATTATAGATTTTTACAAATAAGTGGAAAACAAAAATGGCTCTTGGTTATGATGGTTTTTGAGAGGACCCGGATAACATTTGATGAAGCATAATTCATATTTAATATAATTTTGTTGGGCAAACCAGTAGTGACTATATCTGACTTTTGTAACCAGGCTTAATTGAAACAGAGTTGTGGTTTATTTTCTAATTTAATGATACATGCAAATCATTGATTTAACACCTTAACACCAACTCATGAAAGTGTGAATCTATATTCATTTGCATTTTTACAGATCATCCGGATCAACATTTGTAACAGGATTGTGAAGTCTAACTAGCAAATCAATTATTATTATTATCATTATTATTATACAGTTTAGCATTGTACTTTAAGTCTGTAGGTTTACAAACAGGTTTACAAAACAAGATTTGGAGGTGAGTCCACATGGAGGAGTGCTTTGGATTGTTTAATGTTAAAAAAATATATATATTTTGAAATTAAATAATAAATGAATTAATTACAACCCCATGCAGATGAAGTGAATACTGTTTTTTAACAAAAGGTTTTTTCGGCCAGGTTTGAGCCTTCTATTATTCCAATTTGTAAGCCTAATGCCTCGTGGTAAGCTGCAGTGCAGCAAGCTCATTACCGTAACATCCTCCGTAAATTTGGGAGAGCACAGACACACGCTCCTCTATGAAGAGTGGGCAGCAGTTGAAAATGTTCAGTGTTAAATCTGAATGATTTGATTTTACCCTGTTGGAAATCCTATCAGCACTTTCAAACTTCAGTTAATACTGAACATTTTACTGCTTGTCAACCACCATTTCTTTTCAACCAGGAATACTGGAGGAGTCGACTTACGCTTCATGTGCAGCCAGTCGACAGGTTCTGAATTCAGAATGAGTTGAGGACTATCCCACCGACAAAAACCCTTCCCGCGACATTATGGCCAATTATGAACTGCCCAGCATGGTTGCCAGGCACACCAGGTACTGGCACAGCCAGGATATGATACCAGACACACACTGTGACTACTTTGAAGCAGCAACCTGGCAGCCCCAGGATAATCTTGCTTTGCACATTTTAATTCAAAGCAGATTTTTTCCACAGTAAATTTTTCCAGCAAACAAATCATCAGCCCATATTTTATGCAAGAAAGTATATTGTGAATATGTTTATGATTTCTATTTATTGATGTGTATAAATTAAAGGGCACGTTGGTGGGTAGCATGGATCTATTTATGCTGCTGATGTCCGCTGTGATTTTCCATCGCAAAATACTATTCATAAGCTGAGGCCCTAGGTTTAACTGCATTTCAAATGAAATGCAAAACTCAGTTTGACTTGCTCTAAGGCAGTTAATTTTGATTCTATTATTGTGGCATGTATGCTGATAATTACGCAGAGGCTCTACCTCTGAGGAATCAATTAATGCAGTAATATTCCTAACACGAGGCAAATTGTTATGTAAACAG
Organism: Synaphobranchus kaupii; assembly: GCA_029718625.1. Lineage (NCBI taxonomy): Eukaryota > Metazoa > Chordata > Actinopteri > Anguilliformes > Synaphobranchidae > Synaphobranchus > Synaphobranchus kaupii. The sequence goes on along the minus strand of CM056379.1, from coordinate 97,813,810 downwards.
CAAACTAAATTTTTTCTCTCTTTTATTTTACGGCATGAAGTATGAGTTTGTCCCTTGAAAAGGACCTTGTGATACACAAGCTCTGTGACATTTGGGGACATCAGATCAGTGTCAGGTTTATCTCATTTCAAGGAGGGCTTGAAATAATTTAGTAATGCTCTTCACCTCATGAGTAGCTCTCCTTGACAGTTAAATTTAATAAGCAATTTACTCGGATGGTATTAACGTCAATGACCTGGTCAAATATGAATGTTACACAGTAAATTTCCTTCGCACTACTTAATTACCTTAAATCACCCTCCCCATTCTCCTTCCAGAGTTCACACACATGCATGCACGCACACACACCCTAACGGCCTGAAAACATAAAACTGACCGACCTTCTGCCCATTAGCCAGCACAATCGTTCTAATTAAAGCACTCAGTGGCACGCATCCAGTTCATAGACTCGTAGCTCTATTGATCGTCTTGCTGGTGCTACAGCTTATTCCTCTCATAGTTCCATTGTCACTCCCTAAAATGGCGTTGAGCTTCCCATGACAAAATACACAATAGTGAAATATAAAATATTGCCTTTAAAAAATAAAAGATACTTCATTACAGTTTTTTACAATCACTTTGGCGCTAATCTCACAAGTTTGTGCTCAATTTTCAAAACCTTCGACACAAAATATACAGTATACTTATACAGTAATCTGACAATTGAGAGTAATGCACAGTGCAATGTGAAGACTTACCGGTTCTCATGGCGGAAAGTTCTGATGATCAAGGCCATCTCCTGAGGTTTGTCTGAATCATTGTAGCTGTTGTCATTGTCATGCCACGATTTATGACAAGGTCTACAACTATTGTTCGGATTTCTTTGGACACTCTTTGCTGTTGCCATCACTGTCTTGGTCCGTGGCCTTGTCCTCTACTACATACCGCCCCCCCACACACCCCCACACCCCCCCACCTCTCAAACAAGGCCCATGGTCACTTCTCTGATGAGGCCTAAGCCCTCCTCTAAGACAAGGTCTACGGCCACCTCTATGAAGGGGTACTTATCCGCCGCCATTCCCTTGACCACCTCGTCCTCGTCCTCCTCCTCATCCTCCTCTCACTGCTTGATCTCTATTCTGACGTGGATCATCTGTCTGCTCCATGTTTTTGCTATGTTGTTGCAGATGGATACAGACCCTTTTATGCTCTTACCACAATGTGAAACCAATCATCATTACTGTAACAAGTTATTATTGAAAAAGCCAAGAAAATGGCCTATATACATAGTCAAATCTGAAAACATTGGCTGGAACAGTGGGACTATAGGAACAGTATCTGATAAAGGATGATGATGACATATTTCAAAGATAATGTAGTAAAATTGGTTCATGTTCCAAAGTAATTGGTGTCAATAGATTTCTTTATCCTAAAACATTCATGATCTAAACATGGAATGTTGCTACAGTAATCAGTTTCCATAAACCTATGCATTATTAGTAATGCTACAGTTACTTATCATTTTGAGCAGTTGGATTAATTGATAGTTAGATGCATTGTAATGAAATGAAAAGACAGTCACATCATATGTAATGTGTGTATTGCATTTTGAAATGCTAATACTTTGATTGTAAGTTGTGTCATTGTGAGCAAATTATTTGGTTCAGTGAACAAATTATTTTAGGTTTATATGTATTGTATTCATGCAATTGAAAAAGGTGTTTAGAGATTTGAAAAATGGGCATTTTGATTGATTGTTTTGAGTTTTCTGTCTACAATTTTGAAAAATGACCACAAGGTTCTGAAATTAGTGCCAAAGTGATTGTAAAAAACTGTAATACAAGCAGTTTGAGTTGATTTTCATGCTAATGTTAATGGTAAATATTAATTGATATTAATATTAATATTAATCCAGGCCAGTGGGGGAAAAAAAATGTGCATCAACAGGTAAATCAAATGAAATCAATTAGAGGTTTGAAATATTTTTCTTCTGTATGCAATGTATACATTTGTCAACATGAACAGGTTCAGGGAGGGAGCAATTCACTATTAAACCCTTGGGTGTGTTCAATGCGACCATATAAATAAGTATATAATAGCTGCAATCAATAAAGTGGAAATTGTCCCGGGCACATCCATGAAGCCAGCAATATCTTTGTTCATATCAAATTCCTCACTGGCAAATTGCTAATTGAATATTGTTTATCGCCTGCAAATGTCACCGATCCCATCTGCTGCGACTGTAAAACATTTAGTGCTGCTGCTGGACACGTCATTTATCAAACCCCTGAGGACAAATTCCTTTCCTACCAAGGAGGAAACTGACTATATTGGCCTGGCTTAAATCAATATTTTCCCCTTAATTTCACCATAAAAATACAAGCATGTGTTTCTTTTTTTTACATTTTATTTTCCCACAGATACATTATTCATGCTGTCTCAGTCTATGTGACAAGATGCATTATGGGCATTCTCTGTTTGCAATGTTTGATGTGTAGCGATTAGAATGGCCTTTCTGTGGTTTTTCATACGATGCAGTTTACCCATATGATTGTCCTCTAGTTATTCAGATGCTGGCGCATAGAGTATGTGAGGAGAACAATTCCCTTGATGGATTCCAATAATTTAAACATTAAACTTAAACATCTTCCTGGTGACAGAGTAAACAGAACACTTTGAACTACTGAAGTGCTGTGGAGCATTCGCTATGGAAACAAACATAAATATCTGGACGTCAAAGCTGTGACCCTGTAGCCTTTCTCTCCAATATAATGCATGGCTTTTTTTTTTTTTTACCACAGAAGCTATGATGCTTCTTTGGGCTTTTAAAAGCAGATTGCAGCCAGCAGCAAGTGAGTCGCATGTTCTTTATTATTTTTAATATAGCTGTGCAGTCATAGGCATAGTTTATAGGGTGGTTGGGGGGTTATATGCCCTTCTCACATTTTACGAGGATATCACTCATCACTTCCACAAAACCAGCAAATGTTAGACCCTGCAAACCCCCCATAAACAAAGCCTTCTCAAAAGAGATGTGTACCACTCTGTGTAGTGATGTTTAATATCATCTGTTGTCTAATGGCTCCCCAGTATTCTCAACTACTTTGGCTGTTTTACTTAAGTAAAGATATGTGTGAATCCTTGTGAATAAATGAGCATTTCTCCCATGAATCATTTAACACTGCCTCTATTGGCCTGGAGGGGCTTTGCCTCGTCATCACCACCAGCTGCTCCAACACCTACGAGCCAGTTAGGCAATGACAAAGGGGGAAATGTTGGCTTTGGAATAGATGAAAATAGATGGCGAGGCCTCTGATCTTCCAACATACTTGGCGGACTAAACAAAAGGAAGAAAACCTCAAACTCAAATTCTGCCAAAAAGGCGGAGACACCCAGCCATCACTTGCCATCAATTCTCTCACCGCCGTGTACGCCAGTTCAGCTCTGGATGTACCTGTGCAGAGGCGCTATGGCAATCACCTCGTTAGTGCCAAATCTAGACCGACGGCTCGACAAACAGAACGCCTCCCACCTGTGCCCACCGACTCGTTCCTGAGTCTGGCGGCGAGATCGCCCAAAAAAATCTTGACGCGCGGGAATGCAAGACAGACTCCCTCAAAAAGATCCCCTTGGCGTCAGGGAATGGAAGCTCTTCATAACTCTGCCAGCTAGGAAATGCATAGCTACATAATATGACTAGCGTAGAATACGCTGTCCTGTGTGACAAACTAAAAAGAGAAAGCTGAAAAAGAGCAATTTGGCACCCCTTTATCGTTAAGTACAGCTGCGCATTCGAAATCAGATCACAGAGTAGCCAGGCTTTTTTTTTTTTAAAGCTTTACCAGGACACAGCCCGGCCTTGCAGCCAACAAGCTGGCACTGAAAGCAGAAGAGAGATTCATTAAATAGTAATGAGGCACCGCTTTCTGGTATTCACCTCAGGGGAAAGAGAGAGACATATTCAAGTCAAACGCAATGGAGGGATGGTGAGAACAAAGTGGGCCGTGCCAACGTGCGCGACCAACGTCAGCAACCACCCCGGAAGCCTTTGTGCGATCGCAGTATAAATTCCCAGCTTTAAGCCATTATACATCAAGTAGATTATTGCTCTAATATTTTACTTTGCTGTGTGTGTAGCAATACTGACCCTGCAAAATATGTTATATATCCTTTATCCCTCTGAAAGATACCACAAATCCTACCGGCATGACTTTAGTAACAGTGCCAGATGATGTTTTAGTGGAACTAATCCTTTAATGGGTGAAATTTTCCAAAAAACATCAGTGCAACTGCTGCTGCTGTAATAAAGTTTACACAGTGAGACGTGCTTTGAAGCACGCCAATGTAGGCAGTGTTCTTTCTTTCCCCAATGGTATATGTCTCATTTCTCGAACAACTCTCATTCTTCTAAGTATAATGATTGATTTGACGAGGAGACATGTTTATCCAGGGTGACTAATATAGCATTGCATGATTTATTTCTTCCATTTTTTCTAACTGGATATCTATCTCAGCAACTCAGTGGTAGATAGGTAAGCTCTCTTCAAGGGTGGCTAAGTGTCTTCCCCTTATCCAAGAATTGAACTCACGTCTATGCCTGTGGGAAGTGCTGGGGGTGGAGCTTAAGGTTTGATTTTTGATTTTTTGATTTTTGGGGGGGAAAAAAACTTTCATTATAAATGTATGCAACCAAAGCTGTCCCACTATTCTGTAAACAAATATGAAATAACCATGAAAGCGAATGATTAACTATTTAGACCTCAGCATGTACTGTATCTGCTGATCTTCAGCGTAAACACTACGCAACTTCTCATAACATCATGTAGTCGAGGTGCAACTTTTGGTCTCCGCAATCACAATCTCGGGCCTACATGAATCCATTTCAAAGCACACAACCTGGGTGAAATGAATAAATAAATAAATAAAAGTGCACAGTGAAATTACTGTCAAAACTCTGAAAACAAATGACCCTCCTCTTGACGTGTAAATTAGTTCCATCCAGGGGTGGCACAAGCCTTTTCTGCTGGCCTAGGCGAGATTGTGAACTGGGGGCGGGGTGTAGTGCTTGCAAACTGGGTCGACAAAATTTTATTTTTTTGAATCTCTTGTTTTTCCCCGTCTTTTGGCGCCCCTCCCTCCCCTGGATGGATTCTGCCCCCCCAACACGGTTGCGCCCCAGGCGACTACCCTTGCCACCAGCCCTCATTCCATCCATCAATCACTGGCAAGAGTTTCTGAAAGTGTGTGAGCAGTATTTAAAGACTTTTTTTTATATCGCGGCACTACTTTGGTTCGCGAGCACCCTCATAATTATTTTAACACGTTACATCGTTATTTTTTTTACATCCCCTTATAAAACCAGATACGGAACAGAAGCAATTCAGAAAGGTACGATCCCTGGTTCAAGGACACAGCCGTAGCTTCCCCCGGTCCCCCATGGTTATAAGCTTGGTCCCCTAACTGCAGCGCCGTACGGTTCCTGACTGATCCTGTTTACTGTGCCTCAGTGAACAAGTGACACAAGCAAACAAGACAGCATGTCATATTCACCATGTTTAGCCCCGTACACATTTTAAGCTTCTCTAAACTCTCGAAACAATTTCTTCTCTCGGGGTTAAAACTTCGGTCGTGGTCCGTGGCTCGGAGGTCGTCGCGGGACACGCTTTCGCCGAACTTCATGAAGTATACTTTTATATCAAAAAGGCCACACGTACTTCGCCCCTCACATACGCGCGTCACCACTTGACCCACGCAATCGCTTAACTGCGAAATGGGCGGTCCACGTCGCAGAGTCGCACTGAATATAATTAAATTAACTCGTCCCATCCCACAACCACAGATGGAGAATGTGAACTTGCCTGGAGTTCCAAGCCCATTTCTGTTTCCTTTATAAAAACCAATTATTCAGTGCTACAAGGCATGGGTAACTTTAATTATAAAATAGATGGCGGTATATACATTTTAAGGGATTTTGTTTCCGTATCTTAATTGCCCGAATCCCCAAATGGAAATGTGGCTTGCATGAAACAACAGACCCAGGCACACACTGAAATATGCACGCACTTAAAAACTTCAATATGTCTTGCAGGCCGCATTTTCATTTTGGCATTTCAAATACGGAAACAAAACGAAAGTCAAATCAGAAAGTGGCATCTTTTAACGACTGCATTTGATTTAATTCATTTTAAAATTGTTCATAAGACTTGAACAAAGAGAACAATATTATCGCGTGAGACAAAAGTGAATTACCTACGAATGGCCGCCAATAATTCTGAAAGTTGTTACATTTTTTAAACAAGAAAATGAAACATTTTGAGAATTTTGAGTCTCTACTATTGTGTTCACAGAAGTCATAGACACTTAAAAAGCTTTGGGTTCAACAGCATGAATGTTCACACAATTAAGCAATAAACCTCACCCTTACTCAGTTGTTATATGTCTAAATAAAAAGTACAAGCTTGGTTAATTCTGTTAAAAAGCAAAATGATGGTGACAAAGTTGGGGATGATTCCAAAGCCAGTGAAGAATCACAAGTGTCAGTTCTAACAGCAGCTATACACACTGCGCTCGTAAGGGTTGCCATGTCCATTAAAAAAAGGGGACTCATATGCTGATTGGATTCTATTTAAATGATAGAGGTACTTATTTATTTAGGGACAGTATTTAGAATTAATTAATAATGTGCTTCCAAATGTGGTGACATTCAAATATGTATTTTAACATGTATATCTTTTTAACTTGTCGCCATATTTTTTTTATTTGAACATACATACATACATACATACAACTGTAAATTGCCATACAATTAAACAGGTTGAATCAATTGTGTCGGTCTTGCATGAAAAACCATTATTTAAACCTTTAGGCCACCGTATGGCATGTAAAACAACACACTGGCAAAACCACATGCAGGTTTGCCCAATTCCACCGTTTGGTCCGAACAAAGGCTGCATAGATAAAACCAGATAAAAAGAGCCAAGCCAGGATTCACATAACTCGGTATTTAATGGAACACACCTTCTTTTCAACGAGACTCCTCCCCGAGCGCACATCTATCACATCCCCACTTAAGTCACTCGAGCCAGGGTGCGCTAAGGGAAGATAAAGTGCTCAACTTGCACAAAAATTCGAGTTTAGCGCGTATATCTCGAAACATCCTTGGGCCTTATGTTTTTCTTCCTAAACCAAGGGTCGGGATGTTTTTTTTTAACTTTAACTTTTTTTTAACTTTAACTTTTTAGTAATTATGATCAATTGGCCGTTATTAAAACTCCCAAATGTTTATGCGGCATGTTTATATTTATTCTGCAAGTTATTGGCAAGAGCCAACGGTAAAGTAACTTCCTGGACTGCTCAGTTATGCAAATAATTAAAAATGGATGAGAAAACACAAGTGGGCTGTTATAGAAAGCAGTCATCCTCGTCGGAATAAAATAAAAAAATTGGATACATTCGGTTATGGATTGCCAATAAAAAAGTCTAACTGTTGTTCACCACATTGCAAAACATTTTTACATTATGGTAAATAATTTAACAATGACAGTCTCTCTTGGCCCGCATTAAACTCTGAAGAACAGTGCCATTTACTTGTTTTATGTACTGAGATATACTCCAACCAGTATCCTTAGAGTTATAAAAAAAAATAAACCTATATATGAATATGAAAATTCATACGAGCGTAAAATATATTTATGGAAATTGATAAATTATGTATCCAGATCATTGCATGTATGTATATCATTACCCACTGAGGGGACCGAACCCCTCCCATTTCAGATTTGGGTTTAGCACTTACATCCCACTTCTTTAATATGATCTGAGTAGATTCATATCTGATGTTAGGAATTTTATCAAATCAAAAATATGAAATAGTGGATACAAACATTTCTGTGCCAAGGAGTAATCAAAGCCAAAATAGTTTGCAATTTTTTTCTCAAAAAGTAATATCAACTTATGTTGAAATATTAAATCAAGCATGAAAAAAATGTATAATTAAATTATTTGCAGGCTGCACAAACATGTCAGTCACTTGCACTTGTTGGCTCCCGAGTAGCATGAGACACATCTAGCACGAGGCACACGTTCTAAGGGGAGCGATGGTTCAGACTGGCTTAGGATCCTGCAAGTCCTGACTATGGAGGATGATTATTGCTAATCTTTATCAAAATAATTTTGGAGGGCACCATCTATACATAAAGCTACACGCATGAATTATGTGCAATAACTGACAAATATTATAATGTGCATGGTTTTAAATTTCTTCTTCATAAGTGACAGTTTCCAGCTGAATTCAGCAGAACGCGGCGCGATGCGCCGACTAATTGTTGGAATCTTGAGATTTCAAAAGATTCTCACTTTTTGGGGAGATCTCATTGGCAGACATTTTCTGATTGATGGAAAAGTCTTTTCCCTTGGGGTTCATACACTTTGTGAGCACGAAGCTGCCTTTTATACTCCCCTTGGTCTCATAAAACCATTCTCACAAGTTCTGCTCTTCCATGAAAATCCATTTTTACACTCTAAGTTTTCCATTAAAAATGTCAAAGTTTTATTTGATTTTCTCTCTCCTGGGATACATCCTATTCCACTGGAAGAGGCTAATAACATTTTTCTTTTTTTTTTACTGTGTACTTTGTCAAGTTTGTTTTCTTCTGTTGTTTTTGTTTCGCTCATATGTAGAAGTTACTCTGTGTGATTTGAAAACAGAAAGGAAACCATATTTGCTCACCGCAGAATTACATGATTGTAAAGAAAACAGTTCATCAGATTTGCAAGACCACACAGGACCTTCCATATATCCGTAAGTAATGTTTAAATTCTGCCCGCTGATATTGTGCTTTCATTTCTTGAAAAGGGTCTCTGTTTGTTCTTTTCTGCCCTCAAGCTAATTTGAGCTGAATATCAAATTAATCTGAGATCAACTTCAATAAATATCGCTTTCAACAATGCTTGAATAATCTTCTTATTCCATTGCATACTTCTACCATGTTTCATCTACTTATTAGCACTTTTTGGTTACAACGATTCTAAACAAACACAGATGTTTGGATGTAACACACTATTACTGTGAAGACTCTCCATTGAAGTCCTGTCAGGAGTGTTTAATGGGAGTGAACCTGTTACTTAGGCGTCCATTGTACAACCCACAAGACAATGAATAAATTCCAATTAATTAGAAAAAAACAGAATCGTTTTCTCACGTTTGGGTAAATATCCAGGCAGCTTTGAGGCTGGAGTAGACTGCATCAGTATTCATGTGTCTCTTTCATTATTAATCCATGGAACACCTCAGAAGTTATATTGAAATGAATACATTAATTTGAACATTTACAAATAACACTTTTTTTTTTCTTTTTTTTTCTGGAATTAATGTTCCACTGATGTTTCAACTGTTTCTAAATCACTTACTCATGGTCAGTGTCACCTAGGGGTAGTGTGTGTGTGTGTGTGTGTGTGTGTGTGTGTGTGTGGGGGGGGGGGGGGTCCTATCCCAGCAGGCATTGGGTGAAAGGCACGCACAGGTCACCAATCCATCGCTGGGCCCGCACTCCATTCCCTCACACATTTATACCCCAAGGACAATTTAGACTCTCCAATTAACCAAAGCTGCATGTCTCCACACATATTGCATACGATATTCCAATAAACAACCTGTTGGCCAATCCAAAGGTATAATCTTTGTTTGTGCCGTCATGACAGAACAGATGAATGGCAGCCTTCGAGACAAGGCTTGTAATTTTCGAAGGCCAGTGCCGAAGAGGCTGCACAGTCTGCAAGTTGTCTATTTACACATAAAGTAAAGCGATACTGAATGTTAATCACATCCCTAGATAATCCTGGGCAATTTCCCTAAATTATGCATTAAAAATGTAATTGTCTCAGCAAAAGCACCAGTAGGAGGAAAATAACCACTATTAGTTTTTTAACACATAAAGCAATTGGGGGAAACACTCGACAGAACATCCCAAATGGTGTGTTTTACTCCTGTTCTAAATAATTCATAGTCAATTATCTCGGGTGAAAGGCAATTATCCCAGGTGAAAGGCAAAGAGGGTGATTTAATAAATTTCCCTGATCCCAAACACTTTTGCGGATGCACACACAGAGCAGTGTGCCCCTGATTCAACAGCACGACTCCACACACCCTGGTTTTGTGCAAGTTCCTCCGTCCAATGACACGCCGTCAACATTCAGTGTTCACGGAGCCCTTCAAGTGGGCCAAGGATTGAGCCCAAATTAACTCAGTCCCCGCAGAACGGTTAAGACATAAATTTGCAGACATCACAAGATGCCTTGAACTTGTCTCCTTAACAATAAATAGATAAATAAATAATGGAAACATTGACGCCTGCTACAAACACGACAGAGATTGTGTAAGCAGTGAGCAAAGTTATTTATATGCAAAAAGGATCAAGTTTCTCCCTGAACTGCTCTGAGCTGGTCTGAGGTGTTTCTCTCTTGTCCCACGTACTCACAAGACTGCAATTTGTGCTGATACATTGAATAATAACCGAAATGAGAAGTTTTGTGTCCAGACAGTTTGCGGAAGGAGGTTTGTATTGAAGTGAAATGCACTATATATTATGGAGAGGCATTTTCTTGCTCATGAATTACAAAATCAATATGACATACGAGATTGAGTCTTCCTTGGATCGGTCTCCTGAACAGTTAAACTCTGCCACTATTTTCATATCTCTCTTACCACAATAGACAACAATGTTCCACCAGAAATGCTAGGTATGTTCAACACCTAGCATTTCATAACTAAATGACTTACAAATATGCAAATATATCAAGCTCGTCTTTAGGTCTATTCAAGTTAATCAAGTTTTGACAGAGTAAAAATGGCCAATATATGACAGGCACAAAATAACATTTGGCCAATATCCTTTCATTTGCAACATCACTTTATGGTATGGACGTGGGCAGCTGCCTTGAAATTGAATGTCTCGTAAGTTTTAGTGTTTTTCGTGATTCGCATTAGTCATGTAAATTCATCCTGGACAAGGCTTGTCGTTGCAGATTCTTTCAGATATGATAGGATAGAAAATGTTACTTAAACCTGGAGGGTGATTTGGCGTCGTAACAATGATATGTTGCTGGGCTTTTGAGATAAAATAAGTGTAATTACATGTTTGAAGTAGTAAGTGCCATTATTTAAGCTCTATCATTTAATTATTTTATACTTTGGTCCAGAATGTCCAGACGGCTTTAAATTTCCCGGAGTTTGATTTTGTACTGGCCAAAAACCATCAATTTACCAGAATGAAATTGGCACCAACACACTCTTTCTTCGTCAGTAAAAAACAAAGCCTCTCCTATCTTCCACTTGGATTTATTCCCTTTGATGAAACATCTTGAAAGGAATGAGTAGATTTTATATGACGACAATCCTCCAATACATACAAAGGGCCAGTGAAAACCCAATCATAATCCGTACCCCTGTTTCATGCTGAAACACTTGTCTGTGACATGCGGCAGCATCTTATTTCAAAAGGCGTGCGGCAGCAATGGCTTGTGTCTTTCACTTTATTGAAGCCGGCTCCTTTGGCCACCCGTGGTTATTTTTGACCAATCAAGATGCAGGAGTTCTGAGAGTGAAGTGCACAAAGAACCTGGCCCCCAGGACTTTGGTGCACTGGGATGGTCCTACAGCGCTCCCATGGGACGCCGTAACAAAGCCAGCGTGGCCATTGAGGAGCTACGACTCCAGAAGAGAGACCGGCCTTTCTTTCGCCTCAGCGACTGTGGGGGAAATTACAACTGTGTTGATAAAGAAAAACCCCATCCGTCCTTTCTAAACCCGTGAATGGCTGTGAAAGGTCAAGGGTAAGTATACGCGTCCCCGTAAAAAACCTTATTGTGTTGTGTGTTACAACAGCAGAATTATAACCAAAGGCCATCGATCAATATCTTCAGATGTCAGCTTCCCACTGATGTCAATGAAACTGAAAAGGCGAAAGGCAATGCCTGTCATTACTGAAACTGAATAGCCACTATTCATAATAAAAAATAAAAAATAAACTATTTGCACTAAAAACTTACAGTGAATATAGCAATTGAAGAAAGTGACAATCAAATGATACTAGCAGTTTCAGAAACCATTTCTATTAAGTTGACCACGTACCAGGTTAACCTGTTTTAAAACTATTTTATGTGTGAGTTAACACTTTGTTACAAAACAACCAGTGACTAAAGAACAGCATGTTGCCATTTTATGCACAACCATATTTGTGCATAAGCATACAGTATGCTATTTGGTCGAGACTTAAAAATTTTTTTTCCTACACTAGTGCTGTTATTTTAGAAAATATACACGGTTTAATTTTGTTAAAAGCACCAGCAACAGCTGAGCATATGCTACTAGAACTTGGCTTCCCTCTCAGCTTAGAAAACGCCAAATTACCCTGCTTGTTTAACAAATTTAACTTGAATATACAATGAAGCACTGTTAAACATCAATTTCATGAGGCTGTTCTCACAGCAGAGAGATCAAAGGCAATGATTTCCGGCTAGCGACGTTCAAGCTTCATCCGGAATTCATATTACGTGCATTCTAATATTGATTAATAATATAGTGTTCTTTTGCCTTAATTATGACACTAAATACACTAAAGCTGTCAGGTTGGGAGCCCATATTTTCCCTTGTTTTATATTGTCCTGCGTATGGAAATATGAGCTACGTGTTTTTACAGGTAGCTTAATGCCTTAAAACAAGCCCACTTTCCAGCGATTCCAGGGACAACGTGCATCTAAAAAAAATATATATATATTAATTCCCATTTCACAATGTAATCTTTATATTTTATATGCATGTTTGTGTGCGCCCCTGTGTGTAACAGACAAGAGGGTGTTTGCCTATGTAGACGCATATTACATATTGCTATGGGCGCAAAGTCACTTGCTAGCTAGAGCACTGGACATTAAAATGACCACTCCACCGGTCTGAAAATTTGGGTTACCGCCGCTTAGCGCAGGGTGTAAAATAGGGCCCCAGGTTTTCAAGGTCAAGAGGTTATTCATCCATCCATCCATCCATATGCCTATCCCAGCATGCATTGGGCGAGAGACAGGAATACACGCTGGACAGGTCGCCAATCCATCACAGGGCACACACACCATTCACACACACAATCATACCTATGGGCAATTTAGAGTATCCAATTAGCCTAACCTGCATGTCTTTGGACTGTGGGAGGAAACCGGAGTACCCAGAGGAAACCCACGCGGACACGGGGAGAACATGCAAACTCACCGAAAGGCCCTTGGCCAGATTTCAAACTCAGTACGTTCTTGCTATGAGGCAACAGTGCTAACCACTGCACCACTGTGCCGCCCAGAGGTTATTCTATATATTATAACACTGGCAATAACTAGCATGTGATAAAAGTATAAAAAGTTGGTAACTTGGTAAAAAGTTGAACCCTTCGACATAAGGCTGACATAACACTGTCATATACATTACATAACAGCTGTCAAAAGATGACATAACATCCATCCATCCATTATCCATTAACCCGCTTATTCCTGGTCAGGGTCACGGGGGTGCTGGAGCCTATCCCAGCATGCATCGGGCGAGAGGCAGGAATACACCCTGGACAGGCCGCCAATCCATCGCAGGGCACACACACCATTCATGCACACACTCATACCTATGGGCAATTTAGAGTCTCCAATTAGCCTAATCTGCATGTCTTTGGACTGTGGGAGGAAACCGGAGTACCTGGAGGAAACCCACGCAGACACAGGGAGAACATGCAAACTCCGCACAGAAAGGCCCTCGGCCGGGATTCAAACTCGGTACCTTCTTGCTGTGAGGCGACAGTGCTAACCACTGCACCACCGTGCCGCCCGACATAACATGTTTCAGAAAAAAAAAATCCCTCTAAAAATCCCATTGTGAAGGCTGTTATGTAAAATCCATTGGTTGTTTGTTGTAATTTCAGAGATCAGCTATTGAATTTGCCCTTTTTGTAATACAACATAATTTACTAGGATGTTCATATAGATGTCAAAAAGAATGTGGACCCTGTGTCAAGACATCAAGCGCCCATGTGCACGTCAATGTCCATTTACCTCCACTCTCAAAGAAGAGTGCATAGTCCCAGACGTACCTCCACCCATAACATCATTCCCAAATCTCACAGAGCATCGGTGGCTCGCTTCCTTTAACATAAACACACTTTTGCTCGTTATTAAGCACTGAGGATTATGTTGTGCTGATTTGTTTACAGTATATAGGCTAAAGACAGCTGCTTGCAGGTTCTACGTGTTATAAGCACCTGCAATCCTGCACAATCCTGTGAAAATTGTATTGACACAGCCATGGGTTTGAACACAGAGGGCCTCGTAATGCATGGCAGAACATGAAACGTATTCCGAAACGTACGTCATAATACTGTTTTCTTTTTTACGTACGTCATAATACTGTTTTTTTTTTTTTTACGTACGTCATAATACTGTTTTTTTATGTACGTCATAGTACTGTGTCAACAGGCATCCACGGCTCAACAAGCGATTTGTAAACAACTGATTTGCAGTTGTATTCAATATGATAAATATGCTGCACAAACCACCACAATAAAATGTACTTCATAGATTCAGATTTGCCTGTATACTCCAAATAAGGATAAAATATTAACTTATCGTAACAACCATTTTTTCTTATGTGCTATTATGAAAAGAAGGGAGTTTAATATATTTTACACAGAGGATCAGGCAGAGGGGAAAGGGCTTTTATAATTCATCCTGATAAAAATTTGAAAGAGAATTCTAATGTGAGCCTGACCAGAAAAAAAGCAGTAGAGAGTGTCGCTAAGTGACCTTTATAAGACAAATTAAAGAAACACCCGGTGACTCTTTCAACTTTCAACGGCATGCACAAGTGACTATCCAGCAAGCCATCAATATGTGGAAATAAAGTGGAGGCCTGTCAAGCCCACTTATGAACCACAGATCCCTCACTTGGCAGGGAGGGCCATGTGCCCCTGATAAAATATTAATTGACTTCATTGAGATCATAAAATTGTCTTATACTTTGTGGGAGGATAAATCAAATCACAGAACCAAAGATGATTCTGGGACACACAATGAGCCGTCCCACTACAGTCGATTCCTTTTATACGGTTATACAGTCAAGCCGGAAAGTCTCCCCACCCCTTTCACCTTCTCCACGTTTTATTACGTTACAGACATATTCCAAAATTGATTAAATTCATTTCTTCCCTCAAAATTTTACACACCACACCCCATAATGACAATGTTAAAAAGGTTTTTTTGAGATTTTAGCAAATTTATTAAAAATAAAAAAATTAAATTTCTCATTTACATAAGTATTCATACCCTTTGCTTTAACGTATTTTTAAAGTATCATATTTCATATTTGGTCGCATATCCTTTACATGCTGTTACTTCCTGAAGTCTGTGACCATCAACATAAAAAAACTGTCGATATCTTATTTTCAGGTACTGTTACAAGCGATACTATAACCTCTCTGCATTTGAATGGATCTCTATGGAAATTGGGGGGTGAGACTAGATTCAGCTGTAAATTACACTGGTACAGTATGGAACACATGGCTGGCTAAATGGCTGTAAGTTATCAAGGGTCTGAGCTATCAAACGAGCCCCAAACCATCACTCTGTTGCCAGATATGGAGTAGATGTGGATGGATCACTGCAAGGGTTATTTCTCCGGACTCATTTTCCTATAGAACTCTATGGGGAAAAAAGTCAGGAGAAACAACCCTTAAAGTGATCCATCCACATCTACTCCATATCTGGCAACAGAGTGATGGTTTGGGGCTCGTTTGATAGCTCAGACCCTTGATAACTTACAGCCATTTAGCCAGCCATGTGTTCCATACTGTACCAGTGTAATTTACAGCTGAATCTAGTCTCACCCCCCAATTTCCATAGAGATCCATTCAAATGCAGAGAGGTTATAGTATCGCTTGTAACAATACCTGAAAATAAGATATCGACAGTTTTTTGATGTTGATGGTCACAGACTTCAGGAAGTAACAGCATGTAAAGGATATGCGACCAAATATGAAATATGATACTTTAAAAATACGTTAAAGCAAAGGGTATGAATACTTATGTAAATGAGAAATTTTATTTTTTTATTTTTAATAAATTTGCTAAAATCTCAAAAAAACTTTTTTCACATTGTCATTATGGGGTGTTGTGTGTAGATGTTTGAGGCAAAAAATGAACTCAATCTATTGTAGTATAAGTCTGTAACGTAATAAAATGTGGAGAAGGTGAAAGGGTGGGGAGACTTTCCGGCTTGACTGTATATTAGGACAATGTTACTCCTTGCAAGGTTTCAGTATCATGCCTTATTGGTTACATACTTCAGGTATCAAATTCCTACCAATTAGTGTCAGATAAAGTGCCCTCCAGAACTGTAGTCAGTGCTAGTCACCCTGCTCAAGGATAAGAAAAAAAAGGCATTGTTGATCTTGCACTCAAAATATTATGGAAATCTAACCTTTATTTGAGGTGAAATTGTTCAAAAAACAATAGATTATTCATCGAGAAATAAATATGCTTCTCAAAATGTCACAATTATTGGCACCTCTAGGAATTGTATATTGCTATTTTTACCTTACTTTTTGAAAGTTCATCTGAGTCTTTATGAACTCTCACGCAGTCACCCATGACTCCCTGTTTCACTGGGATATAAATAGGAGGTGACACACATGCTAAACTCCCTTTGTCATCCATCAACACGGGGAAGGTCAGAGAACACAAATGAAATGAGACAAAAGGTTGTTCACCTTCATAAACCAGGCAAGGGCTATGCAATAAATGCCTGGAAATACCCTTCTCCATTATTAGAGCACTAATTAAGTTTAAAACACCTGGAGCTGTGGTGAACCAAGTATCCAGAATGTTCTTCAGTGCCTAGGTTAATCACCCTCATCAATGATTGACTGAGGAGGGCGTGATTGACCAAGTAATCTCTGAGTTGACGTGTACAGTGTCGGTCCTCTATGCACACGTTTAACAACGTTTATTGGCTCAGTTCATCTTTCTCAGTAAGAAACCTTCCAAAACAAATTGTCTGAAAGAAATATACAGTATGCTAGCCCATGCACCTGATGGTGTAGTAATGAGACTGATTTAGGATATCAAAGGAGCTGTGGCATACTTTAATCACGGCATTATGAAAATCGCATCACATCATGTAAGATCAAAAGACGGCTGTTAATAAAAAATATATACAATATTCAGTACAGGCTATGTATGCCCTCTCTAATTAGGTTCCTTAGCATTCGTGATTGCAATCATTAAATAATTTGCACTATTGGTGGGCAATTCAGTATATTTTTTCCACGATGTGGTGAAATACTTTTACCACCCCCCCCCCCCACCCCTCCTTTGGAGGCTTCAGTCTACCAGTCTACTTAAAAACCACCCTTCTTTACAAGACACATTTAAAGGGGAATTCAAGTGACAACGGGTTTGCTCCACATCTCAGACAAACTGACAGCAATTGCATTTACAATGTTTGCAATATGTTTACCTGCCTGTTTGTTACAGCGAAGTGCGGTCGACACATTACGCACACGTTTTACAGTCTTTGGCAGGATTTCTGATTTTATCTTCACGCAACTGGGTGCCAAAGCCTCTTTTATGCGCATTTATGAAAGGGGAAGCTGAAAGATTTTAAATATCAAGCTGGAAGGGCTGGTCTGTTTCTGAAAAAATAACGTGTAATGGACCAAAAAAATAATAATATGAACATGAGATTTCAATGAGAATTACAATTGAAACAGTGCAGTATCACAAGCTAGAGACCGATGGTCTGACACTGATACCAACCCTTCAAGTTGTGAAAGGAGCCGGAAGCTCAGTGCAAAGTTTTTCCTGCACTTACTCAAACATGCTGTTTATATCAGACTGGTACTACGTCACTTAGGGCTTTGTCCCATGCACCCATGTGTAATCTGGTTGTAGGCTGTAATAATGAGAGGAAAGTATTAAACAAACAGTGGTCTGGCCTTAATCAATCTCTCTTTCTGTAATTTTGATTTATGAATAGATGCAAGTGCCTGTTTGTTTTTTTTCCCCCTCCATAAATATGGTTATATTACTTCACAATGACCAAAGATAACTTGCTGAACTGTATTTGTGAAGAAGAAAAAAAAACACTTGCATTCCTTTCAGTCAGGGAAAAATTTTGATAAAATCCTCTGCATGGCACTGCATGAAAATGCCTCAATCTGAGCCCTTCATTTAGATCAAATGTCCTGTGAAGAGATACTTTGTGTATCGACAGAGTTGAGCACTGTTTTTTAGCTTTCTGTGAAATATTTGGCAAGCTTTTCTCACTTAATTGCAGTGTTGTTTTCCTGAACAAGTCACTTGTAATTGATGTGTTTGAAGAATAGTTCTTGCCAAATCCTCGATTCAAATCAAGTGTGCAGAGCACCCACTAGGGATCAAAGAACCTAACAGCGTAAAGGAATTTGTGTGCCGGTTGAAATAAATGCAGTTGTATTACGCTGTCAGTTTCTCCGTAACTCCTCTGAACGTCTTGTTTTAACCAGCACAGCAGTATTTGCTGAATGGTCACATCCAGGTTGACAAATCTGGAATAGAAACGGAGGTACTAGAACTGAATGGTACAACACAACAGAATACCAACAGTGCCATCTTGTTTTTTTGGCTCTGGTGGGAGTTGTTTGGGTAGGTCTGAACCTTGCTCCATTAGTGTATCCCAACCAACGGCCTGCTTGAATAATGCTGAAAAACCTTTTTTAACTCAAACAAGTCTGTCAACTATATGGGAAAATGGCTTACCTGTGCCATTTGTTGACTAGACGGTTACCACAGACATGCCACCCGCTGACTTTACCAGTTGTTTTATATTTTTTATATTTCCCGTTTTTGTCAAAAGGACGGTTCCGCTAGTTCTGTGTGTTCTGGAAATCCCCAGACGACGCAAATCGCCATAAAGTCAGTATCCTTATCGCGACAATAAAAAAAATAAAAAATACATTTTAGGCAAGAAAACACTTCCACTGTGTTTGAGCTTCTGTCGCTTTCTGTCAGTAATACTTGCTGCAGTAATTCTGACTCGTGGAAAACAAGCTCACAAGGGTTACCTTACAGAAGAGACCAGGAATATGCCTGCAGTCAAAGCGGTTCAAGAATAGTAACCATTTCATTTTTGGGCTTGTGTTCAAAACAGATGGTGCTAGAGATGGGGTTAACCACTAATTGTACGATTAGTCAGGTTATTGTAATCCAGTGCATATGGAGGCCCAGTGAGATAGATTGCAGTGCATTTAAATCCCTATGGGTCATGTACTTCAGCAATAAATATAAGTACTACAAAAATGCATATTTGAGGCAATGGACCGCAGCATTCCTTATTATGTCTAAGAAGCTGTTCTGATGTATCATTTTGGAAAGTCACTTTTCCTTGACTTGTCTACAGTATATAAATAGTCCCGGGACCAACTGGGGATTGCCGGATCTGTCTCAGCCAATCTAATGATCACATGATAGCTTGCGTGAACATACATTTAAAGTGTCACTTGTTTCAGGTTCCTCCACCTTACTCATGTGACTGTAAATATTACGGACAAGATTCCATCTGAATTTGCCTATAAACTTTACTTAAAAGAAATGCAAGCGTTCCGTTTTTAAAAAAAATTCACAATCAGTTTGATAATCACTAAACTCACCAACTTCTGTTAGTGAAGAAAAATACTAACATTTGAATCTATCTTTACATCACATGTTCATTATCTTCTTTTGACCTTAATAAGTACGTATACTATATGTGGCATGCATGCTACCAAATGTTGCATGCAGTGGTTTCTCAGTGATTTATGTTCGAGTCTCTGGACCAGAGGCTGCTGAATAAATGGGTCAGAGCATGTGTAAAAATGTGAACTTTGTAAGCTGCCCTGGATAAAGATTCCTACTGAGCTAATAAATAATGCAATGATAATGTAATCTGTCCCAAATAAATGTGAGATAGTTAAGAGCACCAACATGGTATGTAGGGCTGTAGTGATGCTGTCCTGGTCTCACTGTTGTAGCTAACTTGTAGTAAATCCTGAATTGGAGCAATTAGCATATTGCCATTGGATATAATGCCCCCCCCCCCCCCCCCCCGGCTAACTTTGTTTAAATAACCGCCTAAATCCACTCAAATAAGGTTTAACAACAGCCTTACAAGTGTCATTGTTGGAAACGAAAATGCACATATGATTACCGAGTGCACAAGGAAGATATTTTAGTTTATTTTGCTAAATTACTACAATTTAGATACAAAGGTGAGACCAGGACAGCATCACTACAGCCCTACATACCATTTCGGGGGTAAATAAAACAACATCAAATTCTTCCAAATGGGTGAACTATGCCTTTAACTGAGCAGAGGAATAAGCTGTACGAGTGATAAATGTGATGTGATTCTGGGATAATAATGAGCTGATGAAGTCGAAGGCTCCTTCACCTTCCCACGCCTGCACTCAGATAAGCTGCTAAAAACAGTTGGGACATCATTAGCGAGACAGCAGGTCCCTCTCCTGAGAGAATGGACATCCTTTTAACAGAACCTCACATCTTAAGCGTGGAGAAAGATTCATTTATTAGCTATCACATTTTTCCATCTGGTGTAGCCTGCCGCACTACAGCAATGCAAATTTAATATTTTAACAGAATATGTGCAGATTTGCATGCATATTGATTTGTGGAATATATGTTTTAATATTTGTTTTTTTTTCAACCAAGATGCTGTTTTTCATACAAAAGTGATATGGAATGGGAACATGTTTTAGATCATGAATATGTGCACAGATAGGATTTTGTTAGGCACAAAGGAAACTGTTTTGCAGGTAACACAAATAAGACGGGTTCCCTTTACATATCGCTTTTACAAAATGGATCCACCCAAAGATATCCTTGCAGGCTCAGAAAGGCACAACAGGATCTTTCAAATAGAAAACTTTAATGTACAATGAGGCCTTTATTTCTGCAATCTGAAGTTATTTGGTTGCTAAGTAGCAAACATTCCATTTCAGAACTTATTAGCATTCACACAAAACTTTATTATTTCCCCCTTTGAAATGAATGGCTGTTTTCTTGTGCACACTAGCAAGGGAAACAGACAGCCCATTTCAGAAAGATCTGGAAACTGGGAATTAACATGGGTAAAATAAAAAAAAATTCTCACTTTATGTTACATTTGTCTGCTTACAATCTTTGTATGCATATGTTGTTTATGTTAGTGGAAGGCTCAATGCTTTTAAAATCGTGGAAGAACATTTTATTTAGTAGAGCTATACCACGAATATCAGAGCAAGGTGGGCAACCAATCAGCACCAAGGACTGGAAATATCTGGTTTATATTGCATGTTCTCTTATTTTAAATGTGTTATAATTAGTCCCAACTCAAAACACTGCAACACCTACAGTATGCAAACCCATATGATGGCGAAGCCTCTGGTACACGCAGTACTAATTAAAGCTTTAAGCGGCATGCTTTTAAAAGGGCACATTTAATCACACGATACTGTCACAGCACACTTACACCTGGCAGCACAGTCGAAAGTAATCTTTACTAAATATGCTGCCTTACTGTAACCGCGCCATATTTGGAAACATTTCACAATGGGGAGATTACTTTGAGACCGTATCTTTGGAACGGAAATTCTGACTAAAGTCATATCTTCGCCATTGCAGCATTATACTGACACGTCCTGGGAAACAGTGGAACGTGATGAATTCTACGTTAAGTCTGGCACTCCCCGAATTTGCATGCACAAGTTCATATTCTTCAAAAAAATTTACATTATCATAACATATACTGTATTTAAAGGAAGCAGCAAGGTGCTGCATTGCGATTGCATGCGCCATTTAATATTTTAATTTAAGGGGAGAGGTTTCTGATTTCTCTTGCGGTATTTGATAATTATGATAATTACCTCTATCACCAGTGAGTGGAGCAGAGAATGTGATCACCCCCTAAATATTAGCCGGTCTTTCTTGCGTGCCAGTTAGTTTGGTCGTCCGTCTATGCACAGGATAGCTCACAAAAGCATGGATGCGCTTAATTCAAGCTTGATTAAATGATTACGAGTTGAACACAAAGGGGAAAAAAACTATTAGAACCTAGGCCTACTTAAAAAAAACTAATTATTTAATGCGCTCTCCCCAGTCGATCATTTAGCCTGACGGCCACATGCAGGTAGCAGAGCAGCTGAGCTAACAGCCTCTTTTTGTTGGCCTAGTCTGCGCACGTCTCTGACCGGGGTGCTCCGGAAAGGCGCCCCTGACTGCCAACGCAATTAGCTTACGCCACTCAGTACAACAAGCCCAGCACGTCACGCTGTAACCGGGGGAGGAAAAAGAAGCCCTGGCCTGGGGTGTTCTGCTCCCCGCGTGCAAAGCAGATGGAGTTCTTCGGAGAGACAGCCGCGAGTCAAGCGGTCCCATGCGGCCTGCTGTCGGACAGCTCCACAAACAGTGGCATCAACCCTGAGGACCAGTAAGGGACAGCAGGGTGGAGATCACGGCAGGTTAATGCGCCGCGCTCTGACGACGGCAGGCCCTTAATTATGAAAGATGACAACTGTCACTCCGATATTCGGCCACGCCAGGGCGATCACCCAGCTCTTGTCCAATGCATCAGCAGAGAGTTGCGGCTCTATTTTTGGAAATCACCGTTAAATAATGCTGCTTACACAAGAACACTACAGTCTTGAAAATAACTTTCTAAATTGTCCATAAAAATGTGCAGTGTAGAGATAAGAAAACACTAAAGAGGAATACACGTACATATAATGGCAGGTGTCATTAAATATACATTATTGCCACTTTTAATTATGCAATTTGTTTAACGGTAGTCAATCAACATTGCTTAATTTACATTGGTATATGCAACAAACTTCAAACTACATGAGACATTAGCTAGTTTCTCAAATCTCCATACTCAAGTGACTCTGTAGAACCAATTTTTACCTGATTTTTTCTCCCTTGTCTTCCAATTCTAAAATGTCAAATTGTAGTTGCAAATTGCTCTCACCCCTGCAATCATCACTGAAAACTTTGGAGAGTACAGCCGGTCTTTGCAACGGAAGAGCCGCACTTGCAGGTTGGTACCTGCTGAAACAGTCGTCCTTCCGACTGAACCACCCAACCCCTCCCTGCGTAAAGCTACGGCTAATCACGTGGGGCTGCCAGCCACAGTTAGCGCCGGCACAGTCTGGATTCAATAGCGCCGGAACTACAGGGAAGCCTCGTAGCATCGCAACCATGTTTTTTAAACAATAACCAAGCAAGATTGCACAAAGACGTGACGTGAAATTAATGAGCTAAGATCTGAGAAAATAAATGTGCTGCATATGAAACAATATCAAGCAACATCAGCATCGCTCAAAAACTTCAAAATCACCATGTTGTAAATACATAAATTTGTTAATAAATAAAAAAAAGACTTGGGTTTGGAGAAAAAAAATTACAAAGGACAAGAGAGGAAGACTAAAGCTGGGATATTTTCTTTCTTCTACTTGAGCGGCGCCTGCTTATATAAAATGACTTGAAATCTACAGTGGATTTGGATGCCAATTAGAGCCATATTGGATTCTACAGGCACTTTAATAAAGAAAGACTGATAAACTTAGTGGGGTGTACTGCAGCCAAGGAGCCAATGGTTTTAACTCGATTCCTTTGACCGATTACCGTGCGTTCTAATATTTCATCATAGATGTTTAAATCATTTCATGACGATCAGACGAGTCGCCTCATTTTGATGTATTACACATTTTACGAAGCTTTATTGTTGTCGTTAAAGGTTGTCACAGAATCTTTATCAGCTGAGAGCACAGAGGAAAGATTAGCTCTAACATCTGCATATGCGAAGCAAATTTGATTTAATGCACGTAATTTAAAATCATTATTAGTTCTCCATCAGCCATAAGGAATAAGTTACGGCTTCACATATTCTCAGTGAAGCCACAGAAGTATGATTCAGGGTCCCCTTAAAAAAAAAACTGATAAATACATGGATATGAAAGGAGGATTAAAACACTTCAAGGCCTGATCTCCAACCCTGCCCAACGCAAAAATTACATACACACACTCTCTCTCACACAGGCATGCACGCACGGACAAACACACGCACACACGCACACACACACACACACACACACACAGGCACACACACACTTTGCTTTTCAGATTTCCTTTGCACGAGGGGGGTGGGGGGAGTGGGAAATCACTGGGTTCTGAGACAAATTTTGGCTGGCAGCTATGTCTATTCCTACCATAAAGTTAATATGAAGGTGATGGATGTCCACTGCTCAGGCAAAAGATGAAGATTTGTTCGACGCTGTGACGCGCACGTCACTGACCCCCACCACGTCCATCCACCCGAGCTCATGCCCACACTGACCTGAAGAAGCACGTTCACCCACCCTAACTCTAGCTCTTTTTTCAGGAATTAAATGTGGAAAAAAAACAAAGCAAAAAAAATTAACCAGGGCCTCACATGCAAACAGAGAAGAGAGAATCCATACGCGCAGTGCGAGTGTGACTCCTTCAGTAAATCAACCGCAATAATCAGTCCGTTTGCCGAATCCGATCGTTACCCTCTGACCCCGCCTGGATTTAAACAGCTTCTCTTCGGCAGACTAAAACTCCCACTCAGTATCGTCCACAATAAAAATAAAATAAAAAACAATATAATAAATAAATATAAAGAAGTGCAGGGCTCAGACGTGGGCAAAGTGACGTTACCGCGCCCACTCAAGAGGGATTTCTGTCTGCTGTCGCAGCCTCTCATTTTCGCTGAGAGTCTCAAACAACGACTGCAAAGTTTTATTTATTTTTCAGCGGATGGCCTTGCCTGGGTTGTCTCTATTTTGAGTTCATGGAAAGAAACTGTCTGAAAATTACCATCAAATGACAGAATATTATCTTAGATACCGAGCAACGGAATCTGACAACGCCGCATTAGCACACGCATGAGACCGTCCAATTATAATGTGAAAATGAAAGTGTAAAAATAAATACCTGTATGTTGCTTCCCAAAGAGCTTTCAGACGACATTTTAATTAAGCAATAGCTTCTTGACGAGCAGGCGAACCCCTTTGTCCAATTAAAATGCATTAATCATCGGTGTCGGCTGTTTACCGGTTAAGAGGCGACGTCACAGGCAATGTGCAACCGTGAGTCGGCTCGGCCGATAATGTGAAGTTGTGTTTTCGCGCGGGAAAGAGTCGGACGGCGGTTCCTCCGCCGCTCACTCTACCTGAAACGGGCGCAGCGAGGACGGGGATCCTGATAGGGGACAGGGAGAACAGGCGGATGGGCTGGCCGGAGGAGGAGGAGGAGGAGGGCGCGGGTCTCTGGGAGCTCTCGGACTCCATGGCCATCATGGCCGCTGCCGCCAACGCGATCCTCTTGTGGCTTCCCACCCTCTTGATGGCCACAGGGCACCCTGGCGCAGAATAAAGACAGGATTAATCATCGCCCGTCTAATGCGCGGGCCTTAAGTCAGTTTGGCTTAAATCCTGGCTTTGCTCTTAACATTAATATTACCTTTTTTTTAGCTGTTGTAACAGAACATGTTTATACATTACATTATTTGCTTGTATTGGCCAATTACTTATCTGCATACTACGTTCATAAACGTAGTATTATTTTAGAATTATTTTAAAATACATTCCGAAAGGGTCATATGCATTGTGGCCATTGTGAAGAAAACATCATGACATTACAACCCACCCTGCCCCAAAGGCTCAAGTTACACATAAGTCAGACATTACATTACATTACATCCATTTAGCAGACGCTCTTATCCAGAGCGACTTACACAACTGAAGCGATTCAGGTTAGGTACCTCAAGGGTACAAGCTCAAGGGTACAACGACAGTGTCCTACCTGGGAATCGAACCTGCAACCTTTCGGTTACAAGGCCGGTTCCTTAACCATTATACTACACTGCCGACCAGTGTACACAGCTCTATGAAGTCAAATCATAATACAGTGGAAAGACATCAGTCATAGTAAATTGACGTAAAGGGCAAGGTCACCGGCAACAAGATGCAACCCAAGTAGAAAGTGTGCACGGAAACAAGAGGCAAAGACTTTGCTATTGTAGATGTTGACCAGGGCAGTCCATTTCCTGTGAATTAAAGGGGGATTTCTTGAGATGAATTATTCAAATGCAAATTTCAGGAGAAAAGCAGAAAGGGAAGATCGCTAAGGGGGGGGGGGGGGGCGGGGGGGCCGCGTCAAGGACGCACTACAAGGTTCTTCCCTTCCACGGTGTCAGCCTTGAGCAGATCGTTTGTGCTCCTGGGCGAAGCCAGCTCCTTTCTTATTCTCTGATCTCACTGGCTTCCAGCCTGTTCAACTCTTTTCATCTTCGGCTCATTCTCCATGCAGGTTCCGTCAGGTCGTAATCATTCAAGGGGGACAGCTCGCAACGGCAACCGGTGGGGGGGAATCATGGAGCCTACGCGCTGGATTCCGTGTCAGGAAGGACGCCAGGCAAGGCGTAAGCTAATGCGGGCGGTGCGCACCAGCGCTTATTCGGATTACGCTTCCTTTTGCATGCGATGTACCTCCTTTCCCAAGAATAACAGCTTGAGCCGGTTTACTCATCATGGCACCCACTTTGCCGGACATAAGATCACGAAAACAATCCATGCTTTTGATCTTGATTAAACTGTGATTTAGTTGGGGGGGGGGGGTTCATGACATATTGCACAAACCCAAAAACTGGGGAGGAGACATGAGGGAATCTCTCATACAGGCACCCTTACAAAAAAATCACATGTGAAATCTGGCTTTTCACATGTGAAAATCACAATATCACATGTGAGCATAAAAAGAAAATAAGTCACATAAAGTCATGCAAAATTTGCATATTCACATTTGGCATATTCATATTTGGCTCTTTTGCCGTGTGAACTACAATTTTCACATGCGAAAAGCAAACTTTTTTTCTGTATCCTTCACATGCGGGTGTTAAATAATCACGTGTGGAAGAACCAATATGAAAAACACGTGTGTCCAAAAACCACACGTGTGTCAATTTTATTTGACATTTATTTAGCAGGCATCACAGCAGTAGTAATTTCGCCCGCAACTCTTCCGATCTGCGGCTTCGACGCGACGCGCTTTTAAGCCCTGCCCCGCCGAATCCCGCCCGTCCGCAAATGTGCACCCGTCGTCACGTTCGTTATTCTCCCCCCGCCTGTACCTGCTGAGCGGGGAAAAAGAAAATGGCCGCTCGCGTGCCTGGCCCCCGAGGTTATTCCGCGGCGATTGACATTTCCTTTGAGTTACCACCAATTCTAAGGGCCGCTAAAAAAAAAACAACTTGCACTTTATTTAATGGCTCTGAGTGGAAAGATCTGAGCCGGGGCCCTCAGCGTGCGAGAAAGCACCTCAGAAATGAGGCCCCTCAGGAACTCTCGCGCGGGATAATTCCACGGCCCCTCGCTCCCAAGTCGTAAAATGGGACGCGCGCGCTGAGCCGCAGGTTACAACGAAGAGGAGTCATGTAACTGTGAAGGCCTTATTGCCTTTTTTTTTTAAAATATGAAAACGCACGTTTTTATTTAGTCATTTGGTTTTACAAACGTAGCACTGGTGTCACATCTGTTTCATTAAAAAATAACAAAGACTCTCACAATCACTAAACTTGAAGAGCAGTCAATGAGAGAAAATCCCAGCTAAAGAACAATTTTACGGTCATGAATAGTTCATAGCATTAAACAGCTATTCCTAGATTTGCTTTTAGGCAAGCTGGTCGAATTAAATTATACAGTAAGATCGCATTGTTTAATTCTTGTGTTTTTTGTTTTTTTATATGTGCTTTTGCACATGGTTATGTATGCTGTACGGCTGCTCGGCCCCTCGGGAAATCCCATGCGGGATGATTCCACGGCCCCTCGCTCCCGAGTTGTACAGATGCGTTAAAAAAAACATCTTGTCATGTGTCAGAAGTAGCAGAATAAGAGGGGACCTGGGATTCGGATCACACTTCGACTTGCTCAACTGCTTGCTGTGGACTGATGAAACATTTAAGTAAAACAGCTTTGTTTTAAACATCCAGTCAGAGCAGATGAATCACAAGCCACTAAAAATGCACGCAACAGTGGACCACCCTTTTATATTTGTTATGCCCTCCATGGATAGCTCTACATATGAATATTATGAATAATACATGGAACCAGAGCCTGCCTGCAAGAGTTTGTGGAGTTTGATCTATTATTTCAAGGCATATGTGAATTATATAATCTTTGAAACTGGAAAGAGTAACCCGGTCTCATGTCGTTCGTGTTAATAGGCTGGCGTCCAGCCACAGTCGTGGTAAGTCTATGAGACCAGGCTGCGTCAGGTAGTACAGATTTAACGGAGAAATTAAATGAAACTTCGGCAGAGCCGCTCTGGGACGTTCAAGTACACGCAACGGAGCTGTCCATTTCACGAGTGGTGCTGAAACAGCAGAGCTAAGTGACCATTACATATATATATAAAAAATAAACTCAATGGCAATAAATGAACGGGGCCTTTATCATAACCCTTTTAAGCATTCTGTATATAATATTTCACTACCATTTACATACAGTTGCGAACAGGCTACTTTAGCCCATATTGCAAGGTTTTTTTTAATTTTCTTTTCTTTTTTTTGCTGAACGATGTAGTTTTTTTATGAGCTTCTTGCTCTTGGTGTAATGGAATATTTTTACTAAACAAGGCCAGGATAATAATGCTGAAGGCCTTTGTTTGCACAGAAAAATGGATCGATGCAACCTTGGAAGATGCGCTTTCCCACACTAATCTATGAGGCAGATGAGACCCTGCCCTGGAGGGGGACAATTCCTTAGGCACTGAGGGAACAGATTATGCTCCACAGTTCTTGGCTAGTCATACCAAGGTGTGTGCCCAGCTTCACCCACAACTGGCGTTGTGGAAGCTTTGAGCAGATAAGATGTGTTTTGACAGGGGGTAAATACACCAGCTCGGATCATTGAACGCACAAAACATCCTTCAGAAATTACCGTGGTTATGATTAACTCCTCGGTTTGGCGCTAAAAATGCGTTCTGTTTGAACCGGCATGACTGTGCGAGAACGACGCACTCGCTTCTGATGTTGGAACAGCTTTGGGACATCGCAACCACCATGTGGACGAACTGAGACAAACATAAATATTCATGGGGTCGGTTGAGAAGATAGCGTGACACTGCGTATTGTGTGACATAACAACAGGACGTTTTTTTCCCGGAGCGACTTTCGCGTTAGTCAGGGAGATACAAAGCAGATCGGCATGCACCAGACCGCACATATTAACGTTCGTGCTCTTATTGATTCAGGTCCTTGAGTGGTGATTTAATCAATCCATTTTAATATCAACATTTTTTTTTTCCTGAGGAAAAAAAAGTATGGATATAAAAAGGCTGCATGCAAGAGCAATTAGCTCATCTCACTCACCGATTATCCACTCGATGGGCGCGCAAACCGCGATTTCACATGAGATTGGTTTTTTGAGGGGGGCATAACTGTTCCGTTGTTCATTTAAAGTGACCGATCACTTCAGATTCCATTTGTGAGCACATTGAAAGCCTCAACTAGGATCTCATCAGAGAGGCTACGGGGACGCCCGAATGGCATCGCATTTCATTAAATCCCCCTGATGGCCTCTGTTTGAAATTCAGGACAAGAGAATGCAGTAGGCTGATAGTCCGTATTTCAATGAGCGTAACTCAAGGGAAGAATCCGTCGATCTCCGCATTCCAGTCCTGTCGTTTCATGGTGGACTGAAGACCAACCATTCAGACATAATTAACAAAGCTCTAATAAATAAAGTAATGAGTACTCTGGTGATACTACTAGTTCCATCACAAAAAAGGCTTCCTGCATCCCTGTTTGCCGTCTCCTGTTATTCCGAAATAGAAAGTGCAATTAAAATGGGACGTGCATACTGAGCCGCAGGTTACAACTAAGAGGAGTTGTGTAGCTGGTGAAGGCCTTATTGCCTTTTTGAAATATGAAAGCACACGTTTTTATTTTGTCATTTGTTTTACAAATGTAGCACTGGTGTCACGTCTGTTTCGTTAAGATTTTCTTTTGTTCATTATTTTTAGATATTCACAAAGCTGAATAACAAAGACTCTCACAATCACTAAACTTGAAGAGCGAGAGGAGAGGAAATCCCAGCTAAAGCACAATTTTACAGGCATGAATAGTTCATAGCATTAAACAGCTATTCCTAGATTTGCTTTTAGGCAAGCTGGTCGAATTAAATTATACAGTAAGATCACATTGTTTAATGCTTTTTTAAAAAAAAAATGTATATGTGCTTTTGCATATGGTTATGTATGCTCTATGGCTGCTCTGCATAAAGTTGCAGACAATTTACATAGTACATCTGCAGTCAAGACGTTTGGGGTTTAGCACAGAAAACTACGTATCCCTTTGACACTCGACATATTTGTACAGGATAAGGAGTTTAAGAAAGGAATGCGGATCTCCAAACGTGGGCTGCCGGCAGTCGTGAAAGCAAATCCTTTAAATACACTTTAAATTGTAACAGGCTGCGGTAAACGGCACAATTATTTAATTAATGTTCATTAATAGTCAAAGGGAAGTGTAAAAACCAACAGGTGCTTGATGATTCTATGATAAACGAGCCGTAGTTGGAGCCATCTTCTCAGTGCCTGCTTTATTGATTATTATTGTCCTACCGTACTCTCATCAAAACAAAGAGAGGCGGCAATGTGAAAACAAATCAATATATTCCCTAAGTGAGCGGCGTACGGAGGTCACTTTTCAAAGCAACTTCTGATGACCCGTGACATATTTAAGTCTCTGTAGAGTAGTAGAAGCTGGATAAAGTACATAATTATTTAACAAAACTAAAAAATGGTATGACAATTTGCAATCAAACCATTTAACAAATTTGGAACATTAAACAGTATCTGTGGAGAACAGTAACGAGCCTCAAACCTTCACTCTGCTGCCAGATATGCAGTAGATATGGATGGATCACTTTAAGGGTTGTTTCTCCTGACTCGTTTTCCTATTGAACCCTATGGAAAAATGACTTGACTTATTTTTCCATAGAGTTCAATAGGAAAATGAGTCAGGAGAAACAACCCATCAAGTGATCCATCCATATCTACTGCTTATCTGGCTGCGGCGTGATGGTTTGAGGCTCGTTTGATAAGACCCTTGATGGCTTACAGTCATTTAGCCAACTATGGGTTCCATACTATTTCCCTGTAATTTACAGCTTAATCTACTCCCACCCTCAAATTCCCATAGAGATCCATTCAAATGCAGAGAAGTTATAGTATCGCTTGTAAGAGTACCTGGAAATAAGATATCAATAGTCTTTTGATATCCTTTTATACCCAGTCATGATAGCATCACCTGTTTACCTGTGGAACGTTCCAAACAGCTGTTTTGTGAACTTCCCAGTCTTTTTTTTGCCCCGGGTCCCAACTTTTTTTGAACGTGTTGCAGGCATCAAATTCGGAATACAGAGGTTTTTGATGACCATCCAGCTTTACAGTGGCTGGTATGGGCATTATTGTGTTGCATTTTATGCATATTATGGAATTTTACATTTGCATCAACCATGTTGTTTTTATAATTTAATCGTCCCATATCAGATAAATAAAGTGTTACTGAATTGAATTGAATTAGGGGGTTTGTGTCCAATGCAAGAAAATACACTTCAAGCAATTCCAAAGCAGTTTGTGCTGCAATTTTATGTTTCCAAGGGCTTTACATAGGAACAGATTCATTTAAAAGTCTTTATTCAGAATTATAAACATAAATCTCATTTTGCATTTCCTGTCAGTACCCCTTTTCTTGATCGCAGTAGTCTGTCCCGCAGGAAATAGTTCTAACCAAAAATAATATTAAATGTACTTTGGATAATTGGGTAACATACACACTGGGCCTGATTCACTAAGCATGTGAAAAACCTTTTAGGACATGCAAAACTAATAACACAACCAATGATTCGTGCAAAACAAAATGTGAGGTGCAAAATCCAGGGGTCAGAAAGTAAAAGTCCTGCCATGTGTTTCTTCTAACCATGAACTCACCCAGCTGATTTCACTAATTAGTTCTAACTCCTGGCTGAAGGTTGGTGCTAATTAGTAAATCCAGGTGATTGGAACAAAATACTGGGGAGGACATTTACTTTCTGAACCTGGATTTTACACCTCTGATCATTGGTCATGTTATTGGTTTTGTGTGTACTGAAAGACTTTGAAAACGCTTAACGCCTAGTAAATCAAGCCAACTGTATCTGCTAACTCTTGTGACTTCATTTCACTATTTGGATTTGGAGTTACTTGGAAGTGTAATGTATTACTTAAGGCCATGAACCCCAAAATACCAGCCATTGTAAAGCCCACAGGTCGTCAGAAACTTCTAAATTATCTTTTTCACACAAAAACGGTCTTTGCCAGTCGAAAACATACACAAAAGTTTTAATAATATCAAAAAACCAAGAAAATTAATGATGCCTTTAAACACCATTACCTGGCAATAGGTACCTACTATGGTTCACCACTTGACTTAATGACCAGTTAACCTGGGACAGTTAATGACCAGGTAACCTGGGACACATTATTAATAATAATAATAATAATAATAATAATAATAATAATAATAATAATAATAATAATAATAATAATAATGATACTAATAGTACTTCTGTGACAATTAGGGATGTAACGGTATACCATTTGAAGGTATACCGCGGTATCAAGCAACCAAGGTTCTGAACCGTAAGCCTTTCCGTGTAATACCGTGCCCACGGTATAAATTTATGTTCGGCAATGTCCATATACACAGCGCCACACGCAACTACAATGGAGGGTTACCTATCCACAGCTCCGCTCGTGACAGCCAGGGGGAAGAAATAAGACATCACACTTCGAGTTGCTAGCAATATTGAATTGCAACAGAGGACTTTGTAATTTAATATACATTATTAAACTGCACTAGATTGTTGTGTGTATTTTCCATCTTTAATGCTGTCTTTCTTGCATAACAACCTGACCTAAATAAATAAGTTCATAATGGAGGACCCTTGTGTAAACGTTCTCATATTAGGTCATAAGGAGGACCCTTGCGTTAAATATTTTTATGTAAATGTTACAATGCTAATGCATGAGAGTTTCAGTTAAATACACACAGACACACAAACACACACACAGGCACGCACACACGTTTAAAGCAATATTTGTCTTCAAAGCAAAATACTTGCTTGTTTGTTTTTTCGATGGGCCATACTAGTGCGTTTAATTAAAAGGGGGAAAAAAATCCATACCGTGATATTACCGTGATATACCGTGGTATTAACGTGATATACCGTGGTATTTTGGTAGATACTGTACCGTACTGTGAAATTTCATACCGTTACATCCCTAGTGACAATACCGTGCACTATACTGTATATACAATATAATATACATATTTCAAGATTAAAACTCTCTTCAACCCTTATACTGTTCCATTTACTTAACCTTCATATTATGTTAACATTTTATGACGCCTTTTATGTTTGGGGTCAAATTGACCACAAAAGTTTAAACTGACACAATCAAGTATGGTAATTGAAAAATATTTGACAATTTTTGTTTCACCTTTTGTGTGTATCCCAACTGACAACACTTCCACCCCTAAATAGTAAAAATATGTGAGGAAACATCTCATTTTAGAGCCTGAGGTAAGTGAAAGAATGTGACGTTTAAAACCTGTATGGAAACTGCCACCAGAAGCAACCAGAAAAAAAATCTGAGATAAAAATAAAAAAAAAGTTGTATATTTTCTTACATTTTATACAGCTACCTACAAATGACCCCAAAACAACAACTTTGTATACAGACTTGGTACAGGTCTTTTGAAAACATCGCATTATGTTTACTGCGTGTTTACTATTTAATCCTATTTAAAAATAGGTTAACTGGTTTTTAAGAGACATCAAACATTGCATCAGGTCAAATTGACTCTGAACATAATATGAGGGTTAAAAGAAAAATAAGAAGAAGAAGAAGAAGAAGAAGAAGAAGAAGAAGAAGAAGAAGAAGAAGAAGAAGAATAAGAAGAAGAAGAAGAAGAAGAAGAATAAGAATAAGAATAAGAATAAGAAGAAGAAGAAGAAGAAGAATAAGAATAAGAATAAGAAGAAGAAGAAGTAAAATTAGAAGACAGAAGAAGAGAAAGAGGAAGAAGAAAATAAAAAAGCTTTCTAAATGTATTTTTTTAAATTTATTATTATTATTATTATCATCATCACTTCAGCACTAGCTAATTAAACACATATTCAATCATAATTCTTCCCTGACCTGCATGGCGTTCCACTAGGCCTTGCTTAATAATGTAACACAATGTCTCACAGTGCAGCATGTTTAAAAATGCATGCACACTGAAAAGCACCACTGCTCAGCCATTAGACCGCACTTTCAGATGATTTGATTTAAACGTGACAATGTGTCTCCAGTTCTCGTACACTCATTCATTAATCAGCCCACCTGACTGGAAGGGGGTTGTAATGACGGAAAGCTCATTGGTGGAATGGGGGAATGAAGTGGAATTCATGATGTAGGGAGACCCTTTCTGTTACCGTTCTGTTAGTTTGACACCTGTTAAGAAGCCGATAGGTAGGTAGGTACAAAGGGGCATTAAAAATGCAACAGCTGATTATGGCTCCAGTTTTTTTCCGAAACAAGACAAAAGGACACGGGTTTTATTTTTCCGGGCAGAAAATAATAAAGTGAGCATGCTCATGACATATTAATGTTTGAACCCAATGTCGGATCAAAGGAGGCAAAATACTATCGGGGTTAATTTCCCTAATTTCCATGTATTTGTTCAACATATAATGTTTCCTACAATCATCAATCAATGAGATCATTTGATTTGAATTTGAATTTGATTTGAATTTGATGAGTTACACAGTGAGGCATCAACACTATGAGAACATTTAGCTACTTATCTCTGAGAAATTATGTTCAGGTTATGTTTCCGGTGCATACGACATGGAGCCGCTAAAAAAGCAATGGGTCTTTGTAAATATTATAGATTATGTTTATGCACCATCATATTTAGAAAATACCTTAGAAGTCTATGAGACTGCCTACACTTTGCCTGAGCATCAGGACTCCAGGACTACTTGAACAGAGCTGAATGTCCAATCAGCATTAAATAGCTGAAGAAACAAGAGACACTGGACAATACATAATTCCACTGTTTGAACTCTTGATCTTGAAATTTTTTTGCAAACACACATATTTATTTATATCCCTACAATAGAATTATATCTAACATTGCTAGTACATTGACTCACCAACATAGGACACACGTTTCCATCTCTGCTAAACAAACTCAAGCAGTCTTAAGAGGGGAACGTTGGTATGGTAATCATCCAAAGAACCCATCCAAGTCGAAAGAAAAGGTTTAAGTGACACAAAATCAGTGTTAAGCACTGGCTATTGCAATGTCCAGAATGCTCAATAGCAGAGAACATCTTCTTTCATCTAATTCTAAAAAAGAGAGTGTTTAGATTCTGTTGAAGCATTTGTGTGTGTGCGTGTGCGTGTGCGTGTGCGTGTATGTGCCTGTGTGTGTGTGTGTGTGCCTGTGTATGTGTGTATGTGTGTGTGTGTGTGCCTGTGTATGTGTGTGTGTGCATGTGTGTGTGTGTGTGTGTGTGTGTGTGTGTGTGTGTGTGTGTGTGTGTGTGTGTGTGTGTGTGTGTGTGTGTGTGTGCACATGTTTGTGTGTGTTTGTGCTTTGAAGGAACTGTGTCTTTGGACTTCAGTCGTGGCTCACATGACATTTGCCCATTTAAAAAGGCTTCCATGAAAAACCTTTGAAATACAAATAATGATTACATTCTCTGACCAGCTTATCATTTGACTGACTCATATCACTGCCGTGCCACAGATTATGGAGGAAACATTACCCGGGGTGGAGCAACCAGCCTGTGGCAGACAAACCAATCAAGGCATGCTGGCCCTAGAGCGATCGATAGCTTAACAACATCTATACTGCATATTCACTTCAGCTAAATGCCAAAGATAGCAATCAAGTAGGGGTGAGGGACTCCAGCTGCTGGGTATCTGTGCATGAAGCACACGTGTTCAATTAGACTCACCTGCAGCCTCTACACTGCATCACACTGCGAGCACGACCACAAACATGTAATCAATTGCTCAGACAAGAAATTGATTGTTTAATTACAACACAAACTGCGATACATGGAAGTCATTCTGAGTTGCAGTCAACCTTTCGGTGGAAAAGCTTTTGAATGAGATAAGGGTGATCATTCGTTGAGAGACAGGTGCGCTGTGAAACAACTTTCTCTCAAAAACCATTGTTTAATGATGAGAACTACGTATGCGCTGCACAAAGCATTAAAATGCTAACAGAAAGGGCATTGCACTTTCCCTGTGGTCATACTTAGCACGCATTCTTAATATGTAGCAAGGCTTTCGAACACACAATGTGCCTCAGATCATTCGGTTTCACATAAGGCCCGTAAATTCAACTGAGATTATGGCTCTATGCTTCATTTAATCTGTAGGTAATTTGAAAATGGATCACTTTAATCTTTGCTTATTTTATTTTTCCAGTCTTATTACGCACGATCATTACCATTATGACGATTGATTTTCCTTCTTGTTATTTGCTCTCTAAAGACTGGCCAGTGCAGGGCTGGGGACTGGATGTGTTATCTTATGTGTTTGATTACATGGCTAAGATGATAAAATCAATGCTTGATACTTCCTGAGCAGGCGGGGGGCACGCAGTATATTGGCTGTTTTAGAGTTAGCCAATCAGAGTAAGGCAGGACAGTCTTGGCATGCACATGCACGCAACATAATACAACATAAGCAGAGCTGTTGATGGCATCACTAAGCCTCTCAACATCGCTTTATAAATAACCCCCAATCCCCAATTCATTTGCCGTGAGAGTCAGCGATATTACTGTGGTAGCCTTCCGTTAGAATGGACATATGTGCACATTTGGTTCTGCAAGGACCGCGGCTGGCGAAAAATATTCCTTCTCACCTGTAGTTTTTCTTGTCTCAGACTAATAGCCTCTCAGCAGATTCATAATAAATCAGGTAATGTCCTACCTCCCACGCACAGTAAAACAGAAAGAGGGAGGGAGGGAGGGAGGAAGGGAGGGAGGGAGAGTATAGCAACCGTTATGGTTTTTACGAGAGCTATAAAATACAAACTGACGTCTTCCGTTCTCTTTTAATCCGGTTAACGGCGAGGATTAAACTTTGAGAACAGGCACCTATTAAATGGAGGGAAGGAGGGAGGCCGATGGAAAGGGAAAAAGAAGAAAAGCCCTTGATAAATCGAGACTCTGCGATGGCCGAGCTTGTAAAGCAGGTACAGGTAATAAATTCCAGCACTAACCTGATATACGCTGAGGTGACACAAACAGAGTGCGAAAATTCCTGGAGGCAGCGGTTGGCCTAGATATGCTCATTGCCATTTGATTTGTCATCAGCAGAGGTTTCGCATGCCTCTGGAAGATTCCTATATCCTCAGGACCCGGCCAGGTGGTATCCAAGGCTAGGGCGTTGTTTACATAAACCTGGAACGAACGAAGACACTGCCTTTACTCCCCAAAAAGCACAAACGCATGTTCACATTCAGCTTCTAATTTTCACAGCCAAATTATGCTGAGGCCAAGAAGCACATTGGCCCAGAATGCAGGAGTTAGACTGCTGTGTTGACTTACTCGTGTTTGTCAACCGATTGGCTAATACTAGCAGTTTAAATAAAATAACTTCAGACAGCCACTGCCTCATTCCACTTTTGCTTCTTTTGGAGTTAATTTATTGAAAATAAAAATGGTGGGCTATAGCCCCGTCACAAATCTGCTTAGCCCCGGTTTAGCCCCCCCAGGAATTTTAGTAGGCTATATGCTTTAATTGAAAAAACGAGATCTTCCCTATAAAGTAACTCAGAAGTCACGAAAATGTATTTATTTGCTTAGCACCCCCATGTATTGACCTAGCCCATCCTTAGCCCAGGGTGAGAAAAGTTCACTGTTCATACCTTGTAATCTGGGAACCTCTTGTCGACCCATCCCTTGCCAAAAGGAGGGGGCAAGACCGAGTGGTAAACACGGGGGAACACGGGGACCAAATCCACGGTCGCGGAAGGCCGAAACCCCAGAACCGAGGGTTGCGATGGCAGCTCCCACTGGAAAGCAAGGGGGGTGCGAGCGTTAGGAATTCACAGACGCGGAGAGGGGGCGTAAAGGCTTCAGTGCTTCTGTTTACCTCATGAAAAGCAGACACTGACAGGTTCTGAGGAGTATCATATTAGTGAAGTGCGATGGAAACCTGAGCGAAAACGTTCGGGGATGAAGGGGAATCAATGCTGGCGACTGAACCGTGGACGAAGATTCACGCCTTTCCAAGGTCACGTCACTTGGGGAAGGAACCCTTTTAACCTTCGAAGCAAGCTTCCATGTAACAAAGCTCCTGTGTAACATGTTATTACTGCCGCTTTCTGATGTGTGACCTGTTTCTTTAATAGTCTCTCTGAGCCACCAGGGAGCGTACACTGCAAACAAAAATTGTCAATTTTACGGTAAAATACTGGCAATTGGGCTGCCAGAAATTTACTGTGCACTGTACAAAATGTCCGTGAACTTTTTATGGTAATAGTAAAAACATTTTATGTCATTTGAATGTAAATTTTAATGTAAATAATTGTATTATTTATGGTGAAACACTGTTATATAATTTGATAATTCTTTAAGTGTATAAATAATGGTCACAATATGTTAAGCATATGCTAGCAGGCTGTATATCAAATTATATGAATTATATTTCACAATAAATAATACAGTTATTTACATTTCAGCTGTTTACAATGTCATGCTTTTGCTATTTTACAGACTTTTACCATTAAATTAACAGACATTTTTACAGTGTACCTGCATATGCCGTCCATACATACCGACCCCAAGAGGAAGTCTGATCAAGGACTTTAAAAAAAAAAAGATGTAACTGGAGCGCAAGAAAAATACTTTATTGTATTGGTACTTCCACCATCAAGCATATAGTTGGGAGTTATGTAAATGTAAATATGCATGAATTATGAACATTTTCATACAATGATGTGAACAAATGAGTTACCTCCTTCATCATGCGTGAAAAATGCAATTCAAAATGGTGTTGCCATGAAGAATCTGCTAATAGGATCCCTTTAAGATCACGCTATTTCTGTCAAACCCTGTGTGGCCTGTTTTGTATTAACAGGGGGAAATTATATGGCTTTAAAGCACAACTGAACTGTGGTAGAACTTTGGGTTGTGTAGTTACCTGGCCATGATATGAGTCCAAATAGTGGCAAAATATGTTAATTGCTCTGTGCTCCCCTGGGGTCTATAGGGCAGCTAAAACGGTCTCAAAATTACACTTCTAGCATGTTGGGAGAAGCTCAAAGAAACATCTGTTTGCCATTCCACAGGTAAACAGGTGATTCTATCATGACTGGGTATAAAAGGATATCAAAACACTCTTGATATTTTATTTTCAGCGATACTATAAGAACGCGAACAAAGCGGATTATGTCAATACAAACAATAACCAGTCCCCGTACATATAGGCTATATATTTTGTTTTATTAAATGGCCCTTTCCTGGCTATTTTGTATTTTATTTGGAACGTAGATACGGTAGGTAATTTTTGCGCCAGAAACAGTGTTAATGCGCCAATGCATCAGAAACCACTCATTGGTCCAAATTTCCACAGAAGCAAGCGTTCCTGGTAGTATATATGTATGGTAAACAAACCGACCTGCCAACATTTTGCTAGTCATTTCTGGTAGCTTGGTAACAATATTGAAGAAAATTGTACTTTTATAAATAATTTTAATTACCCGAAAAAAAATACGTACGAGGACTGGTTATTGTTTGTATTGACAGAATCCGCTTCGTTCGCGTTCGTGTACATGCTAGAAGTGTCATTTTGAGAGCGTTTTATCTGCCTAGTGAATGAAGAGCGACAAATACCCTATTCTGGATCATCACCTTCCTGCCTCTCGCCCAATGCATGCTGGGATAGGCTCCAATCCCCCCCCCCCCAAACCTTCACCAGGAATACGCGGGTTAGATAATGGATGGATGGATGGATGGATGGATGGATTATTACCCCAGGGGAGCACAGAGCAACTAACAAACATATTTTGCCACCATTTGGACTCATATCATGGCCAGGTAACTACACAACCCAAAGTTCTACCAAAGTTCAGTTGTGCTTTAAGTTAGTTTGTGTGAAACAACACACTATCGATAAGTAAAACTGAATAAACTTAAAAGATACTGTTGCGTATCAACAGGTTTACTAATTTGACTTTTAGATATTAGTTATGGTTATTAATCATTTAACATTTAAATTATTAATGAGGCATTCAATGATTTAAATAACTCTAATTCTCTATATTTGAAAATATGTTGTATTTTTCAAAAGTACACTTATAAACATCAAAACAGATACTGTGTCTTGTATTTATGCATTAACACATATTTTTTTAGTTTAATTGTGTACACATAATATCAACCAATATTCCCTCTAAGAAGTAACTGGAATCGGTACAGGGGTAGCATAATTTAAAAACACAATAATACACTGATAATAGGAAGGCCAAACAATTTTTTTGTACGTACATAAGGTTGTGTAATCTCAAAATAACCATGCAACAGAAACATGCAATAGTGGTGAAATTCTTCTAGAGAAAACACACAACAATGCAGTCCTGTGAGGCTTTGCCTTGAGGCAGTATCTGTATGCTATTCAATTACAGTCCCCCTGTGTTATGTGAATGTATGCTATATGAGAGAATAATATTGTAAGGCTCTTTATTTTTTTAAAAGCATGGTTACCTTGTACAAATACATTGCTGAGTGTTACAATAAAAATCAACAAAAGCATTGAAAAAGCATTGCATGGCAAAAGTCTTCTTCAAACAATGTGTTGCACACTCCCCAACCACCCCCCCCCCCCCCCCCCCAAAAAGAAAAAAAACACACGTGTTGCACCCCCCTCCCCCTAGATCCTATTTATCTTAATAGTGAAGGTGTATATAATTACCTATATGCTTTTGCTACTCTGAGGAAGCCGTCTACTCACTCTGCCCGCAGATTAAATGTCACACTGCGTTTGGGTGCATGATAAGGATTTTGGAGGAAATGTACCCTTAGCTTCAGTTCACACAGCACCTCTAGTGGTGCCAGGGAAGCGCTGCAGGCAGACCACACGTAGTTCATACTGTCAACTGCAGGGTTATCAGGAATACACGCACTACAGCCTGCAGGTCGGATGAAGCCATAGCTTTCATGCTCTGAATTGCCTTTCAAATTATAGCCATTGGAACAAAAAAAAAAAGCCAAATTAGCATGCAAAACTCAGAGCTGATGTGATGTTGTGGCTTGTTCTTTTTGTTTATGTGGTTAAAATAGTATTATTGACATTATTGCCATGTTATTTTTTTGGCGAGTTTTATGCTTGTCTAGATTGTTTGCATGTTTGTCTATGGTTAACATAAAGCACATAGTATATCATTTGTACACTGTATTGTATAACCATGACACCCACGACCTTATAACTCTCTCAAAGGGACCTAACGCAGTGAAATCTTGGGGAAAAGTATGAAATCATTTGCATGTGTAAAGACAAGAGAAAACAGAAACTAGTTAGTTTACTCTTATTCTTCAAGTTGAAATGTCTACCACACGTGTGTGTGCTTGTGAGATAGAGAGCATGTGCGTGTGTGTGTGTGTTTGTACTGTATTATGTGCTTGTATTGTGTGTGTGTGTGTCCATGTACATACATATTTATCTTTGAGTGCTTGTGCATTTGCGTGTGTACATATGGGCATGTGTGTGTATCCGTGTTTGTTTGTGTTTACGTCCATGTGGGCCGGCATGCATCTGTGTGCTTTTTAATGTACATGAAAACGTAATGTACCAGAATACCCCATTGTGCATTCATAATATCAACATTTACGAAACTAATAAGACACGGATACCTGAACACTCGGCAAGGGAAACTGATGGATAGTTGGTTCTGGTGCTGATGGTATTCGCATCAAAGGCAGAAACGGATCACAGGACAGTTGCCAGCTAGTGGAAACCGCTTGCAGTAGCGGAGGTGGGTGAGAGGAGATTAGGAACGGAGGGGGCGCCGATGCACCCATCCTGCAGAGCCCGGAGGCGACCGGTAGGACCCAGACCCAAGGAGGAGGCTCAGCGCTCATCGGCCACAGCTGCGGCTGACCCTTTAATCTCCGAATGGGGAGCATTCTACATCCTACACCCAACAGACTCGGCTGGTATCCTTGAGGGGACATTACAAATAAGAGTAAAAGCATGGAGATATGCAATCAATACTACTGGGACCGCCGTGCGCTCGGGTTGACCAAAAACGTAAGCAATCATAATGTGAGCGGTCTTCCAGTGAAGGAACAGTGCTTATCTGACAATGTGTGTCACCACATGCTAAAGTGAGAAAATAAATAAGCAGAATGGCACCATATTAAAAACGAGGGAACTTGTTATTTAAAATCAATGACACATGCTATGTTATTTATACGGCTGAAATATTAATTACATTCCTCAAGGCATACCGCATCTCTCCGTGCGCATGTAGCCTACTGCGTGTGATACCAAGACAAAATAGAAAATAGTCATGGACAATATGTGATGGAGGTTATCAGGCGCTTGTAATTGCAGCTTGACACATTTGTATCGCATTGAGTTACAATGCCAAAATAATGATTCTGTATTCGACAAAAAATAACATGTAAGATTAACAATATTTCAACCCATGGTATTTTACTTTAATATTTTATCTGTTATCAACTTTCAGTCCTAACGTCGGAAATCAAGCAGCTAATTCATTATAAATAATTTGACAGATGTCAAAACATTAATACAATTTGTCATCGTTGAAACGTCTTTGTTCCCATTTAAATATTAATAAATACATCAGGTTCGGTTCTCCCTCCCTACACTCTGCAGTAGACACCCGTTGTCAGAGACCAGAAGCGTTTAAATTTAACAAGAACAATTGTTTTAATACTGAACACATTACATTAAGTTCGTAAAAAAAGGTTAAGGGATATGCCATCTGTGATGTAGCCTACGTGTAAAACTTCGCAAAAAGTTATTTGTGAACATTGCATATAGCAAATTATGAAACATATTAAACTCACCTTAAATGTGCCTTACAAACAGCTTCAGTTACTTACTAGTACCATCACTAGTATCACCGTTTATCCATCATATTCGCTTATAATTTCCCCAAGTAAGAAAAAATTGCAAATTTCTTCCGGTATCCAATGATTATTTAGATTTTCACCCGATTTGATTCCGACTGTCGATACAGTCAGAAATGGAAGGAATTTGAGCTGATTTCACAGACAAACAGAAGGCGCATGTTTTCCAAAAACATCCTGAAACCGTCAGTCCTAAGTAGAGGCGAGTGTGTCTCGAGACCTCTACGGCAATCCAGCTGAGACTGAGTATCACTGAGTATCTCTCAGGCGGTCCACCCTCCTCCCTGCTAGAGAACGCCACCCCTTACACTGGACCGTTCATTAAAAAAAACACCCCTTTCCTGCATGCGTTCTCTGCACTATTTTTTTCTCAGCCAAGAAAGTTGTTCAACGTTGAATGAGACTGGGATATTTACTGCGTGAGATTCTCTTTTGAATGTTCGAGCAGTAAGCTAATAAAACACGGTTATCAACCAGTTCCACTCGAAACGTTCGTCGGCTACCTCCTCAGAATTGAACAGCAACCATATCACCATCAGCCTGCCACAGCATAGGATGGATGTTCTGTTTGGGTTTTACGAAGCGCATGGAAGTCATTGGTTAAAATAGGCTGCAACCACAACGCTAATACAGATTTCTCATGAAAGCATGATATTTGTAATTACTTTTGCTAGCTCCTTTATACGAGATAATGGTTCAAATATACCCTGAAGGCATTTTACTTAAACAAATTCTCGAACCCCTTCAACTTCAATTGAATACAGTCCTCTTTCACACACCATGTAGCAATTTTTACCAGAATTGACTGTTGTCAATGTCCATTATCTGACTGCATGACACATTTCAGTAGGCTAGGCTATTCCTGATATCAGTCCATGTCTGCAAATGCATCAAATCCGTTTACTGTACCAATGTTAAAGAGCGTTTTTCTCACCACTAGGGGGAATATTTGAACTATTCCAGAAACAATGATGCTCGCATTTTACAGAAGAAGGGTGAATCAAGCACTCGACATGAACAGTTTCCAGAACTGGTTTATCTTATGATGAAAGCAACCCAACTTATTTACGAATACAGTCTTTTAATATGCAATTAACTTCGACCAGCTGTTTAACACAGCAATATGATGTAGAGAATGCTCGATAATCATACTCATTTAGGCTGCGGATGTTTCACAATTTATATGATTCCACGTTTAGCTAGACAAAAGAGCTTTTTAAAAAGCAACCTTCCGTGTGCCTTCACGTTACACAGTCAGTCCAGATCAGAAGCAACTTCTCGACCACTGGTTGCATTAATTAATTACTGTATTTTATTTAATACTCATTCTGGGACAGCCTATACGAATAAGAAGATAGA
Organism: Synaphobranchus kaupii; assembly: GCA_029718625.1. Taxonomy (NCBI): domain Eukaryota; kingdom Metazoa; phylum Chordata; class Actinopteri; order Anguilliformes; family Synaphobranchidae; genus Synaphobranchus; species Synaphobranchus kaupii. The sequence continues at coordinate 97,769,150 of CM056379.1, read as the reverse complement.
ACTGAGGTCGTTACAACGTATTCGTTTGAGAGGTAACAATTAAAAAGGTCTACTCGTGGCATTTCAATAACGTAATATTTTATAAACGAGAACTGATTTAAGTTTTGAAGCGGAAAGTTTCTAGGGGTGCCACACCGGGCTTGCATGAAAGTAAAAAAAAAACATCAGGTCAGTACGAGAAATGGAACGAGCTCTTGAATAAAGCTGACTCATATAGGGATTAGTAAACCAGAGGAGCACTTGGAAGCCAACAACTTCACTACTTTAAACCAAAGGCCTTTTCGAATGTGTTTTAATTTCCCCAGTGCCCTACAGAGTATCTCTGTGTGATTGTTTAGGTCCGTTATACTCCTGGAAATACATTTAAAAACAAAATAAAACAGTGTTAACAGGTTCTAGACTGATTAGACATTATTTATACTGATTTATATAGATTATTATATATACTGCCAACATACTGTAAAAGCTAAAAAATTGTGTAGCCTTCACCTGCCAGATTGCATATCCTTCGACCAAAGAATGATCGATTGCATTGATACATTACATCTAGTCCAAAAACCTTCCCGCTTTTTTATATTAGTGCATGAAAAGAGTACGCCCAGAAACATGTTAATTTAACTCTTGTTAGAGGGATCAACTGTGCTCTACCACGGTAAAATGTACTTTATCACAGCTGATTTACTGCTGTGTAAATAGATTTGCAGAAAGCTGTCAGTAACAAAGATTTAATTCATAGAGGAAAATGGTTGCATGCTTTTTGAGAGCAGAACTATGTGGTAGCTTTTTCTGGCAAGCACACATACAGCTTACAATGTCATCTCAAAATCAGGGGCAAGAAAGGTTATATTCACAATTACAATTTGGCAGACAGTAGCTGAGAAACAGCTGGATGACCAGACAGCCATTACTGTATATGACCTTGACTCTGAATAGCTAATCAAATGTGATGTAGGTCTACCTAAGCACAGACACAGTATATAAACCATCATAATTCAGTCAGGGGATGAAGACTAAGTAGTTTGTTCATTTGGTCAATATGCCAATAACAGTTATGGAACATACAAGTTGCATTCAATCATGTTTAAGTATTGGAGGAGGTGTCTAAACCTACAGTATTTCACAATAAGACACTGATATTTGTAAAAATAATAAATAAAATAAAAAACGTATGACAATTTGCTGTAGCCTCAAAGAATATTTCAATTTTGAGTAAATGAGTCCGTTTTCTTTTTTATATATAACAATAACATTATATAATCCTATCCTTGAGTTATGATGCCTGGGAAAAATGCCCATTTCAACAGATTCAACGGGCAGTTCAATTTATCAGGTACTAAGATGGTACAGTATACAAGGGGTGCACTGTAGGTGCAAAAACAGCATTCTGCATATCAACACCACCTGTCCACCTGTAGTAAAGCTTTCCACTGCACCCCAATATCTTACTTTGACAACCAAACTGGGGAGGTGAGTTGGGATGGTTTTTTTAATGAAACCATATGACTCAGAGCACGAGCAAAGGTTTTTTTTCCTTCTATTTTTCTTATTTTCTCCAATCTCTGAAATGATTTCTGTTCTCTCGAAAAGGATTTGCATTTGTAATTAGGCAGAACAACCCTGCCCTATCAGTTACCAGGATCGGGCAGAGACAAGTATGGAACACCTGAGGCTCTCATACTTGCCTTGATTTGCAACGATTGCCTGGCCATAATTGGGCAATTTAAACTTTTGCCATATTTCCACTTACTCACATGGCTTTAACATAGCCCATTATCAAGCTAAAATGGTTCATAAACAACACTCTATTCTGCTAGCAAATATGCAATCTACTGGGAGAAAAGCCACCTGCATTATTTAGAATAAGCATTCTGATTATCTTTCATTAGAACTGTTAAGTGAAGATTTGGTCTTGCGTAGTGACCTGCATGGGAAGTATCACAGCTGGAGAATAAGTTTGTCTTTAAACAAACTGACTCTGGTTAGGAGAGCCACTGTAGAAGAATAGCCAAGGGCCATAGTGATGGCACCACCTCTATGGGAAGTGTCACAGTAAATATTCCATCAGGGAAATTTGGTGGCTCCAGCCACACAGCTGGTGACGATACACTCTGTGTCAGCAAAAACTTACATCTTAAAAAGTAGTCCAAGCAAGTGGACAAACATCACACTTAATTACTAAAACATTATAGATTAATTTGTCTTCTCATTTTTTAAAACTTTTTTTGCTCTGTCCCAATTTGCTTGCATGAATCAGTCTATGAATCCATTAAAAAAATATTGAATAAATATACGCTTGTGACCAATATCCACTACAGTGATGTGCCCCATTGAGAATAAACAAAACAGCACTTGCCTATATCAAGGACATTGAAGTCCATTGCACAAAAAGTTAAAAATACTCTTTACAGTGGGAATGTGATTGCATGCCTCCTAGCTGAAGAATGGTTATTGGTGTTTGTATTGCCATGTAATCACATTGTTGACTGTAATTCTACTCAAGATTATTTCCCAAAAGTAGCAAAATGGGTTCTCTGGAAAGCATGTTGCCAGTTTGTAACATAAAGGTACCCCTATAGTCACATCATGGGGAATTGCCTCCAGACTAGCAGTTAAATTGACATCAATTGGAATAAGCTTTTTTTGAACACCATTATCATTGCTGTGTTGACAACATGCCTCCCCCACCTCTAAAAGTCTTGAACAAAACATTGTTTTGCTGTTGCTGCTGATGCTCTGCTTACACAGCCACATATATTCTCTATGGTTTAGACAGATACATGCTTTTATCCCTGCAGTTGTTTAATTTTAGAATAGCTGTCTGGTATTAAATTCTTTGGCTGTCCTGAAATATACACATGTATGTATATACAGTGCCCTCCACAATTATTGGCACCCCTGGTAAAGATGAGTAAAAAGGGTTATAAAAAATTCACCGTTTGGTGAATTAGCTTAATCTCACACTGAAAAAATGAGAAAACGAAATCGAACCTTTAATTGAAGTGAATTTATTCGGAGAAATCCCTCATCAAGAAATAATTATTTTTAACAAAACCATGTGTGCCACAATTATTGGCGCCCCTAGAAATTCTTATGAACAAAATGTAACTGAAGCATTTTTTCCATTTATATTTTACTTTTTAAAGTTGATCAGAGTGTTTAGGAACTTTCAAGCAGTAAGGCAAAAAAAGAGGCAAAACAAAAAATCCCCAAGGGTCACTGTTGGAGAATTACAGAGGAAAGTAGCATCTTGGGGTCATCAAGTCTCCAAAACTACCATTAGACGTCACCTGCATGCCAACAAATCATTTGGAAGGCATGACAGAAAAAAGCCTTTCCTGTCATTTCACCACAAACGTAGGCGCCTGGAGTTTGTTAAACGCTACAGGAACTTTGACTGGAACCATGTTCTATGGTCAGATGAAACGAAAATTGAGCTTTTCGGCAACCAACACTCAAGGTGGGTTTGGCGTAAAAAGAAGGATGGCTATACCGAAAATATAATAGGCCCTGGGAACCTTGTTAGGGTACATGGCATCATGAACTCCATGAAATACCAGGAAATTTTAAATCTGAATCTGGCTGCCTCTGCCAGGAAACTAAAACTGGGTCGTCGTTGGATCTTCCAGCAGGACAATAATCCAAAACATACGTCCAAATCAACACAAAAATGGTCAACTGAACACAAAATCAAGCTTCTGCCATGGCCATCTCAGTCCCCTGACCTAAACCCTGGGCGGAGCTGAAGAGGAGAGTGCACAAGAGAGGACCTAGGACTCTGGATGATCTGGAGAGATTATGTCAAGAGGAATGGTCTCAGATTCCTTGCTCTGTATTCTCCAACCTTATTAGATGTTACAGGAGAAGACTCAGTGCTGTTTTATTGGCAAAGGCCACAGGTTCCTGAGTGATACAGCTGAGGTTATTGCTCCCTATGTCTCACATATCATAAACCTCTCAATGTCTCAATCAAAAGTCCCCCAAGAATTTAAAAGGGCCACTGCCTTATATAAAAAAGGCAGTAAGGTCGAAGAAGGTAATTACAGACCTGTTTCTATATTAAGTGTTTTATCTAAAATCTTACAAAGAGTTCTTCATGACCAAATTTGTAGATATGTTAACCAGAACAATATTTTATATGATTTTCAATCAGGTTTTAGACAGTCTTATTCGACGGATACTTGTTTACTTTATTTGACTGATTTTATTAAAAAGGAAATAGATAATGGCAAGTACTGTGGAATGGCAATGCTTGATTTGCAAAAAGCATTTGACACAGTGGATCATCAAATACTACTGTATAAATTAAAAGCAATAGGTTTTAATAGGGATTTCTTGCAATGGATACTCTCATATATTTTTAACAGAGTTCAAATGGTCGGTGTTGGAGGTATACTCTCAGAGCCCAAAAAGCTTACATGTGGAGTGCCTCAAGGAAGTATCCTTGGTCCTTTATTGTTTTTATTGTATATAAATGACATGGAGGCAGTTTGTTCATGTCCTTTATGCAGATTCAGTCCTGTTGGTGTCAGGAAAGAGTCTAGAAACAATTAAAATATTACTTGGCAATGAGCTCCAAAAAGTAAGTAGTTGGCTATGTGACAATAAGTTATCTTTGCACTTAGGCAAATCTGAATGTATTTTATTTGGATCAAAGCATAAATTAAGAGACTCAGACAGTTTTTCTGTGTTCTGTGTTTCTGTTTTTGAGTGTCATGGGACACTGATAAAAGGAAAATATTTTGTTACTTACCTTGGATGTGAGCTGGTCCAATGTATGACAGGTGAATCTATGGCCATTTCTGTTATTGGGAAGGTCCATTTAAAAAAGTTTTTGGCAAGAATATCAAAGTTCCTTGATAAGGCGACCATAAGGACATTAGCTACATCATTAGTTTAATCCCACTATGATTACACCTGCGCAGTCTGGTACAGTGGTTTAACAAAAAAAAACAAAAAAAGATAAGCTCCAAAAAGCTCAAAATAAACTAATGAGGGGTAGTCCTTAAGCTCAGTCCAAGAACGCACATTAGTTCAAACCATTTCAAAGAGTTGAACTGGTTTCCGGTTGAGCTTAGAATTTTGCAGTTAAAACTTATTATGGTTTATAAGATTTTGCATGGTCTCTGTCCAAATTATTTTACTGGGTATTTTCATTTAATTAGGGCCTCGCACGGCTTGAATACGAGGGCTAGTGTGTACAATCTGAAACTGCCAAATTTAAGAAGCAAGTTAGGGAGAAGCACATTTTTTTACTCAAGTGGGGAAGAATGGAATAAAATCACAAATTAAATAAAATCTGCCCTTTGAATAGTTTTAAGAAACAGTTGAAAAATTGGCTGCTGAGTAATATATTAGGGAATTTCCTATTTTAGGACAACTTTTAATGTGTATATCTGTTTCTGTATATGTGTGATTTTATAATGTAATGAGTAGCCTACATACCACACCTTTTTCCAGCCTGCCTCCTAGCCAAGTCTTCAGGACCGCAATGGAAATAAGTCATGTGTCTTTATTGCGATATCCTGATAGCTTAAGTACCATATGCATATTTGTGCATTGTATTTTAATTTATCAAATAAACTCAATCAATCAATCAATTAAATGCAGGGGTGCCAACCTTTGTTTAAGAAAAGAATGGTTTACACACATGGAAATGTGGATGCAATTAAGAGATCTTTCACACATCTGTGTATTTCTAACTCTGGGATAAAGAAATTCCAAAGGAAAAAAATCTATCAAAGACGGTTTAGTAAAAATGCCAGGACTGCTTTATGGAAGTAGATAAGAGGCCGCTGGGTTTCTGAGGTTAGGAATGTCACTGACATTTTTGGTGATGACATTCACACTGATCCACAGATTACTTACAGAGATTCAATGGCTATTGCTATGTCTCGATAACCTACTGTACAATAATACAACAATAACAAAAGGCCTTACTTATGGAATGGTAAAAATAAGGCATTTGGCCCCACAGACATTCAAACAGTAACCTACCAAACACAGAGTAGTGCAGCGTTGTGTTGTATGATGGGGTAAGGTTCTGTTTTTGTCTATTACAACAGGAGAAGAAATGTCCCACACATTTAGCGAGGCTCTGTAAGTGGACTGGTTCAGGACTACAAGTTTTATGGTATGTGTCGCAGTATAGTATGGCTTTTGATTATCATTACTGTTAATTAATGGCTTACTGACTGCGCTATGCTGAGACAAGTGCTCTTGCATTCCCACATCACGCATTACTTTACATAAAACAAGCCCGCTAGCACATCTAAGGCACCACACAACCTCCGAGTGATCCAAAATGAGAGCCGGTTTCCTATGCGAGTCCACCAAAGCATAGGGTGTTGTAACCCTCAATGTTTGCATTCAAAGCTCTGTTTAATCATTAGTGAAGGCTATATGTTCATATGTGTATATGTGAAGTCTGTACAGTCTTGTCTCATTTCATTGCACATTGTATCTTAGCTGGGTTTAGAACTACAATTACCAGAGGTAATGTAAAAAGGTCAGTTTTCCTATGATACGTACGCAGAAATATGTTAAATACATACAGAGTGTCACTTTAATAATGGTGCTTGCTATAGGAACAGACATACACTTAAAAAAAATTAAATAATAGTTTCCTTTTAAACAAACTAACAAAAGTTATCAAATATAACAGCAGCATAGAACTAGCCCTGGAGATATATAATACTAGGGCCATGATAGGGTGTGAGCAGGAGTGAGTGATATGACATCAACCACAATGATTGCTCAGACCTCACACTCAAAACATAGAGATATGGACAATTTGGGATTTAGCCCACCTCCGACTCTAATTCAGACTACCGATGCAAACGCGTGGGTGGGTTAAGATCAGTTTAATTTTAGTCGTTTTATTTTGTGCCTACTGTGGTGCTCATTTTTGGGCGAACATTTGCGACATTTGACATCACGCTGAACTGACTTGGCTTTGGTTGTTTGTAGACAATCAAGACTTTAAGGAATAATTTAAGTTTTGTGGTGCTCAAAGTGGACATCTGCTGGTTGAAACATTAAGGGCCCTATCTTGGCGATCTTGGCGCTTAGTCTAAGCACATGGCGCTAAGTCCATTTAGGGCGTGTCCAAGTCCACTTTTGCTATTTATTTTTGATATAGCCTACACAATAATAATATTTCACATTGTGATCTAGATATTTTAGTCATGCCTGTGCACGCCCCTGTGTGTAACAGACAGGAGGGTATGCGCGTTGTGCACACGCCTATGTAGACGCACTTATATGCGCCGTTAAAATAGCATGTAAACAACTGCGACATGACTTTAGACCAGGTTTGTGGTGGTTCTAGCGCAAGCGCTTTCTGCTGGCTCAAGATAGCAATACGCCAAAAAGAATCCTGGCCACTCCTCATCTTAAGACCAACACGCCCAGTTCACTAATGATGGCGCAAGAGTTACGCCGTCAAACATGCTAGTTTGACGGCGTAAGCGTTAGGCGTTATTATGGACCTAGCGCCGGGTGTAAGATAGCAAAGACACTTGCGTTTGCGTTAGCGCCGCTTTGCGCCGGGTGTAAGATAGGGCCATAAGTGTCCTGGCAACATAATATATAGCCACTCGTATCGCTAGTATATTTTGAAATATAGTGCCTGGAACTGTTCAACAGTTCAACAAAAGTGCAGTTTGACATGAAGATTGGGCTTCAGCAGCCTTCTGATATTGCTCCTGCGAGTTTCTGCTTAACACATTCTCACTTGCCTCACACTGAATGTACTAGAATACCAAATGAAACCGATGGCCCTAATCCATTACAAATGAGCTGCAAAAACAGGTGCGCAAAATGCCAGTTCGCTCTCATTTGGCTGCAAGAAGTCTGGGTCATGTTTGATTACATTAACTGGCACATTAATGCCGGGACAATGGCAGGGCGAAGTGAGTTTGACAGAATACTTGGAGACTGGATGAAATGCTTAGAGTTTAGCAAAGCCCAGATAATAGGATGCTGTTTTTGAGGATGGTATTTCAATGCCCTTATGATACAGGTATATTTTATTTATTTATTTATTTATTTATTTATTTATTTATTTATTTATTTATTTATTTATTTATTTATTTATGTATGTATGTATGTATGTATGTATGTATGTATGTATGTATGTGGATATTGCCATTGGGGAAATGTTTTTAGTCTAAGACTAGGCTGAATCCTTGTCTGGGAAACCAGCCCTCAATGTTTAAATCAAGCTAGTAAAATAATACAAATAAACCAGATTTCTTTCACATTGTAAATTATAGGCCTTTTTTTACTTCTTCAGCAAAGGAAGTTCACTCATTTAAAAAAATAATGTATTTTGGAATATTCCCAAATAAACAGAGGGAAGAGGCTGGATTCTGAATTATTGACTTTTTTTATTTATTTAGTCAGTCAGATGTGCAGCCATTAAAACAAAGGTTAAGTCATGTTCTCTAAAAATTTAGAATTTTCAGCTGACACATTCTTGCTCATTCATACCCGCATGTCCGTCCTGGTCTGGGTTCAATAGAAATCTCTACACTGATATTAATTATGTGCTGCATGGAGACTAGCAGTCCTGAATACTGCAGAACAATGTCAGACAGCCCTTATAAAAAGTTAATAGTATGTTAATACAGTCAAACGCATTGGGATTTGAGATGTATTTGGTGCTTATGTGCAACATTTACACACCTATACACGCACGCACTCATAAAAGGCCCCATGGGAAATTGTTTCCACCAACACAGACTCATATGTTGAGCAGACATTATCTCTATGAATTGCAATACAATCTAATTTGCTGCAGCCTACTGATAATAATCAACTCCCACGGCTGCAACATCTAGTTTTCTCTTCAGTCAGACCTCCCTCTCCTGGTACGATGACTCTTTATTTGTACCTGTCATTCTGTGAGACTGTTCTTTCAATGCAAATGAAAGGTGTTCAAGATAACTACAGACAAATTCTGCGTTCCATTTACCTCGGAAGTCGGAGCTGGGAATGACGTCACACCCGAGTTGACTGCGTTCCAGTACAACGAGTCGGAAAACCTAGCTGATCTCATTGTTAGCAATAGCCTATCAGTTCTAGCTAGGTTAGCCATTGTTAGCAATATACCAGTTGATAACAATGCACTACATGGTATTCTGCGCATACAAACACCATAGCAACATGTCCACAGATAGAAGTTGGACAGTTCTGTGTGTACGACTGATTTAATGAGACACAAATAAGACAGAAGTGCTAATAAATAGTATATTACTACAGCTTTCACTTATGTTGATGCGCGGAGCAGCCATCTTGATTTTCAGGTCAGGGTTGGTGAAAGTACCCCGACTTTTCGAGTCGGAAATCCGACTTCAGGGGGCGTTCCAGTTGAATTTCCGTCTGGGAACTCGGAAATTCCGACTTCCCAGGTCAAATGGAACGCAGCATAATCAAGGACAATTAATGTGCTCCATAAAGTTTCTAGTATGTATTTTTGCCAGGCTATTCCTGGTTTTTGCTCTACAGTTTTGAGTTATATTTAAATAACCGCAGACCAGTCAAGGACAATTTAGGATTGTTTACAAAAGTAAAGATCCTTTGTGTCTTGTCCATTCTTGTTGTAATGATGCATTAGTAATGTGTATTACAGTTTTGCTAGCACAGGCAATGATGCTTTGTATGAATCATCGCTTTGTACAGTACATACATTGCCCTCAAAGTAGCCACCGCCCTTGAACTTTTTCATATTTTCAGGGTTTTATTTTTAGCATAATTCTGAAGACATTTAAATATTTAATTAATTGAGAGTTACGTATCTAGGAGGAGAAAACAATAAATTAAAACTAAGGTATCTTTACTTTGTAACACAGTGTGTGAAGACACGAGAAATCAGTTGTGTACTTGTCAATGTTTGATGGCTCAGTGACTAATAAAGTTTTATATACAACATTATGTGAATGAAACTGCAATGTGATAATAGGAAAAGAATATTTCTCTTTCCTTGAAAAGCTACCTTTATGGACATATAAGGTTTCTGTAATGACACTGACAATATATGAAATACTATAAAATATCAAAAAATTAAGGAATATGTTTTTCTTTTGTTTTTAATTAAATTCAAAATAAATGTAAGAGAAATGTTACATTACTGGCACCATTGTTCACTGCATATATCGTAGCCTACTCTGTATTGTTAAACATGTAAAGTCTACAGTACTGTAATGCATGCATCAAACCATATAATCATGTTTGAGTGTGGCAACACTTTATATGCTGGAATGAATGTCATGTTGTGGGACAAATATTGAAAATACACATTCATTACATTTACTTTTTCACACGGGCATCCAGTAATCCGTTCCCCTCTCCCATTTGTACAGTGATTTTTGAAATTGTTCCGTGAATAACCCCATACGCCATTGCACGGGCCCTGTCGACTTCATTATACCCTGGTGACCAGGAGAAAAAGAGACTATTGAAATTGGAAATAGGTCCTATGCCTTTGAATGTCACAGTATATCCACATTCAATCAGCCATCAGCTTCCTCTTAGAGTCTGTCAAGTCCAATTCTAAAGAACACCAGCCTGATTAATCTTTGTTTCACTGGGAACAGATATTCTCAAGCAACCTAAAATAGATGGCTATGTTTAAACAGTGGGGGGAAAATAGTTTGTATGTGCGCTGAGTGTCACAGCCGAAGTTGCTTCAAGAAAAAATAAAGTTCTATCATTTGTCTATAAAAATAGAGAAAACTATAAATCTGTATGCAATATTTTAATGTAGGTTGGTTGAGGTGTTCAGTCTTGAATACAGCTCAATCCAGTGGGGTGATCAAGTTGTTGGTGCCCCTGTGGAATTTCAAAGTAGAATGAACTAGCCTTGGCTACTTGGCACTGGACCCTGGATCTATAAAAATCTGATTAGCAAGTCCACAGGCAAGGTGCTGAGAAGGATATCTGCTGTTTTAGCCGAGTGGGAAACAAGACGGGAAGGTTTGAAACGGACGACACCATGCAGCAATAGAAGGAAAGGAATAGGAGAATATTTTGCTCGACTGACATTGTGCAATATCATAACTGGTTGCCCTGCTTTGAGAGTCTCTCTCCTCCTCCTTCAGCTTCCATTAAAAGGCACTTTTTCCTGCCTGCCCATGAGAAAATAATAATGCCAATATATTCCGTCTGTGAGTGGCCTCATCCTCAACCGAAACCACTTACAGGAGCAAAATTCAATTTCGCCGCCATTAAAATTCATCTCAAACAAAGCAGACCCATTCAGTCTCATCGCTTAGCCATCTTCATCTTTTAGGCAAAAAACGCCAGCACTCTCCAGTCCCTGATCCCTCTTTTTCCCCAGTCACAATCGCCCTATCGATTTTCATCAGGAGTATGAGGCTGTCGGTTCAGCACGGCACCAGTAATCAATAACGATCCTTCGGAGCATTTGCAGCCCTGTATCGGCCCCCCTTGATTGTCTTACTCGTTCTGGAACCATGATGAATCTAGGACATCGCGCTACTGGGGTCCCATAAATTACACGCGCGGACTTCTACGGTCGCCCCGGCTTTTTGAGGCCCTCAGTGCTCGGCCGCATTTCTGCGTTTATGGGGCGGACGCCGCGGGGCACAAATCCGAAAACGGACTGCATCCGGCCATTTGCGGATGCGTGTCTGCCGTCAGAAACCGACGTAATCTCGTGCACGGACGTGTTCTTGTCCAGAAAAAATATAATTAGTATGCACACCCAAAAGAAAGAAAGGTGCTGATTACTGGTCCATTAAATCAAAAAACATTTTGGAAATCGCACACATTATGTCTTTTTGCATGGAGATAAGTATGCGATTTTCATATTTTTTCTTGTCCAGAAACTTGCAATAAATTACCATACATGGCCAGACATGGCCACCCACATCTCCTAATAAGGAATATTTGAGTCAAGAAATCCAAGACCACAGGGAAACTACTGAAAAACGACCAATCGTGACCAAATTTCACTGAAATTCAACAGATTATCTTCCAGAAACTCCTCTTTTCATGCAGTGAACTTTGTGACTGAGCACAAGGGCAAGACGGGGAAAGTTCAAGCAGCCTGCTGTACTTTCACGGCATGTCACCGCTTTGACTTTGAGCATCGAAGGAGGTTTAACTGAACAAAATGTCTTTGTTATTCTCTTTGCTGTCAGGCTCACAGGTCACAGTGTTCCGTGAGAAAGTAGAATAGGGTGATGTGTTCTTCATTTTGTCTATTTCGAACACAAGCTGAAAAGCTTGAGGACTGATTCGATCCTGGCGGCTTTCTAAAGGCGTCCATAGAGCTGTAATATAAGCCTTGGCATCTGTATTAAAAAATGTGCAATGTGCCATATCGGAGGTGGAAAATCCAGGTTCAGAAAGTAAAAGTCCTCCCCAGCATTTTGGCCTTGATTTGCTAATTAGCACAATTGTTCAGCCAGGAGGTAGAACTAATTAGTGAAATCAGCTGGCTGAGGTCATGGGTAGAAGAAAAATTGTAGTAATTCTGACCCCCGGACTTTTCTATGCAATAACATTATCGCTCTACATGAAAGGGCAAGGTATCTAGTGAAATGCTGCTTCATTTTAAATATTGAAATCTGAACTGTAATGCTTAAAATGCACGTAAAATGAAAAGAAATGGCCATATCTTTTTTTTTTTTTTTACTATCTTGAGGGGCTGAGGAAATTAGGCAGTGACAAATCTCAGCTGATGAGTTCAAAAACACAAAACACCACACAAAAACAAAAATAAATACTGATTATTACTCATTTCTAAGATATGCCGAAGCATTTGACACAACCTCGCATGCTTTTGAAGGGCATTCATAAGGAGGGATGCCCTTGTATGCAGGAAGGAAGAACTGTCCTTCACATGGAATTGGAGGCACTCTTCAATCTCACCCATTGTAGAGACACCGCCTCTGGTCATGAATACAAACATGGCAGTGGTTAGCACTCAGGAATTTATTCTTTGACATATCTAATCAGTCAAGCCAAGCAAATATTCTTCCTTCGATGTTGAATTCTGACCTGTCACCCTAAGTCTATGAGACACACAGGGAGACAATTCTGGTGAGCAGTAAAACTTAGGGACCTGGAATTCAAGGTGGGAAACTCTAGTCTTATTTATTTATTTATTTATTTATATATAAGCTCACCCATGTTGCCTATAGCCTTATATATAAATCAAATGGCACCTAGGGACTGTGTGCTCCAAGTGTTCTGGAAAATTATAAGTGGGGTTACCTTGTGATTACCATTTAATAAAATGTATATCTAAATGGGACTTGAAATTGATTTTAACTTTTTCTGCAAGAGTTATTTGCACCTCAGGGGAGTCTTGTTTGGTGTGCTGAGCACACGCAAAGTCAATGGTCCAAATCAAGGAGTGATTTAAAAATGCTTTTTATATGCACAGACTATTATACCAGACTGCCGTGCACATTACCTAACCCCTGGTTTATATAGAAAATCTGTAAAAAGAGAAGGAATGTGGAAAGCCCTTAACTTTGCATTTGTGTATATTTATAACTATACACAGTGCGTACATATTTTAGATGGTAACCATGTGGAGAGCCTACCTACATAAGCATATTGCTGCCATTGCTTTAAAACAGGGCTGCCGAACCCTGTTCCTGGAGAGCTACCGTGCCGTAGGATTTCACTCCAACCCTAACAAAGCACACCTCATTCAACAGCTAGACATCTCGTTGAGATGCTAATTAGTGGAATCAGGTGTGCCAAATTAGGGTTGAAATGACAACCTACTGGATGGTAGATCTCCAGGAACAGAGCTGGGCAGCCCTGCTTTAAACCATCACAGAAAGGAGCGATCATTTATCTTGCCATTCCCTCCATTTTCTCCCCAATTTGGAATACCCAACTGTATACATCCATGCTCACACTGCAATCTCTACAGTTGACGTGCATGATGTCGACAAGCACAAACTCTCCTCTGAAGCACGTGATGTTGGCAGCTGTTGATTTACACATCTCAGCTCACAAGCCAAGCTTGTGCAAACATGAGTCAGAGGAAGACACTTCATGTACAGCTTTAGCAAGCAGGCTATGGACACCTGATTGACCAGCAGGGGACACTAGTGACTGTCCCAGCCGACTAAACCATCCGTAACCCTGCAGGGCTCCTCCTGACAAGTCCGGCCCTGTCTTTTGGGGATTCCCACAGTTCAATTCAGTGACATACTTAAAGTACAAAGTTCTTTACAAATTAGGCGTGAATACTTTTTTAATAAGGTTTACCCAATGTTCAAAGAGGACACAAATTCTCAATAGCTGAGAGGTCTCTGGACCAGGTCTAAGTGATTCAGAAAAAATTACCATTACAACAGCCAATGTAAGAAAGGACAAGACCTAAATATATCTAAATAAATTTAAATACATCTCAAAATTTAAAGTGATGGTCAAGGGATTTGAAAAGATTCAAATAACCACAACATATCACAGGAGGAAGAAAAGCCGAGTTTGAAGCTGCTTCACTGGTCTTCTACACTATTGGGACAGTGGAGGGAGGGAGGAACGAAAGATCGGTTTCCGGGGCATGGAGTAGAGGAGTGGTAGTGGAGGAGGAAAGGTTGCATTTTTCGACTATTGGGATGCACCCCTGTTCTTATACAGTTGAACCCGGCGAGGAATTAATGCAATCAATTCAAAGTAAAATACAGTGCAGCTGCTATCAAGAGATAAATATCACATGCAAGCTCGCAATCAAAGTTAAGTTAACTTAAACGCTAAGCCGTTTGATCTAACATTAGTCTATTTAAAGCAAGCTAAATTGCAAGGCGACGTTTCGCCAAATGCATTTTCCACACAAATCATTTAATAATGGTAGGTTTTATCGAGTTTTCAAAATTTATTTAAAGGCCCATTTCGGTTGCTAATCAAACTAAAATTACGTGCATGGCAACTAAGTACTTCGGTGGATAATGGTTCTCGTCTATTTTTGTTACTGTAACCAGCCACTGAACAATACGACAAAACCATTTCTAAGGCATGGTTTATTTGGCAAAATCTTAACTATCTATTCTTTTCGATTATTATCTGATGAATGAGCAGTGCACCAAGTAAAAACGACACCTGGATGATTAGTTTGTTTCCATGCTGAGCTGTGCAAGAAGCAAGCTTATGTCACTAGCTACCCAGCTAAAAAAATTAGGTCCCCGGGACGTCCCCTGAACATCTCAAAATGTCATCAGGACGTCGCCTTGACGTCTTTTTGTAGGGTTTTCTAAATATTACGTGGATGTCACAGAGAACGTTCCCGGGACGTTCTAGTAACGTCCCCGAGACATTCATTACATGACATTATATTGTAACCAGTAACAGGCGTTGCAGGAACGTCCCCGAATGTCCCATGAATATTATGAGCACAACGTCATATCATAGCCAGATAGGGACGCTGCTTGAACTTCCCCAAAAAATTCAAATTAAATGTCATATTGTAAGCAAACAGTGACCTTCCTAGGACTTTAATATAATAACGTCCTAGTAATGTTTTTAGGACATCCCTAGGGAACGTCCCATCATAACTTTGAGAGGACTAAAATGGTACGTCCCTAGGACGTCCACTGCTTGCCAGGTAGCACCATGGAGGGATGGATAAAAAGGTGAAAGATTGGGAGAGGGATAAAATTGGTATAAGGATAAGGAGAGTGGGGAAAAAACATTTTAGCTAACTAACTATTCCAAATCCAAATGCTGACAACGTGGATGACTATTCTCAAGGGCAAACAAAAAGAGCGTTTGGTTCAGACTTCAGACAGGATTTCTTAGTGGGACAGGACAGTTTTATTCACCTCAAACTATGGGAGGAGTTATGTAATGAGATCAAAGTATGTATTGGTTGAGGTTTCACATCTACGTCACCATGGACCCATTTCGCTTTTTTTCAGCATACAGGAATAAAGAGATATAGACAGACTGAAATTTAACGAGATTGCTATGGAATTTATTCCTCGCGCTTTATTGGTGCTCAATACATACCTTAATAGCCATAAATAACGTGGTTATAAGAATATTACGGATTTTCCTTGACGGTCACTTTAAATAGACAGATTTTCCCATTCATGGAGCAACATCTTGCGCATAAAACACCACCAAATGCAAAGCACTGCTACTTTTCAAACAAATTTTATATCTGCCTGTTGCCACATAGGGTTTTTTGCTCTACCTTTATACCCACCATATACCTGCATTCATGTGAGATGTGGACTATGGGTGTGACAATGTAGTGAGTACTTTGCTAATCCAGGAATCAAATCCTAACAGTGGCTTTGGTGAATAACCTGGCATGAAAGGGAGCATTTGAATGAGTCATGTGACATATAATCCTCTTTGTTCACTTTCTTACTTAATTGCCACACATTTCACCTCATGCTTCTCTAATAACACAAATGCTCCTTTAAACCGAATCGTAATTAATCCAGTGTTCTTCCCTTTGATCATGCCCTCTAATACAGATCAAATAGACTGAAGTTAGGTGTGCATGTCAGCAAGTGTTCCTGAGCGGGGAGATTCACGCACTGTTTAATTTTATACAGTCTTTGTTCGGGGATCATGGGCAGGGGCCTTCGCCGTACGTTGCCAATTACGCGCCATCATGAAAAAAACCTTCACTATAATTCATCTTCAAGTATTGGCAGGATGTGTTCTATTTTCGCAAATATTTGCAGAGAAGATTAAAACGTCACTTGAATTTTGAAATAAGAATTGACATAGCGATTCAAAGGAGTGAATCCGGCATGTAATTTTGACATGCAGATTAAATGTATTTTGAGTCAGCTCCCTAGTCACCTCTGCCTTAAACCACCTCTGACTCTGCCGTACTCTGCCCAGCCTCTGTGTTTGAATCCTTATGGAACTGGGCTTGTAACTCAAAGGATGTTGAGTTTGATTCCCAGCTTGGGTCCTGCTGTAATAACCTAAAGCATGGTACTTAACTTGAATCTCTTCGATGAAATATCCAGCTCTATAAATGGAGTCAAAAAAAGGTCCACGTCTCACTTTGCACAACTGATTTGTCAAAAAGGGCATTTTAATCCGATAGCATGCTATAATTAATTAACGCTAAGCACCAATGTCTGGTGATGCTATGTCACATTAGTGAATTGATGGCTCACTTGGCTTCCTCGTTATAAAGTTGTCATGCAAGTTAATGTTGTATAAATAGCCTTCAACAGAAATAATTTAATATACACAGAAAGTAAAAGGCCCAGCATATTGTTGTGTTTCGGTTTAAAAGTGAGTGTGGATTCTGTTTTAAAGCTAAGCCGTGAAAGTGGCCTCCGACATGGAATTGCTGGTAAAGGTGCTTGCCAAGAAGACTATTTTTGGTTGGGTTGCTAGCCAAGTATGAATGGTGAGAAGTCCACAGTGATGGACCACTAATTAGAATGGAAGTACGTCAATCAGAGTTAATGTGGTAATCTATATAATTGCCATGGCATACGGTAGGCCACTATTCCTTGAAAAAAAGAAACATTTTGTATAAAAATTCTATTGTTTATTGTAATGCAATGTTAATGTAAGTATTGTATGCAAGTAGAGAAAACATCACACATTTCATCAGTGTGCCTTTTATAAATTAATTTTACAAAGAATAAACCACATCTCAATAACTGTTCCCCCTGGCGCTACAAGTGAGGACAGCACTGGGAAAAGGGTCAGTGTTTGGGGTTCCGGAGAAAATAAAAAGTAATAACTTCCCCAAGCTAAAATACATCCAATCTAAATAGAATTTGTAATTAATTGTTTATTGTTTCAATGGCAACATGTATTGTGTTGTTACACTGTAATTTGTGTACTAATAGAGGATACTAACCTGGAAAATTGTATATAATTGAAATTGACTTTCATCAGAAATTAAGGGCCTGATTTATTAAGACCTTTTGTAAGGGGGGTCGGGTTGGGAGGACCAGACACGACTGAGAGGGGATCAAAAAGATATCCACGAACCTTGGATATCCACTAGAGGAAATAGAGAGAAAAGAAACGGGAGAAAAACTCCCGACTAAAAGCCCGAAATAATAACCCCAAAATAGGGCGAGGCTCGCAGTCTTGAGCAAAAATAAAACACACTGCGAAACAATACTGGCATAAGCCAAAAATAATAGCAACCCAAGAAAATAGGGTGAAGCTCGCAGACTCAAGCAGAGAAATAGATAGGGAAAATAATCTTGCGAAAGCCAAATAATAACAACCCAGTAAAATGGGTGAACGCTCACAGACTCGAGCAGACGGAAAAGAGGTAGGAAGCCTCTAGCTCACAGAACTGAGAGAGGGCAAAAAAAAACAAAAAAAACAAAGAGGCAAAAGGAGACAGGAAGAAACCAAGATACTGTCTAGAAACAGACAGGAGAGGAAAACCAAGGAAGGAAATGAGTGAGAAGGGAAACAAACACTCTAAAAGAAGAGAACTCCTAGCTCACTAAGGCAGACCCCACATGTACTTTTAATAGTAGCAAAAGAACAAGTGGTCGCCAATTCCTATACCATCAATACCTGGCTTTGTGTAGAGGTAATGAAAACACAAAAGCACTGGAAGCAGGAAGCACCGTGCTTATATAGCCAGCAGGGAACTTAACACAGGTGCGCCAGATAAGTGCCAGGAGGTGGAAAAACCAGAATCTCAGACCCACTATGAATATATCTATGATGACACAAATAATGAACTACAGTTATGAGAGCAGGTCATCACACCCCAACTGTCTACTGCACTTAACAGGTCTCTTTCTCATTTAGTGTTAAAAGTCAACTTATATTGTAAATTAGTGAGGAATAAATGGAGGGGAAAAATTGCATACTCTCTGTATGAGTAAAAGTGGGATGAGATATAGCTGACCGTGCCAGATGTACTGTAGTAGTCAATATTTATCTAAACAAAGCCAGCAAGCAGCAGATTGGTTCACTAAAACCTGCATTAGCTTAAAGCACATGTCTTCTTTGAAAATAAGGTGAAGACGAAGTAGTTCACTAAAATCCTACGCAGTCCATCTTGTTGTAGATTTGGGTGAAAATACAGAGACAACCTTCATCCCAACAGTCTCAGAAGGCCAACCTAGCAGAAAGCAATATCCCTATGACTGGCAGGCACCCAAAATAACACATTGTGGCACCAGGAGGGCATAGTGGGGAATTTACAACTCATCCACAAAAGCGCTGCTGTCAAGCCACCTCCAACTGATAATGCCTTCTTCTTGATTCCTTCTGTAGGCGGGATGAACAAAGTCTCTGGAGAACAAGGAGTCTACGTTCTCAAGACTCCGACTTTGGATGAGCTGATGACCTTCGCTTTAAATACTCAACAGGAACTGGGGTGGGCCTCCCCTCTTAATCCATTAAGTATATGAATGCATCAGCACTGCAATAGCCTACTATTAAGTACTATTGGGGTTTTTTTCTATATTAGTTAAAATACTATCATCGTTATTTCTGTGTGTTTTTCAGGGAAAACACCCTGACATGGTTTGTTTGTCATTTTATTTCATGAGACTAAAATTAACAAGAGATTAACCACATTGCTCACACATATCACAAACTAACCTTCATCCATTAACAGTAGTGATATTAGCCTTTATTTGTATTAGTTTGTCACAGAGTAATTACCACTATGAAAGGATCTATTCATGCTTTTTTTCTCTCTTTCAGAATTTCTTATTAGCCAAACAATATATTGTCCTCTGTCATTTATTCACATTTCTTGACTTTTAAAAATGTATTTCTATTCTTTATTTATTTATATTTTATTCGGTAAATTATTTTATCACAATATCAATCATTGTCATATTCTCTTTCAAGTTGGTGGGGTGTGTGTAAAAATTTAAATATGATTATCTATTTTATTTCTAAGATCAATTTGACTAAACCTCACTTCATTTTTATACAACAATAAGTTAAAGTAAAGAAGCACATCCCAGAAATTATAGAGGTGTCCACCATATTTCATCTACAGAGCAACTGTTCTGTACCACATTCTGTAGAAGGGGCACAAGCAATTTCAGGCAATTTGATCTGTGAACTGCTGAGAAATAACACACCTCAAAATTGTCTTTACCGTAGAAACCAACTGAAACTCATACTAAAATAGCACTACCCTTTATCTTGGGAAAAAAAGTCTCCCAGATTATGAAAAGGGATGTTTTTTGGTTTTTCTTTTTTTCTCTGATGAGGTTTTTTTTCTTTCCTGTGTTTTTAGCATACCTGGCTGAAGTGTTGCCAGCTGGAACATCAATATTCATAAATGCATCAGTCAAGTGTCCCTCTCCTGTTGCTCACCACACTTTCAGTGATAAGCAGTTTTCATCAAGCTCAATAGCACCCAGATGATACAGGCTTAAATCCTTAGGAGAGCTATAGACTTTTAAGGCTTAGTCATATGTATTCTTTCTAATAAGGAAAGTAACCTGAGGACAATGCTTGGAGTAAATGTGAAAACAATGTTTTTTTTTATGTGTTTTCTCATTGACCTCTCCCTACTTGAATCACCCATACCCTATATTTCACCCAAAAGGCCAGCCAGTGAGCCAGTGCTCTTCCCATACACTTTCTCACCATGGCAAGAGACATTTTCTTCTCTAAGCCACCGCCATACTACAAGAAAACTAGCGATGATTGGACAGGCTGTGCCTCTCTCACTCAATTAATAACCTGTAGCTACGTATCTGGTAAGTCACTTTGAGAGGTGATGATGCATGGGTTACCTGAGGAATTGTGGCTGATTTAAGCACACCTGCAGGCAAGCCAATTGCGTTGTGTAATACAAAACCCTCAGTTGCAGTCCCATGCTAACGATGCAGCCCGAATTGAAACAAGTGAGACCTGGGATAATAGCTCAGCTAAGGTTTTTTTTTTTTTGCATTCAGAATAGCATTCAGAGAGCCAGCATTCTCACTACAGTTTGATGTGCACATCTTCATATTAATTATTTAAAATTGAACACTCCAGTTGCTTTTATGTTTTGCTCTGATGTGCATAGTACTTGATTGGTGCCACCAGTTATTGGAGCAGATAAAAGCATTATTTCCATCGCAGCAGTAGACATACTGCCAACTGTATATTTTTCTGTTTGCTTCGAACATCTTTTAATTGTTAAAAACAAAGAGAACGACCCATTGCTACGACATCCTTTGCCAATACAAGTGAGCGCATGTTAGCTGAGGCACATGCAACCAGCCACTGTTTCTTTTCACTCTGCTGTCTATCAGCTAAGATACCCAGTTACTGCACTGGAGGACTGTACAGCTGTCATTGGGAAATGCAGGTATCCATGGAGTAGCTATTGCAAAATGACACAAGATGGGCCTACCTTATTGACCAAAACTGTCCCTCCCCGGAATGCTATAGCCAATTATGCACTGCCTCGTGGGGCTGCTTTGGTATAGTCAATATTCAATTCCACACCATGGGGCATATCACTATTAGTCTTTGGCCTAGAACCTAGAATGTACATTTTGCTGAAATTAATATAATGTGAAAATGTATTTCAATTGATTTTGTAGATTTATTAAGAACCTCTCTTGTACATCCACAATATCTATAATAATATGGGGGACTCTTCTTTACACAGTAAAATAATAGCAAAAAGTTTTGAGAATGCATAGGATTATATGTATTCATTTTTAGGTTAAAAATCGTTTATCTCCCAAAACGCCATCCCACCTTATCATAGCCAGAGGCAGTTTCTGTGTTCCAAACAAAACAGACATAACTGCTCTTACAAAATATTCAACATAGAATAGCAATGATCTACAGAATCCTGTCTTAGCCCAGATCCTGGGAGAACACTACAAGCATATGCTGCTTTTTGGTTCAAGATTATTTTTGTATCTATTTGTTTTTATTGAACTTTTGACATTACACTTTAATTGAACTATTGAACTATTCGAAATGTATTTCTAACACATTTATTATACGTCCTTTGTGAATGAAGTGTGGAGTTCGCGACGCATTTGTCCTGTAAAAAAAGATGATTAAATGCATGCTGTATCATATGTAATTGGTAAATCCAACATTTAAGCAAATTTTGGTCAGTTTTATAAGGTTTTCCATTATGTGTATATTCAATTATTAAAAATCAAATTCAATGAAGGCGAATACCAAGTTGTGTTCCTAATTGTTTCATGGCAGGACAAATTAATAGCAAATAATTTGATGAAATAGCATGCATGTTACCACACATACCCATCAAAATACACTTACGGTATTGTTTTGGAATACTAGAGAAACACCTATCAGGCAATTTAAAACCCAGATCAGTATTAAATTAAACAGCACAATCAAACGTTTATTAGGAATAATGTGCACTTGCGATTGCGATAGCCTGCTTTTTGGTTGCATATGGATGTTAGCATGTTATGAGCTTTGTGCTTCTAAGTTAGCCTAACCTACATTTAGTGCTTTATTGATGTTGCGCTTACACCCACTGGTCTGGGAATGCTTTCAGCCAGGTCTGCCACTGCTGTTCACACAGCTCTGGCGGATGCACTTACGTTCTCACTCCGGGTAAGAGCTTCGGCTAAATGTAATGTAATATAACGTAATGCAATACAATACAATAATGCTGATTAAGAGCTCGTCCTGACTGAGAAGCAGCAACCTGCATGCTAGGATCAATGCTGTGAAACATCGCTCGATGCAGCTTTGAGTCTAAAACCTTCAGCGCCGGTTAAAAATAAATAAAGTAAAAACGTACACTGGAGGGAGAATAGCACGTTTGATGTTAGCTGATCAAACCTCAAAGCCTCACATGTTCATAAATAATATATAACCTATATTCATGATATTGTTAGCAATATAATCATTAACAAGCCCCTCGTATATAGCTATAGTGGTGGGAGTGATTTGTGCCATGATGGGGGTGCGTCATGATTTTCCGGGCTTGCAGAATGAGCGTATTCATACATTCATACACCCTCATCACTGTTTCCAGTGTGTCCCAGCATCAGTGTACTGCGTGTAGTGTTCTGAGGGTGGTGTGTGTGTGTACGTGTGTGCGTGCTTGCCAGGGTGAATCTATTCGACCTTTACTGTTTTAGCCTAAATTAAGCCTATTTCTTTCAATAATATTTTCTGTACATACCTCTTAGATGACAGTAGAAATAGGATGTCTGTATTATAGCCATTTTAACCTGCATCAGGGTTTTTTTTAACAAGGGAACAAGGCCCCCCCCCCCCCCCCCCACCCCCCATACTTTTTTCCAAGCAACCTCATGCTTCTCTTATCAAAAAAGCATTTACACACAGTAAAATGTGTCCAGTGTTAATTAAACTCTAACACAGTTTATATGAGTCCAAAAGGGACCACATGTACACTGTAAGAGTTAGTTTAACACTGAGCATTTTACTGTGCATGGTCTTAACCTTTTGGTTAAGATCTAAACGTTTCAGCGTATTGCCTTCATCAGCAAAGTAGTGATCTCTCCTGAATGTACTTTCAATTCTTTCAATAGATACTCATCTGCTTTTGCTTTGTTATGCAAAAGAGCTGGAATAAGAGCACAAAGAGCACAATTAATACTATTAATGTTTAAATTAATAGTATTTTCTTATTTAAGAATTATTTATGTGGCCTATACCCCTGTTCAGTAGCTGGCAAGCAGTCAAATGTACAATTTTATAATGGCAAATGGCTTTGTATTTATTTATTCTGTTGGAAATATGTCATGGACCATCTTAAAAGATACAGACAATCACTGACTGATGCAGATGTTCAAAAAGTTGAGAACACATATTTGTTATTTAACTAAAATCTTAAAAGATTGATTTGACCATGCATCCAAGTATATATAGTGGTAGTTGATGAATAATTCCCGGCAATTCATTCTGTGCGCAGATCACTTTGCCTCCTAAACCATACTGGATTTGAGAGATATCCTCCTGAGACCCCGCAGAAAAAAACATAATACAAGTGTCTTGGATGACAAAAACATGTTTCAGTGACAATATTTTCAAAAATATTATTTATATTACTTGTATTGAATTGTAGTGCAGGTTTCAACGTAGTAGAATATGGTTCTTGAGATGTCCCCTACAGGCGAGAAAAATGAATCGCCCGGGTCTGGTGGTCAGTAGCTAGTAGGTACCCTGCGGTGAGAAGGAAGGTTCCCATTAGGATGAGAGATCTTTCTATGGCCCGGAACCACTGCTGCTTCTGTACACCTGGTTGACTCATGGTCCCAGGGTAGGCGTGTCACATCTGTCACTGAGGCATTTCTATCTGCTCCCTTACACTCCTGCACAGATATATTAAGAAGCCTGTTAAATAATTTCTACTTAGTACTGATGAAAGGTAGACATTGGCTTTGAATATGCCTCATCCTGAGAATAATGAGAGACATCTGGCCACGGCAGCCAACTAAATGCATATGAAACAGGGAAGACCACACACCACGCAAGTCCAATTTATTTTTATTGTGATTGTTACGTTTTTTTTTTTATAACTGCAACTCATTGAGGGTTTTGTTATTGTGAATAAAATGTTAATTTTCTCATATCTGAGGACCATGAAAAAAACAGCTTGTGACAACTTCCCATCTCTCATTTGTCCTTGTGCTTGAAATATATTTTCTCATTTACTGCGGAGAAGAGGACTTCTTGAGGACCTACAGTATGTCCATTGCTTCACTTAACAGACATCCCCGACGGTACCCAAGAGATCCCTTACCAAACAGATGCAAATGTTCACACAGTGAATGAATATCTGGCTGGTGTTTCTCATGAATTCATTTTTAATTTAATGAGGACTACATAATGTTAATAATGAATCTACAGTATATATCTAACTGCATCTCTATATATCACATCTGCAAAAAGGTTATTTATAATTTTATATTATATATATTATTATTATTATTATTATTATTATTATTATTATTATTATTATTATTAATATTATTATCCAGATGGATTATTTGTCCCAGTGAAAGATTGACTCAGCTCTCTGTTTGCGATGTCAGCTGAGTATTGAAACATCCAATACAGATTTACACATTATTAGCAACTTTCACCTTGGATTTTAAACTCTATCAATCACAGTGATTTGTGATTCTGACACTGAATTCTAAAACCCTGACGTAAAGCACATCCAATGAAATGATGGCTGGCCTACTTCTCAGGTAACTGGGGCATGGCAAAACAAATAATCATTGTGACAGTTGATTAATGGGAAAATGCAAATTAGAGTAATTTCAAATATTTCCATATCAAACACAACATGTTTCTTAATTATTGCTTTGATATAGTGACTAATTTCATTTCATTTTTCGTTTTTAACAGGAAATCATCAAATACAGACTCAAAGACTGTTAAATATTTTCCACATCTGAGTCTCAAATGACATTTCACAGCAAAAATAATTTCAAATCTGTCATTGTAGTTTCCCGTCAAAAGAATCATCCTTTTTGTTGGGAAATTTAATTTGACATTTTAGAACCAATAAAAGTTACTTAGTCATCCTTTTTATTGGAGATGTGTTTGGCTGTTCAGAACCCAGTGAGTCAGTGACAAAATCATAGCTGAACATTATGGACAGGTGTGTGGTTTCATTTCGGACCTTATATTTTGTACATTTTGAACAATTTATTTCTACGAATCAGTTTCAGTGTTTGACATGATTCTAATAAAAGCTCACAATAAGTTTGGTGAAATGTATGATTCAGGTGTACATCTGTAGGTTGAATTGTGAACATAGCCAATATAAACGCAGCTGCTTATTCGATCAGCAAACAGTACTGGAACCATTTTATAACATGGATAAAAAACGTGAAGAGTCTGATCTATAGGAATTATACTTTCAATAGTAATTTCTTATGGCTTTAAGTGTATTTAAGTTTGGCCTTCACAGGCCAAATACTTGGAACATGCTTTTTTGAAAGTATATTGCCTTTGCAATAGCCAAACCCCTTTTGAAACATCTCATATTGCCAGAAGACACACTTTATTTCTGGATAGTTTTAAATGCTGTAAAACGATTTAAGAGATACTGCAGAGGCTTTTCTAAGGCCCTTTTTTCCGCTTCAATTTGAACTGAAACTCGTGAGTAGGTGTGGTCATATGACGATGATGCCACGTAGTCATATTATGAATATTCATACGGTCAAGGAGTGAAAGGGTGTGTCTTGGTGAACTGACTCAGCCCCCTTCCAGCTCTCTCCTCACAACTAAATAAAATGGCTGTATTAGTTGAGCAACGTCTTCGCGAGGAGAAGACCCGGGATGTAACCGAATGGTAAAGCTAACGTTACCTAGCTAAGTTAGCTTGTTTGTCTGCCTAAAGTAACGTTACTATTGAATACATTCAAATACAAAGCAAAACCCAGTCACACAGTAACGTTAGTATATTGAACATGGCTGGTTGTAGCGCCCTCATAACTTCACTTGGTCCGGAGAGAATTATCATTTATTAGCTAACATTATTCATAAATGATATAGCTAATATAACTAGCTAGCTAAGTTACCAGTTCTCTCTGGACCAAACGGGGCTAAACTCACACACAATAGACTGCCTTGCATTACCTAACTTATCGATACATTCCGTCCAAGTTACTGACCAACTGGTTACTGGTTTTGCTAGGGCTACATCAAATGTATTATTGCTATCGTTTATTAGCTAACGTTACGTATTCATAAAAGATAGCTCACACAATAGGTTGCATTCAACCCCACATTAGCTATTACCTATCAGTAATGTCAACCGTTTGCAAAAGCATTTTTGTTGTAGTTTGTACAGATAACTTGCATGTAAACAGAAACAAACTAATGTCCCAACAGGTGTGCTTGTGGCCACTGCTCTAACCTGTCCCCTCCAGAAAACCTATGTTGCCGTGAGGTTACTGAGGTAACGTTATGTCAGCGTAGTTATGAAGCTATTCTTGATTTGTCTAATACTGCGGTGCCGTAGTCGGGCATGCTTGGCCCAACTGTATAATAGTGGCCAATACATGTGCAATTACACAATGTCACAAATACAATGTAATAGGTATATTGTACTTAGCTGTTTTACTTAGCTGATGTAATGATTACAAAATTAACTCCATCACTGTTGGGATGGCACCTGGCTTCAGCGACAGTTTTATAGAAGCCCATTTCAAAGCCAGTTAAATTGTGGTAGCAGTCCGGTGTGAAGTGCGCGTTGCACACTAGGCTTTCTTCGGCAAGTCCGCGTGCTCTACACCGATATCTTGAAGCCACTGGCTAAGCAGCGCTGGGTCTCTCGGCAGATTATGAAAGCTAGCAGAGCCGGTGGCGTTGCAACCGAAGAACAATACATCTCTGACTCCTTGGCATAATGCAGGCAAGTTAGCTAAAGATACCAAGTAGTAAGACGTCGTATATGAATAACTGTAGCTCGATATAAGTCGTAATATTAACGTTAGCAATAATACAAAGCAATTCGCATTTGAACTTGAACTAGCTAATTAGCAGTACAAGGGTCTCAATCTCAGAAAGAAAAAAAAAATTGTCGTTCTCTGCTTTTATACCACATGCCCCAGCCAAGACCCACCCTAGGACCACCTCAAGTCCACCCATTTTTATGTTAAGGCTTTCGTGACGTCACGAATCCCCGGAAGCCAGCATATTGGTAAGTCTACACAAAAACTCAGATAAAACAATTTTTACTAAACATAAAATTTTCGGACATAAACAGTTGTGTATGATCATAATCTAACTCAAAACATAGGTTGTCAACGGGAAAAGTCGGTTTTTGACTGCAGTATCACTTTAAACAATTTTGACAGCTTCATAGATGTCCGTTCCCTAATACATATTCAAAAGATCATAACATTTAGAGCAGGGTAAACCTTATTATTGACTAAAACAAGGTCTTTTCATGAGAATTATATGGTTGAATTGAAAGTAAATTATCTAGGCAAATAGATACTTGCAATAATTTCAGTAATAATTTTGCATGCTTTAGTTTGCAACGGACCTATCCCAGTACCTAAATGTAAGCATCTAAAAATCAATTCACTGGACTTATTAAAGCACAGTTTTTGACAGGTTTTGACAAAGTTTTCAGCACATATATTTATTTATTTGCTTGTTTGTTTGTTTGTTTTCTCAGGTTGGCCTTACAGGCCCCCACTTCTAATTGAGAACTAGAACTACTGTTTAATGGCATACTCTGCAGGATTTCTAGCCTTGCTGTGGTCTCCTCCTCTGTCCTCAACCCCGGCCAGATTTTGACGTATCTGACTCTGGCCATCTAGCTACCTAACATAGTTAGCTGGATAGCTAGGGGTAACGTTACTTATAGGTCCATCAGAAAACACGCTAACTCCAACTCGCTTTTCATCCCCTTGGTGAACTTCAGCTGTCGCCATCAAGGAAAAGCAATTCCAAAGTTGACTCTTGTTTTTGAACGAGCCCTGTCGGCTTGTCGTTTTGCTTCGGTGCACTTGCGCTTCTCCTCCTCCACCATTGAAGTAGCTACCTAGCAACAAAACCCTCTGCTGAAACCCGATCCCACCCCACAAGTTATGTAGCCACACCCACCCCTCACCACGGAGAACAGAGCGCCACGCCCAGAAACATCCCGAATACATCTCAGAAGAAGAAATACGGGCAGAGGAGCACGGATTTCGCAAATGTGCACAAAGACTGAGATTGCCAGTACATCATAGATATGGCTGAGCATGGTTATTATGTTCAAGGTAAAAATTCTGCATAGTATGCCTTTAAGTAGGATAACTAAGAATTTCACAAATGACAGAGCTGTGTCCCTTGGTCCCTTGGCATGAGTTTGTAGTTACTGTGTAGACTTTATTAGGATGACTTTTATTATATGTGGCATTCAAAAATTGTCAATCTGCAAGGATATATATATTTTTAATGAGTTACTATGTGTTTGCTTGACATGTGTTCTTATCCAGGGTGACTTACAAAGCTTTCATTTTTAGCCATAATAAATGTATGCATGCAGTATGGTATTTTACTGAAGCAATTTAGGTTAAGTACTTCACTCAAGGGTACAACGGCCAATTTAGGAATAAAACCTGCACTCATAAAAGATGCACTCCTGGTTCTTTAATCACGGTACCACTCTGCCTCTCCAAACTGGTAAGAACTGGATTCAGCCTCCTGCCCCCCCCCCCCCCCCCCCCCCACACACACACACACACACACACACAGTGGCATAGCGTTTGTCCAATAGGCAACCACATACCTGATATGTTGCGTCGTTATGACAGCCCCATGAACAGTGATCGGTGCATCAGATTACAATCAAGAAAAAGGTAGGCTATAGGAACAATTCAATCCCTCTCTCACTCTCAGGGCCACATGTATAAACACTGCTGAGCAGAAAAAGAATGCTCAGAACGCTGCGTAAGCAAGTTTGCATGCATAAATTCAGATGTATAAAATAAGAGAATCTGCGTACCTCTGCACACGCTGGACACCATACATACACAATGTTTGGAGTCAGTGTGATATGGCGACACCCGTGACAGAAAGGCAGAGGGAGAAAATGTAAAACTTTGCATAAGCAGATTTCCGACATTCTCCCTGAGCATTCTTTTACTCAGAGTTTTATACATTTGGCTCCAGGACTTTATTGTTGAAAGCGGGTTTTGTCTGGCTAGAGCTTAACTGAGTAGGAAACTCTGAGGACAACCCGAATCTCTCGGGAGGTTGCAGGCTGCCACAGCATCATTGCTTTTCGTCAGTCGATGTGGAAGCTTCCCTGGATCTTACTGGTCAGAATAATGATATTATTTTTGGTATTTTAGCTTTAACCTGTTCGCATAATGTTTTTTGCGGTGTTTTGGGGCACCACTACCACAAGATGTTTTACTCATCATCTTGAAAAATAAACCTGAAGTTTGTCACTGCATGTTTTGAACGTTATATAAGGGTATGTTCTACTTGGTTTAAACCAGATTGTGATTCGACGTTGCCATGATACGGGATGGGTGTGGGTTGTCAACACTAGTCGAATCTCGCCTTGTTCAGTAAAATAAAAAAATAGGCTCATAATTTAAAAAAATAAATAAAAGATCTGACTAGGGCGGGGCCCTCCATGCCCCTGCTCTGCGTGGGTGTCTGCTACGCCGCCACCACACACACACACACACACACACACACACACACCATTAAGCCTATGTCCACAGCTGTACAGATGACTGCATTTGGAGCCGATCATCTTCTCCAGATGAGATATCTGCCAGAGGTACATAGTGAGGCTGAACAGGACATTATGACTGGCTTGGATCTGTATCTTCCATGCTTTTAATGAACAAATTGCTTGATTTAAAGAGAAAGGTTACATGAATGCAACAGCATATGTCATTATTATAAAATATGCAAATGTAACCATTGTAAGACATTAACATTAAAAGTTTCTGCAAGAATAAGCCTTTGCTGTAGAGAATACACAGTACATATTAAAGAGCTTGCATGCAAAATCAAAAGAAAAGAAAACCCTTCCATCACAAAATTGTACTCTTGTTTCATGGCTATGTGGTTATTTAAAATAACCAACACACCACTCAAGCCATTGGTCTCCATGAAAAAGTCATCTCTAGAAAGGTTTCCATGACAGTGTATAATGAGTTAATGTGAAATAATCAGGTTTACTGTTCACTATCATTTACTCTAGAGCCCCTTCACACATGCATCTTAACCCGTAAATGTAACGGAAATCTTCCACATCGGCCTCATGTGTGAACAAAGCCGCAGTTGTTTTACCGTGTAAGACTTATGACCTAGTAAGATTTCCGGAAATCTTCCGGAATTGATCTAGTTTGAAAGCAGAAACATTCTCTGATAAAGCATGCAACAGGCTACCCCTTACAAAACTGGATAGTTTGCTGCAAACTTGCAGCTAATATGTAGCGCATTTGCCACAAACTAAATTGTTTTCCACAAAATGTTGCCAAAGGTTTGACGCAAATTTGCCAGAAGGCTTATATGTATGTAAGGGGCAGCATTCTTATGTAAGACCTTTTGTTTCTGGAATTATTTATGTCACAAATACTTTACTGAATTGGCCCTCTAAACAATTCTTCACATATGATACTGCACATAGAAGATGTTGGTGCCGCATTTTGTGATTTTCTGAGAGAATTTTGAACATTCATTTTAAGAATTGAATAAGCAGTGTCGCTGTACTTGCTTCTAAGAACGACAATACAAAATTGTCATTATTGCCCCACAAATTACCTGTTTCAGGCTTTTTCAGTTTTAAGTTTTGCTTTTTACCCAATGTAGCTGGCTAGCACCACATATCAATGGCAGATAGAGCTAGCTGTTTAACTTGGCAAACAGAATTGTTTTCAAGACATTTTACCAACAAACAAAAAAAAATCGATTTTTAGCTGTGATTTCTAGCTATTTGTGATCATATAACTGATCTACATTGGCTAAAAATGTTACTGTAAGTTATTGTAAAACTATCACAGTGTTCAACTGTGTTGTGTTGGTAGGATTAACATCTCTGCCAAAACTATTATTCAGTGATATATCTGGCTATTTTAAAGTCAAACTAACGTCATGTAAACTTAATTGTCCTGCATTGCTATCGGGTAGACATGCCTTGTCTAATCTATCTATCCTAAATGGTCAGGTCATGTGTGAACAGACTCAACCCGGATAATTGAACCTGGCAATGTTGCAGCTTCCATGTGTGAAACGGGCTAAGGTTCTGGCTGGGCTCATACACGGGTCTCCCAGGGGAGAGGTTGTTGCACTAACCACTGCGCTAAAGATGAATTCACCTTTTGCGGAGCAGTTAGGCTGCCCCTTGCCTGGGCTGCAACGCTACACTTCTCCGCCTCATCCACAGAGCATGCCCTCATGCTCGCATGCCACTCACAGGCTGCCGCCCTCATGAGTCACTGCCCTGTCGAAGCCTCACCACTGCTGACACCATGTCATGGTTATTTGCAGCCTTTGCTGGTCTACGTTTTGGTTTCTTTTTTTGGCGTCGTCAGAACACTCTCTATCTGATTTTTTCCGCCTCCGTTCCGGTGTTTGTTGCTTACCCGACAATTATTCCCTACACCTGTTTTGCGTTTCCTGCCGGCTATAAATAGCCCAGGACTTCCGCATTTCCGACACTTCGATATTGTCTTTGCTACATTGACAAACAAAGTCGGTAAGGTATAGGCATTTCGGTCACTGCATTTCTGGTTCGTACGAATAGGAAACGCAGCAAGTCCGGTTATAAGATTTAGGATTAGATTGGTTTTCTCTTTCCTTTCCAATCTTTATTGATCCTTTATTCTTTTCACCTGTTGCCAGTTGTGTTCAGCTCTTTTGCCACAAGAGCACTGGCTAACAGGTCTTTTCTATTCTTTTCCCTCACTCGTTTTTATCAAGTTTTGTTTTGTTTCACCACCTCTTGTTACGCCTAATTATTTAGTGTGTGGGGTTCTTTTGTTAGTTATTCTCGCTGTTTATCGAGATCCCCTCAGTTTTTGGAGGTTGCTTTGTTTTGCCTTGTGCAAAGGAAGTTTTGCTCCCGATCCTGTGTTATCTCAGGCCTGGTGTGGCTACTTCCGCGTTTTGTGGCGTATCTCTCTAGATACGCTTTTAGAAATCCTTATCCGTCGCGTTTGGTTCTCTGAACCTTACACTCCCCGTCACACAATATCGAAGTCAAAAAGGAAGGGCCAGCGACTTCTAAAGAAACCAAAACGTAGACCAGCTAAGGCTGCAAATAACCATGACACACCAATATAACGGCAAGGTTGTGGCTGGGTTCAAACACGGGTCTCCCGGGGGTGAGGTTGTTGAGCCTTGCAGTTACCATATATATATATATATATATATATATAGACGGGTGACAAATTAATGGAAAAACCAACATAAAATGTCTTAGTAAGGTTTTGGGTCACCACAAGCTGCCATAACAGCCTCAGTGCACCTTGGCATAGATTCTAGCATAGATTCTAATCTCTAGAACTCTACTGGAGGGATGGACCACCATTCTTCCAAAAGTTATTCCCTCATTTGGTGTTTTGATGATGGTGGTGGAGAGCACTGTCTAACACCGCAGTTCAAAATCCCCCATAGGTGTTCAATTGCGTTGAGATCTGGAGACTGCGAAGGCCATAGCATATGATTCACATCATTTTCATACTCATCAACCATTCAGTGACCCCTCATGCTCTGTGGAAGGGGGCATTGCCCTCCTGGAAGAGACCACTCCCATCAGGATATAAATGTTTCATCATAGGATATAGGTGATCACTCACAATAACTTTGTATTGATTTACAGTGACCCTTCCCTCTAAGGCAGGGGTGTCAAACTCCAGTCCTGGAGGGCCGCAGTGTCACAGGTATTTGTGGTTTCCTTTCAATCAGCACCCAGTTAAAGCATTGAGAACAAGGTGTGTGGACTTCTTAGCCAATTAGTGACTTAAATTAATCACTTGTGCTTAAACGCACCAAAAACCAGCAGACACTGCGGCCCTCCAGGACCGGATCTTGACACCCCTGCTCTAAGGGGACAAGTGGAATAATCAAAATGGACTACAAGTTTCCTGGAATGGAACACCACTACTGATAATAGATATATTAATGTTTGAGGCGTAGATAGCAGTGTTAACGTCACTCATGTGAAATAAAATGTTCACCACATGAGTGTCCTTTCAAAGTTTTATTTATTTCTTTACTGTCATTTAAGCACTAAAAAATGATGTAAATAACTTAAAATGACATCAGCACAGTTTTTTACCTACCAAATATGCCTGCTGCTATAATAATAATTAGTTGTGACAAATAAAGTGCTTAGGTGTTTCATTTCAATTGGTATCAGTGATTTATGACATTTTTAGAATTTGTGCTGGGTACATGGCATATTTTATGCAGAGTAAGTACCCTGCAGGGACATACAAGGAGGATGTGGAATGAAGGTGTTTGTTGTTTGAAAAGTGAAGAATTATCACAGTTAGTTGTATCCATTTGTTATGTATTTATTGCATGTTGATTTTTTTTTCTCCAAATAACATTGTCATTTAATCCTTTTTTAATGAAAATAAGAAAGAATCTGCACACTGCTCCCTAGTATCAAATTTTATTAAAGGTGACGTTTCGAGCAACCACGCTCTTCATCCTTTTTTTAATGGCCATCATGAAAAATAGAACTCCAAGAAAATTTACTCAAAACATTATTGCACAAAACAAAACAGTTTCACAGTGGCATCTCCATCGCTGCCAATATTTTTAAAATGCTGAATGGGCTTTCTTTTGGACAGGATAGTGTAAACGGAATAGTTTGCACCCTTGTCTGCTATTTGTAGTCCTATCGTTGTCCTACTGTGCTTCATCATATACCTGCCAGATGTTGATTGTCCCTCCAGCACTTGGGTTTCCTTGACAGAACGTAACTTTTAATGCGCCTGCCTAGACTGCAAACTCCACAGCCTGCATGCTGGTGTCCATCAAAATGCATCCATTTTGAAATGTGTCTCACCAAGGGGGCCGATCCAATTCACCAGACGGTGCTTAATCATGCCAAAAATCAATAACAATCCAAGGTGGCAAAGAGTTTTTATCATTGCTTAATACTCAACGTGGTAGTCCTGCTGTGAAAATGTGACAGACCTTAAGTTGCGCTGAATAGTGAACCCGATCGACTGTTTATTTCACGGCAATATTGCTATTACTCAAAAATATCAATCAGAGGCCTATCTGCACAAGTTAAGAGCGGCGATCATAGGAGAAGTCACGCGGGAGACCGCACAGATATGCCAGGCTAACACCGAGCAAACTGTTTATTGCTTATCCTAATTGACTAAGCATAGGGAGAGCTGAAAAGCTGGCCAAGTAAACTGGCCAATGATACCGTAGAAGCCCGTTACTCTGACAGGCTTACACAGAGACTGACAGTTGAACAGATGCTAAGTTTGAGACTAGAAATCAATAATAAAAAAAAACACCATATGGGCTTAAAAAATATATCTTTCATTACTCTGCCCTTTTATGCTGATAATGTAAATTTGATTCTATTCCGTATTTTAACATATTGAATACACCCACAATTCTAATTAAGCATGCCACTTTGTGTACAGGCTTACAAAGCATCATTTTATTTAGGAGTTTGTGGAGGTGTTGGAACATTTGATATACAATATTTATATTTATATGAATTTACCACAAAATCCAACATTCCATGTAGAAGAACATTATGGTCATTTCAATGTATCTGGAATTTAAAAACTTGCTATTGGTACGGTACATAATGTGCCATCCTATTATTCCTTAATGCTATAAACCCGCATCCTGAGAAATGAGCTTGTGCCTCTATTTAATTGGCTCTTAACCAGATGCTTTGCAGCAAGAACGGACTCTATTTACATGCAAAGGAAATTGTTTGGCAGGAGCGACAATATGGTCCTTGACAGACTCTCCTTGTTGCGTTTGATCTGCAAGCCTTCCAATTTGACAGATTGTTTTGAAACATTTCAGTTGCAATTCAGGGACACACTGTCACACTCGACTCAGGGTTAAGTTAGTGTGATCGCAATGGAGCTTATTATGAATATGTATAATAAGACCAATATGCAGTAGCTCATCATGATCTAAGGTGTTTGTTGTGGTAGTTGAAAGTCACAAATCCAGTGCAGTTAATAGTCAAAACAGGTGCAAACCTATGTGGTGGGTTTATAGGATATCAACTACAAATCAAAAAAGTTAAAATATGAAACATGACATTGTCAATCTGCATGATTGCTACTTTATAAACGCACAATAACAGGTCTGGATTCAATCAACATTATTAACTCAACAGTTCACTTATAATTAAGTGAGTGAAAATGTTTACTTCAAGAAAGTTTGGCAAATCAATTTAGGTTGATGTTTAATTGGTCAAAATGTGGGAGAAGAAAAAACAGCTAAAGCTGTCAGTCCATTTTAAGAACATATACGTATGTGTTGTTTGAATCCAGAGCTTACCCCCCATGCACACAGCGAACGATTTGGTCGCCCAGTTGCCAGAGGCGGAAATCCAGGGGACATAAAGTAAAAATCTCCCCTGAACATGGAACGCAAACACAAAAGTGGCAACAGATATAAGATATTCCAGAACCTGACCAAACGAATTACAGAAATATACACTGTAAAGTGTCCAAATGATGGAGAAAAATTGAATTTAATACTGTGTCGCCTGTATTTTAGACGTCCATGTGTGCATTCCACAGTGCATAAAGAAACGTTTCATCCACTCGTGATTTTACCAAAACTAGAAAACAATACATTTTGATGAATTCACTTTGTCTGAAATGAGTTCAGTTTCAATGTCAAAGTTACAATATAAATTTTTTATTGAAATTGAACACAAGAAGGAGAAGAGAAACTACCCAAATTAACGAAATCGCACCATAATTTTCTGAATTCCTATCAGTCGCGGTCTGGTCCTCCGTCCTGACCCCCCTTACACACAGGAAACTATATTATTTTCAAAAAACAATAATACACCAAACACCAAAATCGTGATATGTGAAAGACCTGCTTTACAAGATAGCACTCCCAAGATCTGGATAAATTACTCATAAGAAGGACTTTGTCAACATATTGTGAAATCCTTTGGGAGGAGAACCACTTATCTCTCAAGATAATTAGTACACCTCAAGATGCAATGATGAGAAGGGATGAGAATACACTTCAACAAAACAAGAAGAGTTTAACGTGTCCATTGCAGCTCGCTAAGTAAGAGAATACTTAGGATGAAGATGTGGAGTGAAGCCAACAAGCCAAGAAATGAGTAGAGCAGGGGAAGAATTCCGTGACTTCACCTACACAGACGAGGTGAGATGGTTGCTATGGAGACACATCAAATGGCCGAGTTTTCCCTGGAAAAAAACTTTACTCTCCCAAATCCAAGGACTCATTGAAATTCCATGTTTGCTGGGCAATTTCAAGCCATGACCCTGAATTCTCTGCAATTTCCTACCCAATTAAGAGTTGTGCCTCTCGAGCCACCGCTATGACACATGCACATGTGCAAGAAGCTCTGAAGCTGAAGTATATTCTTTCTCTGATGCACCCATCCATGATCCAGTGACTGTTTTTCTACAGTACAGGCATGCCACTGCTGCAGGCAAAAGTGAGTTCCAATTGGAAGAGAGGCTTATACCTCAATAACTCTGCTTTCCATTTGTGTGAATTTATACAACTTTAACGCTCCTATTACGTTGAAGCTCTTGTTTCCTGAGAGCTAGAAAAAAAGACTTAGGTGAGAACTGTGTTATGCTGTTGATACTTCTGAGAATGTCAAAAATAAATGCTTATGTTGTGGACAAAGTCAGTTGTTAAGCTTTATTTTTCAAAGGGATAAATTAATGGATTTTTTTTACTTGAGGCTTTATTAAAAATGGCACAGGCTAAACTAGGCATGACAAATGTGACCTCTGCAGTATAGCATTGTTATGTATGCAACTAAAAATATAGAAAACGACAGTTCTGTGGGCAGATTTAATATTTAATATTGTTCCTAGTAGATACAAACAACTGTGAAATGAGATTGCAAAAGTTGGGCTATTTACTGAATTACTTGTTTAACTGATAATCGATAACTTTTTAATATATATTGTGTATATATATGTATACAGTACCAGTCAAAAGTCACTTGAAGGGTTGTTTCTCCTGACAAATTTTCCTATTGAACTCTATGGAAAAATAAGTCAGGAGAAGAAACCCTTCAAGTGATCCATCCATATCTACTGTATTTCTGGCAGCAGAGTGATGGTTTAAGGCTTGTTTGATACGTCAGACCCTTGAGGACTTAGAACCATTTAGCCAACCATGTGTTCCACACGGTTCCAGTGTAATTTAAAGCAAAATCTAGTCCCACCCCCCAATTCCCATAGAGATCCATTCAAATGCAGAGGTTATACTATCGCTTCTAAGAGTA
Source organism: Synaphobranchus kaupii (assembly GCA_029718625.1). Taxonomy (NCBI): domain Eukaryota; kingdom Metazoa; phylum Chordata; class Actinopteri; order Anguilliformes; family Synaphobranchidae; genus Synaphobranchus; species Synaphobranchus kaupii. The sequence continues at coordinate 97,731,286 of CM056379.1, read as the reverse complement.
CCTGGAAAGAAGATATCAGGAGTCTTTTGATATCCTTTTATACAGTCATGATGGCATCACCTTTTTACCTGTGGAATACCTGTTTACCACAGAAGTTGTTTGAGAGAATGGCAAGAATGTGCAAAGCCGTTATCAAGGCAAAGGGTGGCTACTTTGAAGAATCTAAAATATAAGACTTTTTTTCATTTGTTTAACCCTTTTTTGGTTTTTGCATAATTTAATTTGTGTTATCTCATAGTTTTGATGTCTTTACTATTCCAAAATGTGGAAAACAGTAAAAATAAAGGAATAAAACCTTCTATGAGTAGGTGTGTCCAAACCTTTTACTGGTACTGTATATATACACACACACACACACACACACACACACACACACACACACACATATACAGTGAGCACCATCATTTATAGAACCTTATAGAACCTTTTGTACATAGTCCCCCATTTCCGGGCATCAAAAAATATTGGACAGTTTAACATAATGGAGAATAAAGTAATCATTTTTAATATTTGGTTGCATATCCTTTGCATGCCATGGCTTCCTGATGTCTGTGACAATATCAAAAGACTCTTATTTTCTGGTACTCCTACAAGCGATACTATAACCTCTCTGCATTTGAATGGATCTCTATGGGAATTGGGGGGGTGGTACTAGATTTAGCTGTAAATTACACTGGAACTGCACTTCAACTTCATTCTCATCGTATCCTTTCAAACTCAAAGTGCTAGAGAACAGAACCGAAATAACAAAAAATGTGTCACTGTCCAATTAATTATCACTGTATATATACACTATAATGCCAAAAGTATGTGGACACCCCTTGGTCTGGGGCTGTTTTTCATGGTTCAGGCAGGGCTCCTTGTTCCAGTGAAGGCAAATCTTAGCACTACCGCATACAATGACATTCTCGATGATTCTGGATTTCCAACTTTGTGGCAACAGTTTGGGGAAGGCCCTTTCCTGTTTCAGAATGACAATGCCCCCATGCGCAAATAGAGGTCCATACAGAAATGGTTAGTCGAGATCGGTATGGAAGAACTTGACTGGCCTGCATAGAGCCCTGACCTGATCCCATCAAACACCATTGGGATCAATTGGAAAGCCGACTGCGAGCCAGGCCTAATAGCCCCACATCAGTGCCCGACCTCACTAATTCTCTTCTGACTGAATGTATACAAATCCACGCTGCAATGTTCCAACATCTAGTGGAAAGCCTTCCTAGGAGAGTGGAGGCTGTTATAGCAGCAAATGGGGACCAACTTCATATTAATGCCCATGATTTCGGAATGAGATGTTGGATGAGCAGGTGTCCATATGCTTTTGGCCATGTAGTGTGTGTGTGTGTGTGTGTGTGTGCGTGTGCGTGTGCGTGCGCGTGCGTGTGTGTGTGTGTGGAATCAGAATCTTGACTTGACTGAGTCTGGAACCAGAATCGGAACTGACTACAAATCTCCGGAATGGAACACCGCTAATGATAATATGTACTGTGTATGTTGGAGGAGAGGGAAGAGAAGGGTTAATATCACTCACCTGAAATGAAAAGTCCCCCACGTGAATGTCAGTTTTAAGTTTTAAGTGGGATTAATTATCGATCTATAAATAATGCATTATAAAAGAACTGAAGAGATGGCGACGCACTGCGTGACTGTCATTCAAAATAAACATTGACTGACAGACTGATTTAAGAGTACTAATGTTCTAATTATGCAAATTATGTGAAGGAAAAGTAGGAGAGCAATTTTTGCACTGTGATGGATCTTGGGATGGTTACATGTAATATATCATTATATGAAATTATAGTTATTATGGGGAATTACGAGCTGAAAGATAATCTAAGAGAACATCATTAGAACATTGTACTGATCCCTATGTCTGAGAATACTTTGAAAAACATAAGGTAACTTTCCACTGTCGTACTTTGACCGTGAAACTTTATCATTTTATATAACGCTTTTGTCATTCGAAATATTGATAGGTCCCGTTTAAACCGTCTGATGGCTTAGAGCTAAAAAAAAAACAGAACATTTATTATACTTTTCTGACAGCATGTTTTTTTTCCAAATATCATATATATGCTTAAGTTTCTACTGAGTCCAAAGATACAAAAGACAAAAGATCCCAAACTGAGCATTTGCCTTATGTAACATGCCTTTTAAAAAACATTTTTCCTTTTTTTTTTCTTTCTGTTTTACAGGTCTACAATAAATGTGTGTTTGTAGATCCTCTGATTCAGGAACCGCATTACCTTATGTGTTTTTACATGCTAAAAACATGGTGTGCGTAAAATATAAAGTACCGTGCATGCATATAGTTAGTTGTTTGTATCCTCCACTGCATTATGACAAAGGCTAAATATCACAATGGGCTTTACACCTTCAGCGCATAAGTCATTTCAGTTTCTCCTGCAGTAAGAGAAAGGGGCAATATGAACATATTTAAATCAGCATGTCAAGATTGCCCTTCAGTCAAGTCATTCTATTTTTTTTTTATGAATACCTAAATTGAACAAATTATTTTATTGGCCATACTGACCTAACATAAGCGGTATTAAGAAAGGACATTTTTGTCAGATATCCACCGCGAAATGTTTCTGATACTGGACATAGACGAATGGATGACGGAAAACCTCCTCCATGGCCGTTCATTGATTATGTACGATGCTTCCAACTAAATAAATCATTCCATATATTTTTTCTGTTATCGAGCAATTTGTCATACATTGTGCTTCTTTCCATCCCCGCAGATAATCATGTATAGTGCAGTCGTATATCCTGTTTAAACGTACATCGAGGGCCATGAACGGCCGTCATTCAGATTCCTCTGAGTGAGGTGGACTCACCACTGTGTTCTCCAGTGGAAAGGGGTCGACACAGCCTGTCACTGGTGGACCAGTCATGGTGCAGTGGTGTGAATTGAAAACGGACAGAAAAGTTTCTTACATGTACTTCAGTCAAATGCCAACAAGTGGCTGCTAGCCAAGCCACGTGTCAAACAATTATCCTGATTGCACCACCCAATCATCTCTGTTGATAAAGTAATTAACACTAATTAAGTGCAAACAATTTCAGAAAGGTTTACAAGTAATACTCGTGCTGAATACTGACTGATTATTTAGAACACGCGGCAGTGTTTCTAAAATGTTCTACAGATGTTAATTTTTGCAAACACATTAAAAATGAGAGCAGTTATATAACTCTTAACTTGCAACTAGTTAAATAGTATTAATAATAATAAAACAGTTTACAGAAATATGATCAGTGAAGTAAAACTAATAAATACCATGTACACGCTTCAAATTAAAATTCCAGGCTCTAAACGAGATTACAAATGTAATAATAAATTTAACCCTTTCATGCATGAATTATTACAAAACAGAGCACTATTTTTTTCACATCAAACTCCGCATGTGTTTCTCCCACCTATGTCACAGAAATGTGCCCCAAATGGCCCCTTGAAAACAAAGACCACACATGCAGATTCCACCTCTTAATGCATGATGTCCACTTCAGTGGACAGAAGGTTTTTCGTATACAATACAAGAACTACGGTAATTTTTTGTTACAAATATAACTATTTCTGCTCCTTGTATCTTCCCTAATAAGAATATATATTTTCAACATGCTCTGTTCTCCAGGAATAGAAGGTTTTCACAGCTACACCAGAAGGAGTTCATATGTTTCCACCTCCACCTGCCATTTTGACCTTCACTACATCAAAACTAGAAAAGCCAATAAAATGTAACAAGATGGAGCATATCAAAATGTAGGCAAAGGTGCAAGGAATCTGCTCTGATATTTTTTGAAGATCACAAATGTTTTTGACTATGTTAAAATAGACTTTGAAAAGCCTGTCCACTGTAGTGGACCCCATGCATGAAAGCGTTAATACATTTGATCAGTTGTTCAACAGGCTCTTCTGTCATTGATTGACCGCGCATGTCCATATGAGGAGACGCATCTTTCTGCACCAACACAGTTGGTTACAACAGACAAGTACCGAATAAGATTTGAAAATGTTTCCTTAGTTGTATCCAAGAATTCACCGTGGCATTGCAATGTTGTTTTCCTGTGCAAATAATTTATGACTGTCCAGCTCTGAGCCGCATACTTGCATTATCTCATCTGAACCTGGAATTGAGTCTGACATGAGGGTTGTCAAATCAAGTCTTGTCTGGAACTCCTGACAGCCGAAATAAATCCGTGACAGAAATGTGGCTTGTTTTTGAGTCGATCAGGGTTGCAAAACATTACTGGTAATTTGCGACAGTAAGGTAGAGTGTGTCAGCAAGGAAAAGTTTAAAATCAGTTGTGATGTATTTCGCTCGAAGAATATTTATGCAAAACATAATTGTCTGTCAAATCTGACGAGTTGTCCATGACCACACACAGTATGTGCACGTTGAACATAGACAGATTTAATTCATTTTGCAATTCAAAAGTAAATCACACACAGAAGACAACAATAGACTGACAATTGCAAGCAAGATGTTTTGATCAGTTCTTTAATTTTGGTTTCATGTACTGCATCAGTCTGCGGCAAATACTTCTTTCAAAGCTGTCTAGATGTTGGAATTTCCCCACCATTTATTACACGATTGTTTAAAATGCAAGTAATTTTTCCAGTGTAATGCTTTCACTTAAGAAAACATCTGTTAAATCTTGAATGAAATCTAGCAGCCGCTCAAGGCCGGCTTTCCCCCTGTTGACAGATGATTTCCCCTACAGTGTTGATCTCAGACCCTAATTAATGTTTGCAATTGTCAGTCTATTGTCTTCTGTGTGTGATTTATTTTTGAGTTGCAAAATGAATTAAATCTGTCCATGTTCAATGTGCCAGGTAGATACTGATGCACTTATTCTCCCAAAGACACGCCTTTCCTCATGTCTGCACTTGACAGTATTTGACAGGGGAATATCGCAGAGTAAATCCCGGAACAGCTCTTTTTACTGCAGTCCATGTTCCAGATTTGGGAGGGTTCCGGGTTTTACTCAGTGCGGTTATCCAGCTAACTCAGTAATCCTGCTTTGTGAAATACTCCCCAGATGTTCAATTTATATTTACTATCCTTTCTTTCACAATCACTGTATTATGTCAACTAATAGTTTTTTAAATAATAATTTTTTTATAAACTTCACCGGCCATTAGCCCTTTAAATTCCTAAATAGGCAATTTACTGTGCTGTTTGAGTGCCTACAGGCAGCCCTGGAGGATAAAAATTTAAATAGGTTTAAATGTAGGGCACTCTGTAGGTCACTTGATAGAGACACACTGGTGGCCCAATGTATAACGTCCAGGATACAGCCAATAATTGCCAGAGGGTACGCCAACGGACATGAGGAGCAGCAACACAATGTGTATTGAGCACATATTTCTGCGACTCATTTCATTGTAAGTGGATTTATTCAATTTTAAGGGAATCATGCATTGGGTGCATCAGTGTGTCATAGTAGCACGACGTCCTCAGGTGTTGGCCGGACAATGTCTGGCCATCTTACCTATCCGTGAGATACAGTGGTGCTCGAAAGTATACATACCCCTTCACTTTTTGCACACTTCATTGTGTTGTAGATTTAATTTTAAATTGATAAAAATGCCCAATTTTTTCCCATAAATCTACACTCAATAACCCATAATGGCAAAGTGAAAACATGCTTTTAGAAATTTTTGCAAATGTATTAAAAATCTAAAACTGAAATCTCTCTAAAACTCTCATGTACATAAGTATTCATACCCTTTGCTTTAATGTATTTTTAAAGTATCATATTTCATATTTGGTCACATATCCTTTGCATGCTGTTACTTCCTGAAGTCTGTGACCCATCAACATCAAAAGACTCTTGATATCTTATTTTCAGGTACTTTTACAAGCGATACTATAACCTCTCTGCATTTGAATGGATCCCTATGGGAATTGGGGGGTGGGACTAGATTCAGCTGTAAATTACACTGGTACAGTATGGAACACATGGCTGGCTAAATGGCTGTAAGTTATCAAGGGTCTGAGCTATCGAACGAGCCCCAAACCATCACTCTGTTACCAGATATGGAGTAGATGTGGATGTGTAAATGTGTAGATTTACTCAATGTGGCCATTCCTTCTCTCTCTTCATCATGTTCATTGCTCAATATCTAGTAATTTGCTGTGCTCCTCATAGCCATTGAACAACGGCTCAGTGTCATCGGCAACCAAGTGCTCCTTGGAGAAAAGGTGAAGGGTCAATGATACATGCAGAATGAACTTTACAACTTTTCTATTTGGAACCCTCTGTTAAAGCAGAATAAAACTGAAAACTGTTGTGCAACTATGATTTAGTCAAATGTATGGGCTTACACCTCTAGTTACATGTATAAAAATGTTGGACAACTTTAAATGATTTAAAACTACTTTAAACTATTATTAACTATTATTTAAAAAAATATTATTAATTAAAATTATTAAATTGTGGTATGCCAGTTGACAGAAAATAATATGTTAAGAGACAAATACAACAAATATCGGATTTTCTAAGGAAAAAATCCTCTCGTGCTGGAGTTTTATTTATTTATCCATCCATCCATCACCTAACCTCCTTAGTCAGGAGCCTATCCCAGCATGCTTTGGGTGAGAGGCAGGAACACACCCTGGACAGGGTGCCAAGGGTACACCCACCATTCGCTTACACACTCAATTTAGAGTCTCCAATTCACCTAACCTATTCACCTAACCTGCATGTCTTTGGACTGTGGGAAGAAACCCACGTGGACACGGGGAGAACATGCAAACTCCACACAGAAAGGCCCTCAGCCGGGATTCGAACTCGGTACCTTCTTGCTGTGAGGCAACAGTGCTACGCACTGTCCCACCGTGCCGCCCTTTATTTCCTTATTTATTTATTTATTCTATATTTTATGTTTTATGTTCTTGGACACATTTGACAAGCAGCCTTTCCAACCTTCCAAACCACAGATATTTTCAGAACACAGCCTGTATGCTGAGACATACCATAGCAAGGCTGTGAACTGGCTTTGAAATAGCACTGAAGCAAACAACTGCCGCAAAATCTGACCATAAGTCAATTAGCTCCATAGGAACTGACCTAAAGGTCACACATGTGCTGCAGTCGCTCCGTTTCATGTAAGTGGCTTCCTGGAAGAAGGCTTCACACTTCATCAGTAACATCCCCAAGCAGTCTAACACAGGCACTACTTTCATTCTGTGATAGACTGCTGCTCTTTGGTGTAAATAGCACAGAAAACCTCTATGCCGAGAGTCGAGACCCATAACTCTTTGCCTGTGATCAGAACTGACCCTCTTTCTAACTGCTAACCTGCAAATGACTGTCCTGGTCCTACAGGTCCCATAATGCATTTGGTTTTTATACAACAGTTAGTTCTAGTTGAGTAATTTGATTGGACAAGCGCCATTCGATCAGTGCTGATATACAGTACAACAGCGCTGGAATGTTTTACTGTGAAGCATCACTCCGCTTTCTTTGCATTCTAATTGATACATTGTTGGGAAAAGAAAAAACGATTTTTAAAAATTGAATCCGGAAGGAATTACATTTTTGGAGGAGCCCTATTAACGACAAAATCATAATCTGTTGTCTGAATCATTACTTGATCGGTAGTTTATAGGCTAGTAGAAGTGTTAACACATAACACAAGCGACCAAATGCTGACTTTCAGTATAGCAGCACTCCCACTCGTGTGATATCGCTTAATTGAATGCCACATAAGTAGCTGAGGGATCTCTTTATCTGTTCTCGTGTGGTTTTCCAATCAAATTGCATCGCAATGCCCTATTAAATAACTTATGTCTTTTTGATAAATTAAATTACCATTGCAAAGAAATTAAATAAATATTAAATATAAATCGTGAATGCTAAATTATTCATAATATAATTATGCTTCCTTTACATTGCTTTTCACACATTGATAAAACAGTGAGATGGTGTGGTGCTTTAGGATGTAGTCCAAAATTAATTATGAATTTTCTCTGCATATATTATGTGAGAATTTTTTAATTATCAAGGTTGAAAATGTAACCCCCCCCCCCCCCCCCGCCCCCGTGATCCGTATACAGAATATATTTTGCTAAAATGTCAAAAGCAATTACAGAAATTTGATTAGATTGAACTGCAATCATGTGGGTTTTCTCTGTGGTTCCCAAACCCCTATGCCATATTGATGATTTCGTGGCGCACTTATTTTTCTATGGGATGCGGTGCTATTTTAGTGTCTCATGTAGAGGCAGTGCTGGCTCTGAGCTTTTTCTTTTTAGCTTTTTGCAATTTTCTGCTTCAAGCCGGGTGCGTACTCTTGAGCTCACTGCTGGTGCACACACACAGATCGTTCACATAACGAAAAGCCCTCTTTTCACTGCATTGATATCTGGCCAAAAACAAAACCTTATCCGTTGTGCGTGACAGAAATAAAACAGAATAGCATGCAGTGCATAAACTTAATTTTATTTATTTTTAGCGAAGGAGGTCCAATTTATAGCCTATGACATGTACTTAATTGGTAAATGTGCTAATTCACTTCACTACCACAGGAGTTCTTGGGAAGCATGAGAACACAGGTGATGGTTAAGCTAGCTAGAAGTAAACATCAATGTGCATGTGACCTTGCTTTCCTGATTTCTTGTACTGTGTGTTTGTGTGTGTGTGTGCGTGTGCATGTGTGTGCGTGTGCGTGCGCATGTGCGTGCATGAATGCATGCGTGCGTGTGTGTGTGTGCGCGTGTGTGTGTGTGTGCGTGTGTGTGAATGCTTCACTGTTTGTGTATGTTGAACCTTTACCTCTCAAACTGCCCTTATTTACAGAGAGAGAAATTTGTTGACAAACCGCACTGGTTTGCATCTCGAAAGGTTTGCATCTCGATCAAATTTTCCTTCCCCTTGTCTAGTTCAGTTGAGCACCTCAGAATACTGCCGGAGGGAAGACCGACGTGGAGGCGGGCGGGAAAAGCCCCGGCAGCCGCTCCAAGAGTTTTCCGGGAAGCTTCCCTGGGACCCGCAGCGCAACGACCTCCCTGCCGCGGGAGGTCGACCCTTCGACGCTCCGCCGCGATGTTCCGTTGCTCCGGGAACGCACAGCAATATGTGATTAAGGAGAGGAAGAAGGGAAAAGAGAAACCGTGGGCCTGCTTCACATTCATGTCAGTGCATTAAGTGAGCAGCGGCACGGTGCTGCCACGGTCAAGGCAGCGCCGGGCCTGCTTTACAATGAAGCCTTTGGCGGGTCCTGATGGATTTTTCCTGGCAGGTGTTACACAGGCAGAGTGATTAGGATCCTTGCTGGCCTCTTTGAGAGCTCGTGCCTTCAGTTACACCTCAAGTTGTATTTAGAAAGGTTTTTTTTTTATTTTTTTATTGATGGCTTTTTTTTCTTTCTGAGTATCACCTCAGTGCTACAGAAATTAGAATTTGATTGTTCAGGAAACCTTCTTCAATCAGCACATGCCTCTCTTTTAAAACGCTTAGCAATGGAAATCAAAGAAAGGCTGCAAAGCACATTGTGGCTAGGCCTGGAGCCCTGACACATGTTATTGATAAAAAGCTAAAAGGCATTTCCAATGAGGGGCAATTCACATAGAATGCCACCCTCTTGTAGGGTCCAATCAATATGCAAGTGAATACTTCAGGATTTATATGATGAGGTGAAGCAGTGTTACGGACTAAATTACAATGTCATTAAAGAAATAGGTTTTTTGTTTCTTTTTTAACTTGATGGTAATGAGAAATAGATACACATGCCCCTTCCGCATAAGCATATTGCTCTACAGCAAATGCTGCCTACTCTGGCCGATCTCATGATAGAGTAGTGAAACTGCTGCCTCTCTCGGTTTCGAGGGTATATTTCTGCCAGGCAGTAGGTGAAGCTAAAATCGTAACACCTGTCTGTGTCTGCGGGACTGCATAGATCACTGCACTCGTATTATATATGTTTTGAAATGTATCAAATGTATTTTTCTGGACTGAATATGATAGCTATTTTCAAGCACGGCTGACTTAAAAATCCATTTTAGGCCCAAATGAAGATTGTGATGGAACACACATATGAAAATGGATGTGATGCTTATGAACAGACTAACTCGCCTTTGTGAAAGCCGTAGTTGTGCTTTACTTGCCCCGAGAATCGGATTTATTCTCACAATCAACAACGAAGCGCATACTGTGGCACGTTGAAAAACCGCTTTTTTCCTGAAGTGAGTTTTTCTTTATTTGTTTTTGTTTTATGCTGAATGTTTGTTGAAGCCCCGCAAGCCGGAACGGAAGCTGATCGTGTCAGCGCGACACACAGCTAGATGAATCGTCGCTCAAGGAGATAGCGGTTCTGTTGTCAGGTTGCTCCCGGTCACATTACGCAATAATGGATCCTCTGCTTGATGTTCCGTCTGCCTTCTGCCTGCGCCACCGGTGTCCGTTGTCCAGTCCTCTGGAACTGCACTGCTCAGCTGATGTACTGGAGAGCGGAAACCTGCTGCGCGGGCCTCAGAGACCCTCCCAAAATGAGAAAGGGGAAAGGCCTAGTGACACAAATGGGCATGGTGACACCAGGAATGGTGGCGCAGGGGCGGAGGGGGCTGTTTCTGTGTCCTGGGGACAGTATCCATTCCAGCTACCTGGGAGACCATGGGCAGTGTCAATGCCACTCACAGGCAGGATAGCAGTGCTACCCATTGGCTAAATTGATAGGCTATATAAGAGCCAGAAACTGTTTGGTTCTGCTCATGAACCCTCTGGATCTGTTTTGCAGACGTCATTCGAAACGTGGTTCCTTTTTTTGTGGTTTGGAGGTTATTTATATTGTCCTTTAGTTATTTTTTTGTTTCTCGCATCCCAAGAAGTGAATAAATGGCGTTAAGCAACAATAGTCACCGTGAGTGTCTCGTCAGTTCGCCACCTGGCACGGTGACCTGGAAGGGTTCCGTCTCTGCTCCCCGTCCCCTGTCTACAGGAGTCCCGCAGGGATCTGTACTGGGTCCTCTGCTGTTCTCTATGTATACTAAGTCTCTTGGCTCAGTAATCCATTCACATGGCTTCTCATACCATAGCTATGCTGACGATACTCAACTCTTCCTCTCTTTCCCTCCCTCTACCCCACAGGTTAAGGAGAGGATATCTGCTTGTCTGACTGACATCTCTGAGTGGATGGCTACCCATCACCTGAAGCTCAACCTTGACAAGACAGAGCTCCTCTTCATGCCGTACAAGACCTCCCCACTACATGACCTCTCCATCACCGTTGATGGGACCGTGGTGGCTGCCTCCCGCTCTGCAAGGAACCTGGGGGTGGTCCTGGACGACCGGCTGGACTTCAAAGAGCACATCAGGGCGACGGCACGGTCCTGCAGGTTCCTCCTGTACAACATCAGGAGGATTCGACCGTACCTGACCACCTACTCCACCCAGCTTCTTGTCCAGACCATGGTCACCTCACGCCTGGACTACTGCAACTCCCTGCTCGCAAGCCTACCGGCCTGCGCCATTCTGCCTCTTCAACTCATCCAGAATGCAGCTGCCCGGCTTGTGTTCAACCTCCCGAAATTTTCCCACGTAACCCCCCTGCTGAGGTCTCTCCACTGGCTGCCAGTTGCAGCCAGGATCAGGTTCAAAGTTCTGACCCTGGCCTACACTGCAGCAAATAGGACAGGCCCCGCCTACCTGCAGGACTTAATCCAGAACTATGTTCCTGCTCGACCACTTCGCTCTTCTACAGCAGGGCGACTGGCACTTCCCCCCCTCCGTGTCAAAGGCTCTCGCTTGTCCCGACTGCGGAGTTTTTCCACATTAACACCTCAGTGGTGGAATGAACTTCCCATTCCCCTACGTTCTACTCCAACCCTGCCTGCATTCCGTCGAGGCCTGAAGACACACCTCTTCAGACTCCACCTTGACTGATATCCTCACCTAGGAATATCAGTTCCCTGTTCCCTGTGTTTTCCTGTCTGTTTATTATAGTTTATAATAGTATTTGGAATGGTTTATAATAGCAGTTTATAATGGTATTTGGAATGATTTATAATAGTATAGTTTATAATAGTATTTGGAATGGTTTATAATAGTATAGTTTATAATAGTATTTGGAATGAAAGTGTGGTGTTGCTGATTTGCCCACAGCTTACTGTGAACTAGTCAACGTTCATTGCTAGGGATAGCTGCTACATTATGCAAAGGATGTGCCTTGCCTTGTCTGTTCTGTAATGATGATGATGTCTCTGTACGCACTTACTGTACGTCGCTTTGGATAAAAGCGTCTGCTAAATAAATGTAATGTAATGTAATGTGACCACCCCAAGCACAGTGTCAGAGTGTATTCAAAACTTTGGAGAAAAAGAAAACTGGGAAAATCATCATGTTCAACACTCAATATATTGACTAAAATGGTGTAGTTTTGTTGAAACCTGTTAACTGAATAAATTTTATGCAAATGTAATTTTTTTTTTCTTCTACGTAACTATGTCATTTTGATTCGTTGTAGGCTTTATTTATTGCATGTTAAAACCGTAAACAAAGCCTGAATGCTGAAAACCCTAAACAAAGAACATTTTCAAGCCAAGATAAGGAGTGTTGCATAAATCATGTTGCCAAGCGGAGCCCTAGTATCTTGACGACAAACTGCGGGGGGACATGCATGACAGGCCTTGGGGGTGTGTGTGGAAAATATTTAGATTTATTACGGTTATGAAAGATAATCTCAAAAATCAAGCAACCAGTAAGATTCCATTTGAGCGATTGCTTTAGAGCTGTTACGATCCTGATACGGGACGAACCCAAGTGCAACGACCAGGAGACAGATTCAAGAAAATGGAATTTTATTTAAGCGTTGGGGTAGTCCCAAAGCTGTACAGGAAAGGAAAACAGGTTAATTAACACACATAAGTAGAGTCCCTTACGGACTGCTCCAAGCCGGAGCTGGGCTTGAAAGTCAAGGTAGGTTCCAAGCCGGAACCAAAAGGGTGCAGGACTAGGAGTCCAAGCCGGACTGGGTGCGGAAGTGCCCTACAGTTCCAAGCCGGAACTGGGTAGGGAAGGTGGAGTAGCGGCACCGGGTCAGGACTGGAACTGGACCGGGAGGTCCACACAGGAAAACGGAAGACGGCACGGAACTTGTTCCAAGCCGGAACTGGACTTGAACGGAGGTGTATAAAACACCGGAACTGGACAGGAACAGGACTGGAACTGGACTGGAACTGGACCGGGAGGTCCACTCAGGAAAACGGAAGGCGGCACGGAACTTGTTCCAAGCCGGAACGGGACTTGAACGGAGGTGTATAAAACACCGGAACTGGACTGGAACTGGACTGGAACTGGACTGGAACTGGACCGGGAGGTCCACTCAGGGAAACGGAAGCCGGCACGGAATTCTTCCAAGCCGGAACTGGACTTTAACGGAGGTGTACGAAACACCGGTACAGGACAAGACCAGGGCTGGAGCGGGACTGGAACTGGATAGGTAGCTTGAATAATCGGGTAGAAAGCAGAGGTTAATAGCAGGGTATTGAGACAGGACTGTAGCTGAAGAAAGCTCCGCCGATTTGGAAGGTGCGGCGTGGCTCGGGCAATTCTTGCTGAAGCCGGCTAACATTCAGGGATCCTGGAACCGTAACTCAAGTACGGGAGGTACGTAACATAGGGAGGACAAGACACAGCTACAGGGAGGCTGGAACCGCGGCGTCTGGAGGTTGAAGGGAGACAGGTAAGTAGCATGCAACAGAGAATGTTTCGGAGGGATAGCTACCAGACTGGAAACCAGGTAAACAGGTACAAGACAGCAAGCTGACGAATACAGGACCAGAAGCGTGACATGACGTAAACACGGTTGGTTAGTTAACGAACTGGCGCCAACTAGCAGCCAGCCAGGGGTTTAAATGGTGCAGGAAATGAAGGAGAAACGAGAAACAGGTGTGATGTTTAATCGGGAGTGATTGCCGAAGCACAGCAGTGAGGAATGTGAGTAACGAGAGGGGAGAGTGATAGGCGGAAGCTAAAGTGGAAAATGAGCCAAAATAAACCCGAGAGAAACGCCCAGTCCACAGCCAGGGGGAAAACACGGACATGGGATCCAACATGACACGGAAGGAAACAAAGAAAACATGGAAAACGGACAGGAGGGGAACGGAACGTTACAGTACCCCCCCCTCAATGTACGCCACCTGGCGTACCCGGCGGCCTGGTCTTGTCAGGGAACAGCTCGTGGAAGTCTTGGATGAGTGAATGGTCCAAGATAAGGCTCTTGTGGAGCCACGACCTCTCCTCAGGACCGTACCCCTCCCAGTCGACGAGGTATTGGAAACCCCGGCCCTTGCGGCGGATATCGATCACACGGTTCACCGTGTAGGCCGGGGCGTTGTCGATAACTCGGACGGGAGGTGGAGGGATGGTGGGGGTACTGAGGGGGCTGGAGGAGACAGGCTTGACTTGGGACACATGAAAAACAGGGTAAATTTTGAGGGAGGCGGGGAGGGAAAGTTTAACTGAAACAGGGTTAACAAGACAAATGATAGGGAAGGGACCAATAAAGTGGGGCTGGAGTTTCCTGGATGAGGAGGGAAGGGAGATATTAGCGGTGGAGAGCCAGACCTGCTGACCGGCCCTATACCGTGGGGCTGCGGTCCTGTGAAGGTCCGCCAGACGTTGGGAACGGGAATTGGAGCGAAGGAGTGCGGTGCGTGTGAGCCTCCAGATGCGTCTACATCTAAGGAGATGGGCCTTAACTGAGGGGACAGCTATCTCGGCCTCCTGGGTCGACAGAAGAGGGGGTTGATAGCCTAAAGCACACTCAAACGGGGATAGGCCTGTAGAGGCACTCTTAAGGGAGTTGTGCGCGTACTCGACCCAGGGGAGAAAACGGCTCCAAGAGGCGGGATTGCGCACTGTGACGCACCGCAGGGCGGCCCCCAGGTCCTGGTTTGCCCTCTCTGCCTGACCGTTAGACTGGGGATGAAAACCCGAGGAAAGACTAGGTGAGGCACCCAGGGCTACACAGAACGCCCTCCAAACCCGGGAGGAGAACTGGGGCCCACGGTCTGACACGATGTCAGAGGGGATCCCGTGCAGCCTGACCACATGCAGCACCAAGAGCTCAGCGGTTTCAAGGGCGGACGGGAGTTTGGGGAGGGGAACAAAGTGAACCGCCTTGGAGAACCGGTCCACTATTGTCAGAATAACGGTGTTACCTTCTGACAACGGCAGACCGGTGACAAAGTCCACACCAATGTGACTCCAAGGACGGCCAGGGACGGGGAGGGAAAGGAGAAGACCGGAGGGAGGCTGGTGGGATGCCTTGCTCCTGGCGCACACCGAGCAGGCCAGGACAAAGGCACGGGTATCCCCTTTAAGGGTAGGCCACCAGAAACTCCTCCTGACGAGGGCGATCGTTCTGGCAACACCTGGGTGACATGCCAGGCACGAGGCGTGAACCCATTCGAGGACCTGGGAGCGGACGGAATCGGGGACAAAAAGGCAGGAGTTAGGGTTATTGCGGGGGTCCGGTTGGGAAGTCTGGGCGGCCTTCACAATACCCTCGATCTCCCAGGAGACCGCAGCCACCACACAGGAAGCCGGCAGAATGGGCTCCGGATCAGCAGGACTGGAGGGGGGGTAAAAAATGCGGGACAAGGCATCTGCCTTAATATTGCGGGAACCAGGGCGGTAAGAAACAGAGAAATTAAACCGGGCAAAAAATAACGACCATCTAGCCTGACGAGCATTAAGCCTTTTGGCAGATTTTAAATAAATAAGGTTTTGATGGTCGGTAAAAACAAGAAAGGGATTACCTGCCCCCTCCAGCCAGTGGCGCCACTCCTCAAGAGCCAGTTTAATTGCCAGAAGCTCCCGATCCCCGACATCATAGTTCCTCTCGGCGGAGGACAGTCTCCGGGAGAAGAATGCGCAGGGATGGAGCTTGTTATCAGAGGCGGACCGTTGAGACAGAATGGCCCCCACGCCCGTGTCAGAGGCATCCACCTCAACGGTAAACTGCCGAGAAGTGTCCGGATGAAGGAGGATAGGTGCTGAGGAAAAACGAGCTTTGAGCAGTTCGAATGCTCGCTGGGCATCGGAATTCCAACAGTAAGGCAGGGCAACGGAAGTGAGTTTAGTAAGGGGAGCAGCAATGGTACTGAAATTACGAATAAAGCGGCGATAGAAATTAGCAAACCCAAGGAACTGCTGAAGGTGCTTGCGAGAGGTGGGTTGGGGCCATTCTGTCACCGCCTTGATCTTAACAGGGTCCACCCGGATACTGCCCTCCTCGATGATGAAGCCGAGGAACGGGACAGTAGACACATGGAAGGAACATTTCTCCGCCTTGACAAAAAGTTGATTCTCCAGCAGCCGCTGGAGAACCTCTCGAACGTGAATAACGTGTTCCTGCGGGGATTGAGAAAAAATCAATATGTCATCAATATAGACAAATACGCTCCTCCCCAGGAGATCACGCAGGACGTCGTTCACCATGCCTTGGAAGACTGCTGGGGCGTTAGTAAGGCCGAAGGGGACCACCAGGTATTCGTAGTGGCCCAACGGGGTATTGAAAGCAGTCTTCCATTCGTCCCCCTCCCGTATACGCACCAAGTGATACGCATTCCGGAGGTCGAGCTTGGTGAACGTAACCGCTGGTGAGAGGGTTTCAAAGGCGGTGTTAATGAGGGGAAGAGGGTATTTGTTACGGATGGTGACCTGGTTGAGCCCCCGGTAGTCGATGCAGGGTCGCAGAGAGCCATCCTTCTTCCCTACGAAGAAGAACCCTGCACCGACTGGGGATGAGGAGGGACGGATAATACCCGAAGCGAGGGAGTCGTGGATGTATTCCTCCATGGCTAGTTTCTCTGGTCCAGACAGACTGTAGAGGCGTCCAGATGGCAGTTTAGCTCCAGCCAGTAGGTCAATGGTGCAGTCATACGGCCTGTGAGGAGGTAAGGACAGAGCACGTGATTTGGAGAACACCTGTGCGAGGTCGTGATACTCGCTGGGAACATTGGTCAAATCAGGTATAGGTTGCATAGAACAGGATTTACAGGACCCCGGAGGGGGCAGAGCAGAACGGAGACAGCTGGCTAGACAGTGGGCACTCCACGCCAGGATGCGACCGGCTTTCCAGTCAATATGAGGGTTGTGGAGGCGGAGCCAGGTCTGACCTAAAACAAGAGCAGATTGTTGGGAGTTAATAAGTAATAGTTGAATGGACTCCCGATGATTGCCAGACAAAATAAGTTGGATAGGAACGGTGGAGTGGGTAACTAACCCCAAACTCCTACCGTCCAGAGCAAGAGCTGAAATAGGTGAGGTAAGACGTTCCGTGGGAATGCCGGCCCTCCTGGCGAAGGTGATATCCATGAAGCTGGCGTCAGCTCCGGAATCGATTAGAGCCGAGGAGGATACGGTCTTGTCCTTCCAAAGGAGAGTAGCCTTGAACATGAGGCGATCCTGGGCTGCATGGTTGGGGATGATGGGGCTCGTCAGTACGCCCAGTTTTACTGGCGAGCCCATTCTTTTGGGCGGATGGGACAGGAGGCGATCTGATGGCCAGGCTTGCCGCAATAGAAACAGGATCTGGTGCGCAAACGGCGCTGACGCTCCTCGGGATTGACCGCAACTCTGCCCAGTTGCATGGGCTCTTCCTCGGAAACGCCCGTAGGCGCCCTAGATCCAGTGACGGAGGAGTGTGAACGAACGTTTGAAACGACGGAGGGTGAATGACGCCCGGAGCTTCCTCCCCGCTCCTGGGCCCGGATGCGGAGACGATTATCAATGGCTATAGCGAGGCTGATGAGGCTATTGAGGGAGTTGGACTCTTCCCGAGTGGCAAGCTGGTCCTTGAGTTCCTCGCTGAGAGCTTGGCGGAAAGCCCCCTGGAGGGAGGTGTCATTCCATCCGGACTCCGCGGCGAGGGTACGAAACTGAATGGCCATTTCTGCGACACTGCGGTTGCCTTGGCGAACTTGAAGCAGACGTTGGGTAGCGTCTCGCCCACAGGTCGGGTGTTCAAACACACGTCGCATTTCTGCGGTAAAGGCTGCGAAGTTGCAGCATAACGGGGCCTGGCTGTCCCAGATGGATGTAGCCCACTCCAGGGCGCTCCCTCCCAAGCTGCTTATAATGAACGCGATCTTGCTGGAGTCAGAGGCGAAGGAGGAGGGCTGCATACGAAACACTATGTCACATTTAAGTAGAAATTCACGACATCTCCCCAACCCCCCGCGATATAACTCGGGGTGTTGAACACAGGGCTCACGGCTAGAAGTGGGAGCCGGAGCCTCCGGAGGAGGTTCAGGAGCGGAAGGAGTTGGGTTGGCTGAAGTCTGTAGTAGCGGTTGGTGAAGCGAAAGTTGGGCTACTTGCCCCGTGATGCCCCTAACTACTTCCAGAACGTCATCCAAACGACGGCCCTGTTGGTCGCTGACCGCAGTTTGGCAGGAGAAGGCGTGGCGAAACTGTTCCAGATCGGCTGGGTCCATGTTGTTGGCCAGTTCGTTCTGTTACGATCCTGATACGGGACGAACCCAAGTGCAACGACCAGGAGACAGATTCAAGAAAATTGAATTTTATTTAAGCGTTGGGGTAGTCCCAAAGCTGTACAGGAAAGGAAAACAGGTTAATTAACACACATAAGTAGAGTCCCTTACGGACTGCTCCAAGCCGGAGCTGGGCTTGAAAGTCAAGGTAGGTTCCAAGCCGGAACCAAAAGGGTGCAGGACTAGGAGTCCAAGCCGGACTGGGTGCGGAAGTGCCCTACAGTTCCAAGCCGGAACTGGGTAGGGAAGGTGGAGTAGCGGCACCGGGTCAGGACTGGAACTGGACCGGGAGGTCCACACAGGAAAACGGAAGACGGCACGGAACTTGTTCCAAGCCGGAACTGGACTTGAACGGAGGTGTATAAAACACCGGAACTGGACAGGAACAGGACTGGAACTGGACTGGAACTGGACTGGAACTGGACCGGGAGGTCCACTCAGGAAAACGGAAGGCGGCACGGAACTTGTTCCAAGCCGGAACTGGACTTGAACGGAGGTGTATAAAACACCGGAACTGGACTGGAACTGGACTGGAACTGGACTGGAACTGGACCGGGAGGTCCACTCAGGGAAACGGAAGCCGGCACGGAATTCTTCCAAGCCGGAACTGGACTTTAACGGAGGTGTACGAAACACCGGTACAGGACAAGACCAGGGCTGGAGCGGGACTGGAACTGGATAGGTAGCTTGAATAATCGGGTAGAAAGCAGAGGTTAATAGCAGGGTACTGAGACAGGACTGTAGCTGAAGAAAGCTCCGCCGATTTGGAAGGTGCGGCGTGGCTCGGGCAATTCTTGCTGAAGCCGGCTAACATTCAGGGATCCTGGAACCGTAACTCAAGTACGGGAGGTACGTAACATAGGGAGGACAAGCCACAGCTACAGGGAGGCTGGAACCGCGGCGTCTGGAGGTTGAAGGGAGACAGGTAAGTAGCATGCAACAGAGAATGTTTCGGAGGGATAGCTACCAGACTGGAAACCAGGTAAACAGGTACAAGACAGCAAGCTGACGAATACAGGACCAGAAGCGTGACATGACGTAAACACGGTTGGTTAGTTAACGAACTGGCGCCGACTAGCAGCCAGCCAGGGGTTTAAATGGTGCAGGAAATGAAGGAGAAACGAGAAACAGGTGTGATGTTTAATCGGGAGTGATTGCCGAAGCACAGCAGTGAGGAATGTGAGTAACGAGAGGGGAGAGTGATAGGCGGAAGCTAAAGTGGAAAATGAGCCGAAATAAACCCGAGAGAAACGCCCAGTCCACAGCCAGGGGGAAAACACGGACATGGGATCCAACATGACACGGAAGGAAACAAGGAAAACATGGAAAACGGACAGGAGGGGAACGGAACGTTACAAGAGCTTCCTTAAGTTGACAGCAGATGTCCCAGTAATGACACAAGCCCACAAATACGATCTGGCATGCTACATAGGGAAAAATAATAATATAAATTAAGAATTTATTCAATTTAAAATGAGTTCATTTTCGCCCCTGGATTATCAACATGAAACAGGGTAGCGAAATGGAGGAAATAAAAATAATTCACAGCTAAAGGAAAAGCAGATAAGATAAACATGGAAAGTGGGTTTACCTTTAAAAGAAAATAAAACAAAAGTAATAAAACAATGCAAACCCAGAAAGTCAGCTTCATAGGTTTGTACTTTATAGGCCTACTTGATTTATTTACTATTTTTGCACTTTTCTTTGTTTTTACTGTTTCCGTTGTTCCTTGAGAAGCACTATCTTTTTCATAACTAATTAGAGATTACTTTATTTGAACACAAATGTTTCTTTGAGGCACAACATGTAAGACATCTGCGACCCAAAGAGGTAAATGACCCATCTGATTTGTGAATGGGTATCAAAGCCAGTTCTATTGAGGAGGCATCCATTTTGACACTTCCACCAAGTACTGCATGCTGGCGGTATTGCATGTCAATATTATCTTCAGACTAAGGCTCGGTGTTTGCTGGAAAAAGCTGCATTCAACCAGGCAGTTTTTGTATCTTGATTTGTAAGCCTGTTTTATGCATCAGAGTGTGTTTGCTACAGGACTCTTTACACTGTCTTTTTGATCTCCCCAAGATAATATTTAAAGCAGTTTGATTTCAGTGAGGAGAGAGCTTTCCTCTTCATGTTGTTTAGTTGCCACTTCAAACGGCTTGACCAGGGCCAAGTATCACCCATTTGAGTGGAGTAAGAAGCATGTAGTCTCCAGATGGGAGATGGCCATGTTTGGCATCTCATCACACCCTGTGATGCTATGCCATACCCATAAGGTTCTGCTGACCTCGTGTTCAGGTCATACCACAAAAACAAGAGGATTTAAGTTTTCACCCTCTGCCATCACCACACTAAATGCACTTCATTCAACCCAGTAAGTGATTATTGGCTGTTGTACAGTCATTTGTGAGAAGTGACTGCCTTCTTTTGGAGTGGGATTGTTCTGAACACGAATGCGATCGTTTGTAGGCCAGTGTGTTTCCAGCAGTAAATTAGCTGTGCAAATTCAATGTGAGTGGCTTTCTTTCCCCAGGATGGCCTTGTAGGGGAATGGAAGTTGTACTAGTGTGATACAAGGAAAAGTTAGTTAGTTAAGTGTGTGTTGGGGGGAGTGTGTTAGGCTATCCCACTTCAGTAAAAGCTTATAAAAGAGAGTGCTCTCAGCATGGGACAGTGCATATAAAGAAAAAAGTACCCGAGCTCATGAAAGAGACTGCCCACAGTAAACACTGGAGCACTTGTAATAGAATGAAGCACTTTTATTAAATACGACTGACTTAGTGTCTTCCTCAGAGTCAAAAGGGTGATATAACAATCTTTACACTATAAGTGCACCTCGTAAGAACATTGTTACAGTAACAGCTGGTGCAGTTGCAGCTATCTTGTGGTGTTTCAGTTGCAGCTTGTGGTATTTTTTCCTTCAGTATTTAGCTAACGTTATTCTGAACATTAATTTAGAACTGTTATGTAAAGATGGAATCGTGTGTGGAATAAGTAACAATAGCAGACCATATCTTTTCTATCATAGATTGCTAACACCCTTATAAAATGACATTTTCACGAAGATATTTTCATACAAATATTATTTATTTTCTCAAATACAATGTAATATTGCATTTTTTATATGCTTTAAGTAACCTGATCCCACCCCACAGACTCTGTAGCCACACCCACACCTCCCCACACAGAAAGATTGCCACGCCCGGAAACGTCCCAAACACTTCTTAGAATAATAAATACAGACAGAGGAGCAAGGTTTCGGAATTTTTCAATAGAGATTGCCAGTGCATCATAAATAGGACTAAGCATGGTTAAAGCATAATAATTTCTAGGCAGAGATCCTGCATAGTTCACCTTTAACCAAGCATTTTTTAAAGTACTTTTACAGAAGTATATTTGCACTGAAGGGCTCATTTCTAGTGCATTTTGAGAACAGTAGCCTATTTATTAATCTGCTGGTAAAAAAATATATAAACAAAAGCACTCCAAACAAGATAACAATACTGCAAAACAAACCAATCTTTTAAAAAAATATTTGATTTGCGCTCCTGCAAAATTTCCCTCTCTCCCTTTCTTTTCTTATATAGCTGGATCACATGCTGTATTATAAGATATTATTATGCTTCTATTTAATCACTTCAGCAGCAAACTAAAACTCAGCAACAAACTAAAAACATAATATATTTGCGTGTATATGATGGCATGGACTCATTTCACTGGCTATCTCTACTGTCACCATTACTCCTACCTTCTGTGGCTCAAAGGGCTCAGTTAAGCTGCAGCAGCCTGCTTCACTCCTCTCTCCCCCATCATTTTGATTCTAATGTTAATAATTTGAGGTCAAATACAAGCCTTATTCACTTTATTTCATCAGGAGGAAAAGAGTTTGTCGTTATTATCACAATGATCTAAATAATGAAAATGTCTACCTAAACCGTGTTAAATGCAAGTTTGAGTGGACTGGCTAAAGTTAAAATTGAATATTAAATGTTATATTTTAAAACATAAGGAACTTAAGGAAGTTTACCGCAAGTTCATTTTGCAAAATGGTGGGTTTGGTCAGGTCATGGGCTTCTCCACCCCGAACTGTCAATCATACTGTGCCTGGACGATGAAGACCATATCCGGTTGATCCTGCTACCGACAACGTCACTTCGGCTCCACGGAGCAGACACTGTTTGTCCAAACCAGCGGCGGAAAAGTATTCCGGAGACTCAAATCTGTTTTTACGAGGCCGTGGGAAGGCAATGGGTGATGCCACAGTGACTTTGCAACCTTTCAATAAGGTTCGGGTTGAAAAAAGTGAACCTCTTTAAACCAGGTTAGCCTACCATGAATTAGACTACGCAGCGCACCACTGTCACAAACTCTCAGATATCATCGGAGTTCTGGGCAGACCGCTTTTTTTCTCTCCTCTACAGTCTATGGGGAAAGGACCCTGACGTACCATTACAAGCGTTGTGATTAGTTGCTCTGCCCTCAACGATTGATGATGACTTATTGACTGCACTGTCGCAACAGAAAACAGAACCAAGCCATTTAACCGCTTCCTACGTCCCTGAAAGGTGCACATCGGGCAGTTGGACCAAAAGTGCGGGCAGGTGCTCGGGCACCCAGAGCCACCCCCTCTGCACATACCTGATTGGCTGCTATTTGAAGGCAAATTGCAAGCTAATGAAAAACAGATTTGTGTGTGTGCGTGTGTGTCTGTGTGTGGCGGGGTGGGGTTGGGCGGGGCATCCATTGCAGATGTTGAGTGTTTCTGGCCTCTTAGTGAGCACTGTGGCGGTGGGACATGACAGGTGTCTGGCTCTGACTATAATCATTTCCCTACCGAGCACTCCTTTGATTTATGTATTCACATATTTATTTATACCCTGGAAGAGAGACACCTGGTTAATAGCCCAGCGCATGCAAGCAGACAGCATTTGACATGAGGAAGAATGAGCGAGAGAGAAAGAGTGAGTGAGAGCAGAGAGAGAGAGAGAGAGAAGGGGGGGGGGGGGTCTCTCTCCCAAGGAAAGGGAACCAGGTGCATATGACGAATAGAGTGGGAGACACATAAATGTAAAAGTTGCAACTTCAATCTGTCACAGCTCCTGTCTGCAATTTTCAATCCACAACACCCGTCTGTTTCTCACTCTGTCTGTGGTCAGTCGACAGCTCATATCTTGGGAGTAGGTCACACTTCTCCTGCTTCCCATTATTATGAATCAACCGGAGTGAGGGATTGTTATTGTTCCTACTATTCCTAGAGTTCAGGTAAGGGTTGCCATGATTAATGAGCCCGTCCTCTTTGAGGTGCAAACTCAAAACAGCAGCCATCTTTGGGAAAGACGGTGTGCCGTCTCCTGTTCTTTGTTCAGAAAAGTGCAAAACTAATTAAGCTTATTCAAGCGACATTATTAAACTTCTTACAGCTTAAACAGACAAATGAATGCCATTTTCAACATTAGTTCTTCACTAGTATTCTGTCTTCATTAAAATTGTATTGCTGTTGTACCATTACCACATTTGACAATTTAGAAAGAACACGTATTGAAATGTGTCTCTTCTTTGTGATTTCCATTATATTTTGAGAGGAAATCCACATTCTAGCCATTATTTTTTCATTTCATTTTCATTTATAAGGGCTTACTCATACGACATTTAATCACTTCACAGAATGAAAAATCAAACCTGTGTATTCACTTTCTTTTTCAAACCTTTTTTTCCCATGTCTGAGTGTTTTAATATTTTTAGACATATAAAAAGTATATGAAAACAAAACAGTAGAACCTGAAAGATACATATGGAGGAATGATTAGAGCATATACAAACCTCAGTTCCAAAAACGTTGGGACAGTATGTAAAATGCACATAAAAGCAGAAAGCAGTGATTTGCAAATTCTCTATTACATATATTTAATTGAAAACAGTACAAAGAAAAGTTATTTAATGTTTTACCTTTAACTTTACTGATTTTTGTCAATATGCGCTAATTCCAAATTTGATGCCTGCAACACGTTCCAAAAAAGTTGGGACAGGGGCAAAAAAAAGACTGCAAAGTTTTAAAAAAACACACCTGTTTGGAACATTCCACAGGCAAACAGGTGATGCTATCATGACTGGGTATATAATGATATCCAAAGACTCTTGATATCTTATTTTCAGTTACTCTTACAAGCAATACTATGACCTCTCTGCATTTGAATTGATGTCTATGGGAATTGGTGGGGTGGTACTAGGTTAAGATGTAAATTACACGGGAATAGTATGGAACACATGGTTGGCTAACTTGGATAATAATAAATAATAGATTTTATTTATATAGCGACTTTCTCAAACCCAAGGACGCTTTACAGAGCAAAAGAATAAAAATGACAAGATCTAGCAAAGAACAACAGGAATACAAAGATTAAAAGTTAAATCAATATAGAGGTCCATACAGAAATGGTTTGTCGAGATCGGTATGGAAGAACTTGACTGGCCTGTATAGAGCCCTGACCTCAACCCCATCAAACACCATTGGGATCAATTAGAAAGCTGACTGCGAGCCAGGCTTAATAGCCCCACATCAGTGCCTGACCGTCTGCGGTATCAAACAAGCCTCAAACCATCACTCTGCTGCCAGACATGCAGTAGATATGGATGGATCACTTGAACGGTTGTTTCTCCTGACCTATTTTTCCATAGAGTTCAAATCGGAAAATCAGTCAGGAGTCAATAAGTCGGCAACAACCCTTAAAGTGATCTATCCATATCTACTGCATATCTGGCAGCAGAGTGATGGTTTGAAGCTCGTTTGATACCGCAGACTCTTGATGACTTACAGCCATTTAGCCAACTATGGGTTCCATACTATTCCCGTGTAATTTACAGCTTTTGCATCGTTGATAATTAGCTTGACTGCACATTTCATTCCTGTCTGGTTCACTAGCCAGCCAGTAGCTCAGAGTTTGTGTCTCTGAGCAAGGTTCAACATTATTTTTCTCACACTTTCCCAGTTGGGCAAGTTGGTATGAAGCCTACTTGCCCAACATAAATTTATCCTTGCCCATTACAAGTGAACTGGGCGTGTTGGTCTTAAGACGAGGAGTGGCCAGGATTCTTTTTGGCGTATTGCTATCTTGAGCCAGCAGAAAGCGCTTGCGCTAGAACCACCACAAACCTGGTCTAAAGTCATGTCGCAGTTGTTTACATGTTATTTTAACGGAGTGGCCAGGATTCTTTTTGGCGTATTGCTATCTTGAGCCAGCAGAAAGCGCTTGCGCTAGAACCACCACAAACCTGGTCTAAAGTCATGTCGCAGTTGTTTACATGTTATTTTAACGGCGCATATAAGTGCGTCTACATAGGCATGTGCACAACGCGTGCACCCTCCTGTCTGTTACACACAGGGGCGCGCACAAGCATGACTAAAATATCTAGATCTCAATGTGAAATATTATTATTCTGTAGGCTATATCAAAAATGCATAATAATAAAAGGTTCAATAGGTCCACATACCTTTCCCTCAGCGAAGGGAAACGATGCCACATTACATTGCTCTCAGCCCACTCCATCAACATTCAGGCGATGTGCGATGGTACGGGACAATGGCTAACCATTAAAAAGGAGCTGATAACACCTATATCAAGCCTAATGCGCGAATTGTCATTTACACCTAATGTGTGAATTGTCATTCAATGGAAAACTCGCACACTGCAATAGACGGACATTTGAGTTCTGAAAATGCGCTTCAGACATCATTACAATACAGCTCTGTTTATCTAGGAATACAGCCTGTAAGTAAATAGAATGGTTTGTGACTGAAAAAAGTTCAAAACCTTGTCCAGTGAATATTGCTTTTATTGTTTTTCAAATAGCCTAGGCTACAGCGGATTCACTGTGCATAAGGTTTTTTTCGATAGCCTATGGTTAAAAAACGGAGATAAATGTCATCATGTTAACTGAATTGTAACCTTAGCTATTCTTCGTCCTTCATATTTTTTTAATTACAGTGACAAGGTTTCCATACCCTCAGCTTATTATAAACCCCGCTGATTTCACCTGTTATTCCATAACTGAACAAAATATTTTAAAGAGAACTAAGCGGCTTATTAGAAACAAAATTTGCAGCACGTTACAAAATTACAATTAATTTTAATGCCATTATCTGCATGTGCGCTTTACATGAGCAGGTCTGTTTCCCCTGCTGTAAATCACACTTTTCACGGTCTTCCTGGGAAAGTGGATCGTTTTAAAGCATTACGCTACCAGTAAAATAGGTTGGTCACATTTCCATAAGCAGGACATTATAAAACAAGGGAAAATATGCTGAACCTATGGGTTGCCAACCTGACAGATTTATTGTATTTAGTGTCATCATTAAGGCAAAATAACGTTATTTATGTTATTAATCAAAATTAGAATGCAGGTAGCCTAATGAACTTCGGATGAAGCTTGAACATGAGTTCATTGCATAATCAAACGAAATTTGTTAAACAAGCAGGCTAATTTGGCGTTTTCTAAGGTGACACGGAAGCCATTGGTCGCTTATTCTCAGCTGTTGCAGGTGAAATTTAACCGCATATATTTTGTAAACAGCACTGCCAGGAATTACTGGGAACTCATAATGGTTAGCCCGAATAATATTGATCAAAGGCTACTATTGATCCATATAGCCTATTCCTTGATCGCACTAAACACGCATGAGCATGTCTGTTTCGCCATCATAAGCAATCCGCCAAGGTGGAAAAGCAGGCTTTTAAAGGGAATGGGATATGACATTTTGATTGGTTTATTGCATGTCATGCCCAAGACACACCTATAATTAACGAAGAGACTAGGTTCAGCCCAGTTGCACCTTGCGCCATACTTAGCGCCCAAAAAACACGCCGTTAAAATAGCAAAAGTGGACTTGGACACGCCCTAAATGGACTTAGCGCCATGCGCTTAGACCAAGCGCCAAGATCGCCAAGATAGTGCCCAAGGACTTTAAATTGTTGATTTGATCCAGGTCCTTGAGTTAGAAGCAACCAAGGGTGCGCATTTGTAAATCTTTGAAATCATTACACAAAATGTGCTATCATAAATAATGATATATATTTAATTCACATTTGGAAATGCTTTAGGGTTTGATTTCTATTGAAAATCTTCAGCTACACTAAATATCAAGCATTAAATAACTATTATTAATCATAAAGGCATATTTTGCCGAAAACTATGGTTAATGGAGTAAAAAAACAAGCATATTACAGAGCTCGGCCATCATTAACAGGATTTTTTTATCTTGTTATATCCATTCAGTTTATTGTACAATATAAATAAACAGTTGGCTTTGTAAAGTTTTTTTCATGACTGGGAATACATTTATACAATTTGTTTCATGTAAGTGGAATCTTCCAATATTTTACAGCTAACATAGATCTGTTTTGTGTTTTTAATGTTTTATTGTTTAACTTGGGAAGATCTCTGGCATATTCTATACCTTCCGGTCTGCTTGCTCTGTGCATGAAAGAAGCCGGTGTTACATCAGGTCTCATCACCTCAAGAAACTAGAGAAAGGGGGACTAAAATCCCTTTAGACCCTGATTGTCTTATCAGGACAGTCGTTGACATGGTACAACATTATGCATACAGGTATATCGACCAAATGATGATAGCAAGCCAAAATATTCAGCAACCTCAAGCTTCAGAATCACAATGTTTATCACTTGCTGTAAGCATGACTACCCTGTGCTAGCTTCCTTATCATTCAAATCAAATTGAAAACCATGTCCTATGTAAAACCACCGATTTTCCATGGTACACAAATAGACAGTGTATTCAAACCTGTAAACTTAAGATGCAAGTCTTTGTTTTTATGTAATTCTAAAGCAAAAAACGGAAGACAGAAATACATTGTTGTACTTGCTGTATTTATCCAATGCAACCCCGCTTATAGTAAGCACCTTGAAAGCCATTTTATATATTATCCATATATTTTACTCAATTTATTATTTATTTTTTTTACTAAAGTAATTCAAGTTAAGTGCTTTGCTCAAGGGTGCAACAACAGAGCCTCAACTGGGATTTTAACCTGTTCTGGTTAGAAAATCAGTTTTCCAAACCCTGCCTTACACAGCTGCCAAGTAATGCATCATTGAGAACGTTTTACAGAAGCACCCTGTGAGACCATTTGCCATCTTTCCCTCCATGGGTGAAAATGGGTACAATTGGGTTCTTCATCATAGGAAATGGTAGCCATTTTGTTTAAAGCACTCTGAAATCCCTTTCTTGTGTAAACTACAGTTATTGCATATAATCTGTACCACGTTAGTCTGCATAATTTCTGAACATTGATGGATGACAGCTTTGTCGTGAGGCAGAGGCACCAGATGGAGATTATAAATGGATCAGATACAGCAGACAACTTCTGCAATCTGCTAAATGTCTTACGTCAGTGCACGGATGGTCTTGAATCCAATGCATTTCATAGCCATTACTGAAAAGCTTTGGGCAGGACAAGTGGTGGAATCTCTAGAACTAAAATACAAAAAGGTTTCTCTTGGTTCTATATTGGCAATAGTATGAGATTCAATTATGTTATTGATACCGATATTAAATTCTCCATGAATGTAGTAGTTTTTACTTTGATAGAGTATGTAGGGAATACATTTAAATCTATACACGGGGCGTCACTTATGTACTGGAACACACCACTACCATCCTTATACAACTGGTGGCATAGTTTTTGTATAATTAGTCAGTCTCATAAAATTGTATATACTATTCTCAAAAGAGAATATACTAACTAAAAATGGGCAACTTCAATTAATGAAATTAATTAGCAAAAAAATTACACATGACACAATAATTATCTTAACAAAATCACAATATTATGTATCCAGTTAATACCAAATTAATACATGATTCAGCTAAAAGGTGAAGGCATTTTGGGGAATTGCTGTGATTAGCATTGGCTGACTCAGTTCAACACAAGAGCAACATTAATACAGACAATCTTGGAAAATGTAATAGTTTCTTGAACACAAAGTACCAAACTATGTGCGAGAGCGTGTGTGTGCGTGCGTGTCCGTGCGTGCCTGTGAGTGCGTGCGTGCCTGTGAGTGCGTGCGTGCGTGCGCGTGTGTGCGTGCATGTGCGCTGGGCGCACGTGGGGTTTTCCATGTTCTCCTCCTTGTCGCGGACACGTGTTCAGAGAGAACAAAGAACCTAAAATGGAGGGAGGTTTGAACCTAGCTTTAGCTGAAGCTAGTGCACAATGGCGCGTGGACCACACCAAAGACATAAGGACAACCGTAAGGTTATCTGTGCGTGTGCGTTGAGATCAGCGGGCAGTGTTAAGATTACGACCGGTTAGTGTTTAAGACAGATCACATGCAAGATATGTTCTGTGCGTGATGCATTAACTCTAACGCAGCGGTAACACAAAACTTTTACAACACTTAACCATTCATTGTCGCAGTTACATAGGCCTACATCCCATCACAAACATGTCGCAGTTGCTAACTAATACGCAATGCCCAGTGTTACATCCTTACTTGAATCAAGTCCTTAGAATAGTATCTTCCGTTCAGATTGCAATTCGATAGGGGAACCTCGCATTATTTCTCTCGAAATAGCAGCATGATCCTGGTGCAGACCGCTTGCCTCATTTGGGGACTCACCGGCAGAGGCATTTCGTCAGGACAGGCAAACCAGGCAAATGTTTGGGGCCCCAAAATATACGTGGGAAAAGGGGGCCTCCGATGGCCACACATGTATTGGAACATTTTGCAATGACCGCTATAAACCCCCTTAAACGTCTCAGAACGGCAGGCCGCCCCCACCCACCCCCTATTGGTGCATTTTGCAGTGACATTTACAAAGTCATTAAGTAAAGTAACATCCCATAAAGCATAAAGCCACTAGTGCACCGCCGCTGAAAACGGAAACCCCCTATGTGGGGCTCCTTCTAGTTACGAGAGTCAGCTAGCTACCTGTCATACTAGCCTACTTACAACGTAGCTAACCGTCGGCAGCATGAAACGAGCATACCTCAGTGGTAACCAGAAAAGAAAGAAAAAGCGACATCAAGGCAGTGGTAAGTGGATATAATTATGCTGAATAAATACACCGTGAGCATCTGAGTGATATGCAACCTACTAGCAAACTATTACATATGTTATCGATAGCTGGCTAGCACTAGCTAACTATCCTGCGATTAGCTCACTGAGTTTAGCTAGCGTTAGCTTACAAAACATTTGTAAAAGTTAACTAGCAATCAATTTGTTAAATATGTAGTTGACATCTGGGTACAAAATACAAGAAAAAGAAAGATGCATGATAATATATGTATATAAAATTGTGCTTGCAATTGCATAGACATGATGGTTAGACTAAGTTTGCTAGCTAATATGTAGTAGCAAGCCTAGCTAGATATGTTAGCTACCTTAGCTTCACATTGCGCCCCAGTGACTTCGCAAACATATTCTATAAATCATGCTGGGTATCGTGAGTATACTAATCTATTGTTTTTAAAGTCACAGACTTTAAAATTTATGGATTTAGTGAAATTTAGAACTGCTCAAATCATGTTTAAAACCAGAAATAATTCATTGCCAGGCAATATACAAAAAATGTCCATGGACAGAGAGGGAAGTTATGATTTAAGGGGGGAACTTAACTTAAAATATCCTACTGTCCGCACCACTCTTAAAAGCATGTGCATTTCAGTTTGTGGGGTAGCTTTATGGAATGGACTGCAAGTGGAAACGAAACAGAGTAATAACAGTGCACAGTTCAAAAATAAATACAAAAAAGCACTGATAGACAAATCCAGAACTGAGGAACATTCTCAGGGAATGTTTTGATTTCTTCTCAGGAAATGTTTTGATTTCTTCAAAACAAAAATTGGTTGTCTTGTTTTTTAGCCTAATTTTATTTTATTATTCTTTTTTCTCTCTTTTAGGTAGTAAGAGAGTTTTATTTTTATTTTAAATGTTATGATATTGTAAGAAAGGAGCAGGACTAGATAAACTTTGCTTCCTTCTGCCCCTTCTCGAACTCATCCTTGTTTGTTTTCTATGGATGAAGATGGACTCATTTGTTTATGTTTACATTTTGATTACATTACACATTGACTTTTCTTTTTCTCATCTTCAATTTAATTTTAAATATGACTGGGTTACACCTGGGAGTACATAGAAAAAGAAATGTCAAATGGACTTTTCATTTAAATTTTAATTTTGACTGTAATGATGCGTTCTCCACACGAAAATGTAAATGAAAATTAGATTATTGAATTTTCATTTTCATTTTGACCGGAATGATGCGAACATATATCGGAAACGAAATTGCAAATGTGATATTGCAATTTAATTTTCAAATTTTCTATTTCAATTGAATTATGACTGCTTTTGACTTCCATAAATGTGAAATGCCAAAACCCATTTGAGATAACGCTCAGGCACTTTGGGGCTTACAAGCTTGATGATATAACTTTGATAAAAATGAAAGAAGACCCTAAAAATAAACCTCAAGAAAACATGAGAAACAGGACAAGCGGGGAGAAATGTTTTGTTTTATTTGATGTTCCTGTTAGATTTTACATACTGTAGATGTTGTTGCTCCTTCTTTTGTACTACTGTTATTTATTATTTTTTAATAAATGATTATTTTTGAATGGCACAATTGACCGAATGCATTTTTATGGGGGCTGATGGGGCGTGTGTGTGGGGAGGGAGGGCCTCAATGGTCTTCTTTGCCTGGGGCCCCCCAGAGTCTAGAAACGCCACTGCTCACCGGCGGTGCTGTGCTGCAGGATCATTGGGTGCGTGGTCCGCTTAGTGGTTCGTCTTGACCACCAGGCGGTCGAGATGCCTCCTTGCGTCTCGTCTCTGGTCCTCCGTGGCCGATAGCCGGGGGTAGATGAGCCCGCCTCGCTCAGTTGGGTTGGCGTCACGGACGGCCGATGCTTCCTTGTGGAGCGAGGGCTCTTCCCCGGGCACACAGGCCGCACGGAGCCGTGAGACGAGACAGTGAAGGCCCTGGGAGCCGAGCGTGAACGGATACAACTGGGAAAACTAACTGAAGAGCGGCCGCGTTGCCCTTTTTATAAAACTTTATTGCCAGTCGCGCATTTCCGCTGCGCTGTATCACATTACAGGGCGGAAATCACTGGTACAACATCCTGCGCCATTTGCAACGTGGAGGAGGAGCCTCCTGTGGACTGTATGGAATTGTAGTTCCTCTTGACCCTACAAGTATATGTGATTATGGTCTCATATAAATGTTAGAATTGAATTAATACGGAACCATTTTATGTGCATTTTACCATACTAAATTGCAAAAAAAGTTTAACAGAATACTCAAAGCTGTGGTAAGATGTATCCTTTATGCAGCTCGGTTTTGTTTAATTGAGTCAAATCGGGTTTTCAGTTTTGCCTTTGTATAATGATAGCAAAATATATAATTTATCTCCATTTCTAACTGAGTTGTTTCCCTGATATTATTTTATTTTAGAAACATAATGGGTGAAATAGTATGCACTCTAAATAGCATTTTCACTCCATTTCAGCCAACACATTAACAATTTACGCCCATTCCATTGGTATCCAACACCATTATTAAAATGGATGTGGCCAAAATCAGCAAAATAGCAGTACTATTAGTATCTGTGTATTATGAATCATACCATAATTATATAAGCAAATTTTCAGAAGGGAAAATGAAACACTTGATGAATTTCCAAATGTTTTTATATTTACTTGTATTTTAGATCTGAGCACATGCTACTGATAGAGTAAGCATACACCTTCAAAAATGAGACATCAGTATGCATACTTTGAATGCATGCAATTAATAAGTAAAGCAACAAACATTAATTAAATAAATAATGTATGTGCTATTATTCAATGGCAGTAGTGTGTGCGTGTGTGTGCGTGTGCGTGTGTGTGAATAATGATAGTATGTGAGAGAGTATGATGGTGTGTTTAAGAGGAATGGTTGTGTAAGAGGGTATGATGGTGTATCTGAGAGAGTATGGTGGCATCATGTGAGAGGGCATGATGGTGTATCTGAGAGAGTATGGTGGCATCATGTGAGAGGGCATGATGGTGTATCTGAGAGAGTATGGTGGCATCATGTGAGAGGGTATGATGGTGTATCTGAGAGAGTATGGTGGCATCATGTGAGAGGGCATGATGGTGTATCTGAGAGAGTATGGTGGCATCATGTGAGAGGGCATGATGGTGTATCTGAGAGAGTATGGTGGCATCATGTGAGAGGGTATGATGGTGTATCTGAGAGAGTATGGTGGCATCATGTGAGAGGGCATGATGGTGTATCTGAGAGAGTATGGTGGCATCATGTGAGAGGGCATGATGGTGTATCTGAGAGAGTATGGTGGCATCATGTGAGAGGGCATGATGGTGTATCTGAGAGAGTATGGTGGCATCATGTGAGAGGGCATGATGGTGTATCTGAGAGAGTATGGTGGCATCATGTGAGAGGGCATGATGGTGTATCTGAGAGAGTATGGTGGCATCATGTGAGAGGGCATGATGGTGTATCTGAGAGAGTATGGTGGCATCATGTGAGAGGGCATGATGGTGTATCTGAGAGTATGGTGGCATCATGTGAGAGGGCATGATGGTGTATCTGAGAGTATGGTGGTGTGTGTGAGAGGATAATAGCGTGTGTGAGAGAGTATGATGGTGTGTGTGTGAGGGTATGATGGTGTATCAGAGAGTATGGTGGTCTGAGAGAATATAATAGCGTGTGTGAGAGATGGCGTATCTGAGAGAGTATGTGGTGTATCTGAGAGAGTATGGTGCTGTGTGTGAGGGTATGATGGTGTATCTGAGAGAGTATGGTGGTGTGTGAGAGAGTATGATGGTGTGTGGGAGAGTATGATGGTGTATCTGAGAGAGTATGATGGTGTATGAGAGAGTATGATGGTGTGTATGAGAGAGTATGATGGTGTGTATGAGAGAGTATGATGGTGTATCTGAGAGAGTATGGTGGTGTGTGAGAGAGTATGATGGTGTATCTGAGAGAGTATGGTGGTGTGTGAGAGAGTATGATGGTGTGTGAGAGAGTATGATGGTGTATCTGAGAGAGTATGATGGTGTATCTGAGAGAGTATGATGGTGTATGAGAGAGTATGATGGTGTGTATGAGAGAGTATGATGGTGTGTATGAGAGAGTATGATGGTGTATCTGAGAGAGTATGGTGGTGTGTGAGAGAGTATGATGGTGTATCTGAGAGAGTATAATAGCATGTGTGAGAGAGTATGATGGTGTGTGGGAGAGTATGATGGTGTGTGGGAGAGTATGATGGTGTATCTGAGAGAGTATAATAGCATGTGTGAGAGAGTATGATGGTGTGTGGGAGAGTATGATGGTGTGTGGGAGAGTATGATGGTGTATCTGAGAGAGTATAATAGCATGTGTGAGAGAGTATGATGGTGTGTGAGAGAGTATGATGGTGTGTGGGAGAGTATGATGGTGTATCTGAGAGAGTATAATAGCATGTGTGAGAGAGTATGATGGTGTGTGGGAGAGTATGATGGTGTATCTGAAAGAGTATAATAGCATGTGTGAGAGAGTATGATGGTGTGTGAGAGAGTATGATGGTGTATCTGAGAGAGTATGATGGTGTATGAGAGAGTATGATGGTGTATCTGAGAGAGTATGATGGTGTGTATGAGAGAGTATGATGGTGTATCTGAGAGAGTATGGTGGTGTGTGAGAGAGTATGATGGTGTATCTGAGAGAGTATAATAGCATGTGTGAGAGAGTATGATGGTGTGTGAGAGAGTATGATGGTGTGTGGGAGAGTATGATGGTGTATCTGAAAGAGTATAATAGCATGTGTGAGAGAGTATGATGGTGTATCTGAGAGAGTATAATAGCATGTGTGAGAGAGTATGATGGTGTGTGAGAGAGTATGATGGTGTGTGGGAGAGTATGATGGTGTATCTGAAAGAGTATAATAGCATGTGTGAGAGAGTATGATGGTGTGTGAGAGAGTATGATGGTGTATCTGAGAGAGTATGGTGGTGTGTGAGAGAGTATGATGGTGTATCTGAGAGAGTATGATGGTGTATCTGAGAGAGTATAATAGCATGTGTGAGAGAGTATGATGGTGTGTGAGAGAGTATGATGGTGTATCTGAGAGAGTATGATGGTGTATCTGAGAGAGTATGATGGTGTATCTGAGAGAGTATAATAGCATGTGTGAGAGAGTATGGTGGTGTGTGAGAGAGTATAATAACGTGTGTGAGAGAGGATGATGGTGTATCTGAGAGTATGGTGGTCTGTGAGAGAGTATAATAGCGTGTGTCAGAGAGTATGCTGGTTTCTATGAGAGTATAATAGCGTGTGAGAGAGTATAATAGCGTGTGTCAGAGAGTATGCTGGTTTCTATGAGAGTATAATAGCGTGTGTCAGAGAGTATGCTGGTTTCTATGAGAGTATAATAGCGTGTGTGAGAGTATGCTGGTTTCTATGAGAGTATAATAGCGTGTGAGAGAGTATGATGGTGTATGTGAGAGAGTATGGTGGTGTGTGAGAGTATAATAGCGTGTGTGAGAGAGTATGCTGGTTTCTATGAGAGTATAATAGCGTGTGAGAGAGTATGCTGGTTTCTATGAGAGTATAATAGCGTGTGAGAGAGAGTATGATGGTGTGTGTGAGAGAGTATGATGGTGTGTGAGAGAGAGTATAATAGCGTGTGAGAGAGTATGCTGGTTTCTATGAGAGTATAATAGCGTGTGTGAGAGAGTATGATGGTGTGTGTGAGAGAGTATGATGGTGTGTGTGAGAGAGTATGATGGTGTGTGAGAGAGAGTATAATAGCGTGTGTGAGAGAGTATGCTGGTTTCTATGAGAGTATAATAGCGTGTGTGAGAGTATGCTGGTTTCTATGAGAGTATAATAGCGTGTGTGAGAGTATGCTGGTTTCTATGAGAGTATAATAGCGTGTGTGAGAGAGTATGATGGTGTGTGTGAGAGAGTATGATGGTGTGTGTGAGAGAGTATGATGGTGTGTGAGAGAGAGTATAATAGCGTGTGTGAGAGAGTATGCTGGTTTCTATGAGAGTATAATAGCGTGTGTGAGAGTATGCTGGTTTCTATGAGAGTATAATAGCGTGTGTGAGAGTATGCTGGTTTCTATGAGAGTATAATAGCGTGTGTGAGAGAGTATGATGGTGTGTGTGAGAGAGTATGATGGTGTGTGTGAGAGAGTATGATGGTGTGTGAGAGAGAGTATAATAGCGTGTGTGAGAGAGTATGCTGGTTTCTATGAGAGTATAATAGCGTGTGTGAGAGAGTATGCTGGTTTCTATGAGAGTATAATAGCGTGTGTGAGAGAGTATGATGGTGTGTGTGAGAGAGTATGATGGTGTGTGAGAGAGAGTATAATAGCGTGTGTGAGAGAATATGCTGGTTTCTATGAGAGTGTAATAGCGTGTGTGAGAGAGTATGTTGGTTTCTATGAGAGTATAATAGCGTGTGTGAGAAGGTATGATGGTGTGTGTGAGAGAGTATGATGGTGTGTGTGAGAGAGTATGATGGTGTGTGAGAGAGAGTATAATAGCGTGTGTGAGAGAGTATGTTGGTTTCTATGAGAGTATAATAGCGTGTGTGAGAAGGTATGATGGTGTGTGTGAGAGAGTATGATGGTGTGTGTGAGAGAGTATGATGGTGTGTGTGAGAGAGTATGATGGTGTGTGAGAGAGAGTATAATAGCGTGTGTGAGAGAGTATGTTGGTTTCTATGAGAGTATAATAGCGTGTGTGAGAGAGTATGCTGGTTTCTATGAGAGTATAATAGCGTGTGTGAGAGAGTATGCTTGTTTCTATGAGAGTATAATAGCGTGTGAGAGAGTATGCTGGTTTCTATGAGAGTATAATAGCGTGTGTGAGAGAGTATGCTGGTTTCTATGAGAGTATAATAGCGTGTGTGAGAGAGTATGCTGGTTTCTATGTGAATATAATAGCGTGTGTGAGAGAGTATGCTGGTTTCTATGAGAGTATAATAGCGTGTGAGAGAGTATGATGGTGTGTGTGAGAGAGTATGATGGTGTGTGTGTGAGAGTATAATAGCGTGTGTGAGAAGCTATGATGGTGTTTGTGAGATCAAGTATGATTCATGGCCTCACATACAACTCACTGTATTAAAGGGGAGTTCACTCTATTGTTAATACATTGGCTATCTCCTAAACTGTGTACTTAAGGTGCAACATTGGCATTGATGGTAAGTCCTTTCAGCCATTTTAACGACACAATATTTTAAACATTACATTTATTTAGCAGACACTCTAATTCAGAGTGATTTGTAGGAAAACATAAGTGCATTGTCTTGATTTATATGAGCAATAGTGCATGACCTGGATAACAGACCAACGAGTATAGCTACAGCACCACTAAAGCACTAATGCAAATGAACTGTGCTCAACCAAGAACAATAATTTAAATTCTGAACACATACATACCGCATCCAAAATAAGCACTGAGAAGAAAGACATAACACCGTTACTATATCATAACCTACAACCACCAAAATACCATAACTGGAATTACTACAAAGGGTGTGAGTGCAAGGGAGTGGGGAGTACAATGGGAGGGAGTACATTACAGACAGGCATTGTGCCTGGGAGAAGTGACCACACAGGGCGGAGATAGCCAGTTACCTCAAGGTTGCAGAGTAGAGAAATATGGCCGGGATTTAGGGTTTGAAGATTGATTTGAGGTATGGTGGAGTCCCGTTCACTGTGGTGGCGGGTTAGGGTGGGGTGTGCTTGGGATAATTGTAAGTCATGTGGCAGTGTTGTGCATACTCTGCAAGGGTTTAATGGGACAATCAAGAAGACCGATGAGAAGGCAACTGCAATAGTCCAAACTGAAAACATTTACAAAAGTGTTGTGGTTTAATTGCCAGTAAATGATTAACGGTTATTTTATGAAAGCAAATTAATACGAAAACAACGATTAGTCTTAGTAAAATAGTGAGTGGTTAAAAGAGCAGACTATGCATTACTCTGTATATTCACATTATTGTGTAATTGTTTAAAAACCTATAAACACTTTTTGGTATGAATCAAAAGTTCCATCCTACAACTTTCCAGAATACAATATCAAGCCATCCAGCCATCAGAGAATTGAAAATAGTTGATTAAATGTGATTAAGCATGAAATGGTACACCAGGATAGTACAACGCAAATGAATCATTGTACTTCCTTTTCATAAAATGAAAGAACACCACAGTTTTGAAATAGTGGAGGGAATTTATGTCATAATTAGAAATCCAGCCACATGAAACAATGAAATGAATGTCTTGCATTATCCCACTCGATTTGCCTCTATGGTATTATATCCACTGAACTTTCTGCAAAAGGTATCAGAAAAGGGAATGAGCGTCATAGTGGAATATAGCTACATTTTACTTCATATTTGGCAGCTACAAATGTCAATTATTTTGCAAAGAAAAAGAAATGTGTGCAGATGTGACAGTATTGTACCATTCTTCCTTATCTATCGACACAGCTTGTGTTTGCCATTGTGTATTTTTTGTGCGGTGGAGCTACAGGCCTGAGGTGTGTCTGTGTGTAATCACATTTGTTTGTTGGTTGTTTGGCTAAATGAATCTGTGAGAAGCGATATAATAACAAAATTAAAATTCCACTTTAATTACCAATGTCTGCTTTAGATTAGAAACATCATTATGGGGCTCTATGGGCTCTCTCCTTTTTCATTTTCAGTGCTTTACCTTAATAGTCATTTAACATGTGTGCATAATTAGAACTTATTATATATTTAGAAGTTTTCTGGGAAAGGCTAGTAAGCATTTCCTAATAACCCTGCCGAGAATATGGTTAGTTGGCCCTACCAAGCACACAGGAAGTAAACGGGTGCCTCAACCCATTTATTTGCATTGTACGGTGTTTACATATGAATTTGTTAGTAGTGAGGACAGACAATTAAACATGTCCATCTTAACAGTCCTCACATGGAGGAACAAATGAATGTGCATATTATATAAATATAAATTTATATAGCTGCACACTGGGTTGCCAGTTTTGTCGGTAATATGCATGTATTCTCTGACACAAGCGCCAACTTGTGTTGAGAATATACAGTGAGCACCATAATTAATTGGACAGTGACACATTACATTACATTACAGGCATTTAGCAGACGCACTTATCCAGAGCGACTTACACAACCTTTTTAAACATTTTTTACATATTGTCCATATATACAGCTGGATATATACTGAAGCGATTCAGGTTAAGCACCTTGCTCAAGGGTACAACGGCAGAGTCCTACCTGGGAATTAAACCGGCAACCTTTCAGTTGCAAGGCCAGTTCCTTAACCATTATACTACACTGCCGCCCGGCATGTTTTGTTATTTTGGTTATTCTGTTCTCTAGCACTGAGTTTGAAAGGATACAATGACAATAAGGTTGAAGTGCAGACTGTTAGTTTTAATTTGAGGGTATTTTCATCCATATCGGATGAACTGTTTAGAAATTATAGAACCTTTTGTACATTTCCGGGCATCAAAAAATATTGTACAGTTTAACATAATGTAGAATAAAGTAATCATTTTTAATATTTTGTTGCATATCCTTTGCATGCCATGACTTCCTGATATCTGTGACCCAACAATATCAAAAGTGACCCAACAATATCTTGATATCTTATTTTCTGGTACTCTTACAAGCGATACTATAACTACTCTGCATTTGAATGGATCTCTGTGGGAATTTTGGGGTGGGACTAGATTTAGCTGTAAATTATGCTGGAACAGTATGGAATACATGATTGGTAAAATGGCTGCAAGTCATCAAGGGTCTTAGGTATCAAATGAGCCTCAAACCATCACTCTGCTGCCAGATATGCAGTAGATATACATGTAGATGGATCACTTTAAGGGTTGTTTTTCCTGACAAATTTTCCTATTGAACTCTATGGAAAAATAAGTCAGGAGAATAAAAAGTTTGACAATTTGGCTGGAAGGGCAAGAGAAACCAGCTGCTGCCTATTAACACTTTCTGTAACGCAATGGCACCTTCAGCACTATGGAAATGTATGGCAAGGTGATGAATTTGAGCTCAGTACAGACAAAATGCGATGGAGAGAGCTCATTGCAGCCTTATGTCCCATAGGGCATGAAGAGGAGTAAGTAAGTAACAGACAAAGAACGTGTCCTCTGCTCCTTTCTGTTTCTGAAGTGTGTTGTCTTTCCAGACCTGTGTAATATGGAAGCATATCACAGGCAAAATTTAAATGTAACGTGCAAAATGGCAATGTAATCTTACGTTTGAATTTCAATTTCCATTCCTATATACAAATTTTGTATGAACATTAAAATTCAAATTCAGTAATGTCATTTGCATTTTCCATTTCATATAGTATTGACATCTCATTCCCAAAGGGCATGGATATGTTTCATGTGATTAAGCTGGTTTTTCTGTCCTTTTGACACATCGTTTCTGGAACTTTTTGGGTTCGCTGTCGGTGAGTGGTAACATGTAGGCTACGCACGGCTCGCTGGCTGTTCACTTGTGGCTTTGTTGCAGAATGATAGCGAAGTGTATATAGTAAATAAACTGATCCCTTGGTGGATGCAGTTTTGGTAGCTTTCCAAAAGCTTTGGTAGCTGACTCAGAGTTAGTGACCGCTCGTTGTGTCTACATAACCAGAGGGAGAGGGATTCCCTCTGCATGTTTGTTTGCGTGGGTAAACCTAATTTCTCCCTTTCCCCAGAGGGGATGGTGGGCAAGAGATAAGAGTCCAGAGTAAGAGTGGTAACAGAGCAAAAAAGTCTTTGAACTTTTATAGTGGGTACAGAAGAGGCAGTATACTGTATGTACTGTACCCAATCCTATTAGTCAAAAGTCTTCTGGGATTCCGCCCAGGATCACGTGAATGTGATGTGTTTTGATTCAATAATGGACGGGCACTACAGCATCATTGATTGTTGGTATGTACACACCATCCTATCATAATTATTTCCACTTCATACCTTGTCTGAAACAGTGGCTGTTTGGATCAGAAAACAGTAAGTTTCTTTCTTAAGTTCAGTTTGGGCAGTACCAAGTAACTTCACACAGGTTGTTTTCAAGATAAGCTCACGTTTTGGCTGGAGGATTCAATTTACATTGGCAGTGTAATCTCGAGGTGACTTGTTCTGCCACACATCCTGTGAGGGTTGGTTTCCCCTCCACCATTTAGGAGGAAGATACTAGTGCACAGGAAATTGCCCTCACTCAATCACATAACATGTAACATGTAATCACATAACATGTTGACAAACGTGCAGGTTTCCACTCAAGGACAATGCCTTGAATGGTGCAAGCAACTGTGAGCACAGGCTTGTTGTCCACTGGTCCTTTAAACTTGATAATGTCAATAGACAGTGTCATGGGGATATAAAGGATATTCTTTGTCGAAGGGCCCAGAGCGAGAGGTGACTGGGTCATGGGTCATGACAGATGATCTCCAGCTGAGAAATCTCCAGCTGAGAAATTCAGCTTTCCTCTTCCAACTTATGAATTTATTCATTTGGAGCACTGGACCTCTCCCAATGGGTAGTCTTGAGCACAGCTCAACCCATTGTGGTCTTGGTGTGGTAACGCATAGAAGGATAAGGTGTCATGCACTCGGCACTGGTGCAGACTGCCACATTACTTTCACAAATTTGCTCTCTGAGTGTCAGCAACACTGGCTAACTCCTCCAAAAAGGGTTATGTTTGGTGCTTTATGTCGTTTTTTTGTAAAAATACTGTGTAGTCTGATAAGATAAGGGATGTGGCAACACGTGTGTTGCTGTAAAAAAAGCAAACAATTGGATCTCTTGGTTCGAAGCAATATAGAGTCCCTGACATTGTAGCAAGAGAAAAGATTCATCCAAGGTCATATCATAACATTACAGTAATAGCACTATGTAGGCCTTTTCATTCATGATCTCAGAGTGTATACTGTCAATAGGAGAAACTGCACCTCTGTCACAACAAATGCATAGAACCCACCTTGGTGATGCATGACAGCCATTTTGCCCTGTTAGGTGAATAATTATTTCCCTTATCCAAGTACCAGGCAGACACCATGAGATACACTTGATTACTTGGTTTGTTTCTGCAGAATGAGCACAGCACACTCCCAAAGGACTGTTCAATACTATACTGAAAATAAGGGAAGCACCTAAACTGTATTTATACAGGATGGATAGTGTCTATTCAGTCTTTTGCAAGAAATCTATTCGATTATTATGCTTTCTAATACATGCATAACAATTTATTTTATTTTACAGTTATTATATCTTTTTTGTAACTTGATCTAAGGTAAAATTTATCTTGGCTTTTTTAGAACCTTCATCCTTTTATGGCGAATATTTGTTACAGTCTACTTCTTTGCACGCAGCCAACAGAGGTCATGCTATATTTTCGTACCAAGAACAGGTTATCACAAGCCCTCCCTGCCTACAACTTTCTAGAAAACATGGAACTTCAACTAGTATTTTTCCACCCAGAAAGCACACTAGAAAAAATATATAATATTGAAGTGATTTTTTTAAAATTCAGAGTACAAATAGACATCATTGCCTTCTAGCAACCAAACATCATGTGGAGAGAGAAGGATTATTGAAGGGAAATGTACTACCACTCTCTCTGGTTAAATTAAAGGGGAATCATATTTATGTATTTATTTATTTATTTATATTTATTTTTAAAGAAGATCAGGGTTTTATTTATT
The DNA here is from genome assembly GCA_029718625.1 of Synaphobranchus kaupii. Taxonomy (NCBI): domain Eukaryota; kingdom Metazoa; phylum Chordata; class Actinopteri; order Anguilliformes; family Synaphobranchidae; genus Synaphobranchus; species Synaphobranchus kaupii. The sequence continues at coordinate 97,688,062 of CM056379.1, read as the reverse complement.
TCTTTGTTTTTTTTAATTTATTTGTTATTTTCAAATCAAGTAGTATAAGATAAGACAGCTCTGCAAGTGTGGTGACTTTAACAATACCAAACTTGGTCCTTGGTCCTTGGATTTGGGAGGGTTCCGGGTTTTACTCAGTGCAGTTATCCAGCTAACTCAGTAATCCTGCTTCGTATGATACCACCCAGGTTCAATGTTGCAATCTGAATACAAAGAAATGTGACCAAGAAAAATATGCTTCTCTAGTGACTGCACATTTCTGTTGGTATATGACAATATGCTAAATTCCAGGAAAATGATAATGGAGTGTTTGAGCTTCGAAAAACAGTCACTCATTATCACAGAGAAGAGGAAACTTCTATTGTGTAGCAATCCAATAGTCGTTTAAGGGAAATTACTGTTTTTAATACAATGTTATATAAACTTAACTAACTTTATCATGTGGAAAACTAAGCCCAAGAATGATGAAGGCAAAGTATACGGTGCTTTTTTGCAATCCTGGATTTCGGTTCTGCTCATTTAAATCTAACTTTGACACGAATAATTCTGATATAACAGAGCATACATACTTAGTTTTTCAAAGGCTATAGTACGGGTCTAAATTGCCGATATGAGCAGTACCATTTACCTGTGTTACATCCAACGTGTACAGTGAAATGTGAAAATGTTGTAAGTGATGCAAACATTTGTTTTACTTCTTAAATAAGCAATTAAAAGTCGGCCATTCTTATACTGTGCTGTGAAGAACTAACACCTTTGGTATAATTAAATAAATAACCGTGTGTCTGGCTGAAGGGCAGGAGCAACCAGCTGCTGCCTGTTAACACTTCCTGTAACTCAATGGCACCTTCAGCACTATGGAAATGTATGGCAAGATGATGGATTTGAGCCCAGTACTGACAAAGAACAGTGTTTTGCCTTTGCAGACCTGTGTAATATGGAAGCATATCACAGGCAAAATGTTAAATGTAATGTAAAATGGCAATTTAATCTTACATTTGAATTTAAATATCCCCTCTTATATGCAAATTTTGTATCAGTGTTAAAATTCTAATTCAGTTGCGTCGTTTACATATAGTATTGACATTTCATTCCCATGGATGGATATGTTTCATGTGATTATGCAATAATGGTGTCAGAATGATAATTTAAACATCGTTTACCTTATATGCATTTGCTCTCTAACATGGCATTTGAAATGATCAAAGACAATACTATGCTATAAAGGTGGCAAAATTCTAAAGGTTGGTGGCCCAAAAGGACAATCATGCTCTAAGTCAAGATACAATGCAAATTTCAAAACACATACAAAAAGAAAAAGCAAACGCAACAGCGGAAACGTGCCGCAAGAGAAGAAACACACAAATGTAAAACGGAAAAGTCCTGAGTCGATGCAAATTCAAAAATGCATACAAAAAGAAGCGCAGCAGAGGAGAATCGATGCAAAACCAGTTGATATAACAGAAGTTTTCCAGGCCACAACGGGGAACCGCACAATGGAATGTACTCACGTCATTGAAGTGGTAGCCATGGTAATGATATTATTTTCCTGTAGTTTCTTTTAAAATGTGCACATAATGAAATCTGAAAACTAAGGCATCTTCTTACTGAGGGTAGTTTCAGTGGCTCTGAAACGACAACATAGTTTAGCCTTGAGTGTATTTGCACCATTCAAATATCATTCATCTGACATCTGACTTTCATCGCCTGGACTAGAGTGCTGCTGACCTCAGAACATGTTTACAGCTGAACTATTCAAGCATTGCCTACACCCGCATAGGAAATAAAGAATGAGATCACTCATCAAATTTTCATGGTTGCCTGCTAGCTTATGGTGAAGGAAAGACTGCTTGTACTTTATTCCTGTTTTGGCGAAAAATATTGTCACTAATGATAGATATAAACAACATGCAAATCAAGCACACTGGCTGGAGGTAAAACACTCATTCGTTTTCCAACATGAACTACCAATGACATATAAGACAGTGCTGCATTTTCGTTTAGATTTAAGCATGTAGCATACGTTCTTATCCGACTTACAAAAGTCAATAATATGTAAACGTTTATCCTATAAGCAGAGACTATGAAAAGCATCGGAGTCACAGGTGGTAGTGGGTACATAAACCTACAACCTATAGGTGCCATAGTAAGTGCAAAAGTCAGATTGAGTCAGAGAGTCAGAGTCAGATAGATAATTCAGTGGAGAACAGGTTGAAGGATGAAGGCTGTGTCTCAAACGGAAGGCAGCTGCCTCGCTGCCTTGCTCCCTCTGAAGGTAGCTCAAAAGGCAACGAATTTGGGACACACTTCGAAGGCAGGATGATGTCACGTGAGATATGTGTTTTTAGGGCTGTTCATTATGCTACGTCAGCTTGCTAGCAAGTTAGCTGGCTAGTTAATGGAAAGCTCGCTTAAAAACATCAGATACACTATTCCAGTATATTATATAATTAAAATGGACTTGTGGGGTATCATAGTCAGAGAAGGAGTAGATGCTGCCTTCAAATAGACACCTTAGAAGTCAAACTTTTGAATGGGACACGCCTCGATGCCTTCCTGCCTTCGAAGGCAGCATTTTTTGCCGTTTGAGACACATCCATAGTGTTATACAAAGCATAGGTGGGGGGTTAGAGTGGAGATGACATGTGACTGAGAGGAGAGACGCTTTGAGGAAGGGACGGCAAGGCGACCAGAGGACAAACGACAGAGTGGTCTGGCAGAAGTGCGCGGTTCGATTGTAGATAAGATGGTGGGGTTCCTCTCTCTTCAGCATTGGCTCGGACCAGAGATTTGTATTTTCTTCGGGCCCCACCAACAACCAGTGGAGGGAGATGAGGAGAGATGGTGACGTGTGTCCTGATTATAGATAAGTGGCAGTGCTTTGTCTGCTGCCTAACAGAAAGGAGCTTTATGGCCTTGATAGTTTATAAACCAATAGGCCTAGTTCTGTTTTACTGGACGTGGCTCTGTACCAATATGCTTTTGCACCCGCAGCTGACCACCATACTATTGGCAAGGGTCAACCAGATTTCCCAGAGGTAAATGCATACGGAACAACAGACCGGGGGGGAGGGGCTATAGGCGCTAGATACACACACAGTCAGTCAGTCAGTGTGTCAATCACAATCAGAAAACCCATTGAAAAACCAGAATGACCAAATCCATGGTATTTTCAGAATCGGGATACCTCAAAATGGTCTAAAATACGGGACTGTCCCGGGATAAACTGGACGCCTGGTCACCTTATGTTTGAGGGACTTCTTTAATCTGATATAACAATCCAGATTGTAACTACAACTGGGCACAGTTAAAATGTCTTTATATTTCAAATATGCAATGAGATTATGTGCATTTCCTTTCTCCCCGTTGCTGCACGTAATCACAATATAGGCTCAGCTAAATGCCATGTGCTAATTTGGAAGACGTGAGCCTTGTCCTTGTATAGAATTCTGAGCAAGACTTATAGAAGACTGAATACTCTAATTACCTCCCCACTTTTATGTGTGTAATAAATACTCATTGCATACGCAATATGAAACAAACTAATATTAAACCTCCATAGGAACCTGTTTGAGGGGGGAAATGAATTAAAGCCGTAACAGAATTGAGTAGGAAATAGAAATTGATTTGTCCGGTGCCCCATTGTAAATCTGAGATTGTGAGAGCAGTCTCCTGGCGCAGTCACTGAAACCTTGGAGGCGGTCAGAGCAGCCTGGTGGGTACGGAGGTGGATGACACAAAATGGAGTCCTCAAACGGTGCTCGCTGGGATACTGCAAAGGAAGTGAATGACATGCATATTTGCCCTAGGAAATGTTCACTGCAATTAGGTAATGGTATCTGTGAGCTGCAGCTTCCTGTTAATCATTTTCTTCTCTTTAATGCTGATCTTTAATCCCGGGCCATAAAGGTAAGTAACCACATTTCAGGCAATGTAAGTCTTGCAAACACATGTTATTGCAACAGAGAGGTGCTGTGAATTTGCTCTTCAGCAATTACCCTTATTCTATCCCCGGAATTTCCGTCTTTCAAGGACATTGTATTGTTTTTGTCTTTTCACGCATTTACAATGGGCACAAAACTGAAACTCATTATTTTTTTCAATTTTCAAGGAAAATGCAACCCAAGTTATCAGAAAATGATCATTCCATTTTCTCCTCTCTCCTTCTCCACAATTCAGGCAGTTGTTTTTAATGAGATGCTCTAAAACCCTTTCCTTGTACCGTCAGAATGTAAAAATAGGCTTGACTGGGCACAGAAGCCTTGGGATGTCACAGACAATAGAGGGGGCTTCAGGAGGATGAGTGCGACGCCTACGGCTCGAGGGATATTCACAGGAAGGCCCGGTCATTTAATGTAGGCGACAGCATGCAGGTGGGAGGTGATGCTGACAGTGAAATAAAAGCAGGAGTTCCCGGCAAGTGTCAGCACTCTGAAGACAAGACAGCCATTTTGAGGGGTGGGAAGAAGTTATATTAATGCGACATTACACACTGCAAAAGAGGAAGAGTTGGTGGGCAGGGTGGTGGGGGGATTACAATTTCTGCCTTTGCCATCTAGCAGGCAAATGTGGTGTTATGTGATTCCATATGGAAAAAGGGGTGTAACTTACCTTTGGAATGATTACCGGGTCAGGGGGGAGGGGAGAGGAAACCGGACCTGGAAGGGGAGGTACGCTGTGTTCCGAAGGCTTATATAATAGTTGTGTTTCCCACACTAGTGCAGTCGAACTCACTCCTTTACATAACACGGCAGCAAACAGGAGAGTCGTGAATTCCTGCAACCCCCATTTTAAAGCCATTTGATCAAAATGTTGTAATGTCAGCACAGAGGAAGATAAGGTGAAGCGTGTGAACAGAGAAAGGTCGCTGCTATTGCTGCGGAGTAAATTTGGTTATTTAGCCTTAGCCTTTAGGTTGCTAGCTGTCAGTGACAGCTTTTTTGTACAGGTATGTGTGGCTCATACCATATAACTAAAAGGAGACTTTTACCTGTAAAATAAAATAAATACTGCTCTTTTTTTTAAATAAGGCACATTTGCTTTTTCAGGACAGAAACCATTGTCCTGCTCTTTTAGAACAGAAGGGCTGTCAATACTGAATTGATACAATAAAACTAATCTACAGGTCTGAAATCCATGCACATACTATTAAGACTCAAAAGCTGCAGGGCTCATGGTCTTTGTAGTTGAATGCATTTAAATTCTAAACACGCTGAGGATGTGATACATTTTTTACCATACCACAGGAAAGCAATTACAAAAAAATATAATTATATGTCTACATACTGTAGGTGTGAATTAGGCTGTTACATTAATTTAAATGTGATTGATTAGCTGTTAAGCTACCTGCCACCCCCTCTGTACATTGCGTAGGCCTTCATAATTTATAAATTTATCTAGTTGTGTATTTGTAATTTAACTCATATAAATATGCTACAGCCTAACCATATCATTGCTGTTAGAACTACTGGCAGGTAAAATGAATGTAAGTGCCTTTGATGTTGATCAACTTGAGTTTCATTTTCCCTGACATAATTACAGTGTACAATATGCACACTAGCCATGAGGCTGGCTGCATGCAATCAAGTACTTAATGCCATAACTGTTTGTCTCCAGGGACGATGCTTCCCATGGAAAATGGAATGAAGCCCTTTATGCTTTTTCTGCCCTTAAAGTCAATGAAATATTAATCGGAGAGAAAGGCTTGCGCCAGCAAAATGACATTGTTAGCATCTTTCAGGAAGGGTCATGAAAAGGTGTGATATATCTGTTAGTGATATTCAGTTGCACTCACCAGTGATGCTTAACAGTATACATTTTGAAATGAGTAAATTATTCATTCGTTCGCTCGCTCGTTGGTTCGTTCATTCATTCTTCTTTTTTTTTTCAAATTTACAGTAATTTTTTCCAAAATGTTCTCCCACCTTGCAACATTTTCAATTGAATTCCTAGGATGGTTTCATTGCTGAAACTTGGAAAAGCACAAACAAGCGCAGGTTGATCTGTCTGATCTGTTGATCTTTGCTATTCAAATGTTAATTCTGAATGTTATTAAAGTTTGACCTGGCATTGTTAACTTGTTAAAATTGCCAACCCTTTAAAATAGGCATAGCTACTTTAGAATAGCTAGGCTATGCTGCTACCTGTTGCTGATCTGATGTTAGGCTACTCACCATGTTTCCCTGACGCAGGCACTGCGACCAGCACTGACAGTCAATCCCAAAATTGTCTATCTTGATTCCATTTGCGCATAGGCACAGGAAGATTTTTCGTTACATTTCCACTCGCTACATTTTCGTCCTTTAAGACTCTGGAGGACACAGATGTACTCCAACTTGTAACGCGCCAGCGTGCAACCACCTGCCCACTGGACTCCATCCCGTCGGCAGTCCTCCAGTCTATATCCGGTGAGGTCCTTCCATATCTTCCATTTTCAATTGAATTCCTAGGATGGTTTCATTGCTGAAACTTGGAAAAGCACGAACAAGCGCTGGTTGATCTGTCCAGCTGCCAGCCCCTGATTCTCTTCACTCTTCTGTCTGTCAGCTGAGGCACATGGCTTTTGCTTTGGAGGCTTGTTTTGCAATACCGGCACAGCTGGTGCAGGCAGACACCACCTACCTGATGGACCAGGGCACGTCAGACACCACCTACCTGATGGACCAGGGCACATCACTGGTGAGACGCTGACACAGCTGGTGCAGGCAGACACCACCTACCTGATGGTCCAGGGCACATCACTGGTGAGACGCTGGCACAGCTGGTGCAGGCAGACACCACCTACCTGATGGACCAGGGCACGTCACTGGTGAGACGCTGGCACAGCTGGTGCAGGCAGACACCACCTACCTGATGGACCAGGGCACATCACTGGTGAGACACTGACACAGCTGGTGCAGGCAGACACCACCTACCTGATGGACCAGGGCACATCACTGGTGAGACGCTGACAAACCTACCGACCGGCATAAATAGAACATAAATGAACAAACATTGGGCCTCATTCACCAATCACTCCGAACAAATTTGTTCTTAAGACTTTCTTTAAAACGTTAAAACGAGCTTGTGTTCCCAAGAAAACATTGGTGAGTGCCAGAATGCTCATAAAAACGTTTTAAAGAAAGTCTTAAGAACAAATTTGTTCGTAGAGTGATTGGTGAATGAGGCCCATTATTTGTATTTTAGTATTTCCCCTGCAATGTGGCTAATGATGCGGACAAAATATGTAAAATACAATCAAAGTAATTTACAGGACTATTTTTTAAAATGATTTTACACCTTATTTCTACCAGTCTAGAATACCCACTGTACTCACCAGACTCGTTCATTGCTGCATGCTCTACTGTTGATTCAGGAGAGCACAAGCTCTCTTCTGAGACTTGTGATGTCAAGCCACTGCTTCTTTTCACACCAAAGGTTCACAAGCTGAGCTTGCACATGGAATGTGTCAGAACAATAAGAAACTTAATGTTACGATCCTGATACGGGACGAACCCAAGTGCAACGACCAGGAGACAGATTACAGAAAGTGGAACTTTATTAAGCGTTGGGGTGGTCCCAAAGCTGTACACGGGAGCAAAACAGGTTAGTTAGTTAACACAGGATAGCGTCCAACTGAGGACTGCTCCAAGCCGGAGCTGGACTTGAGGAAACACGGAACTGTTCCAAGCCGGAACTGGACTTGAACGGAGGTGTCTAAAACACCGGAACTGGACTGGAACTGGACTGGAACTGGACTGGAAACTGGATCGGAACTGGACTGGAAACTGGACCGGAAGGTCCACTCAGGAAACGGGAACGGCACGGAACTTGTTCCAAGCCGGAACTGGACTTGAACGGAGGTGTATAAAACACCGGAACTGGACTGGAACTGGACTGGGAACGGGACTGGAAACTGGACCGGGAGATCCACTCAGGAAACGGGAACGGCACGGAACTTGTTCCAAGCCGGAACTGGACTTGAACGGAGGTGTATGAAACACCGGAACTGGACTGGAACTGGACTGGAAGCTGGACCGGAAGGTCCACTCAGGAACACAGGGGACGGCACGGAACTTGTTCCAAGCCGGAACTGGACTAGAACGGAGGTGTCTAAAACACCGGAACTGGACTGGAACTGGACTGGAAACTGGACTGGAGCTGGACTGGAAACTGGATCGGAACTGGGCTGGAACAGGACTGGAAACTGGACCGGGTAGCTTGAGTAACCGGGCAGAAAGCAGAGGTTAAAGGCAGGGTGTTGTGACAGGACTGTAGCTGGTGAATGCACCGCCGAGTTGGAAGGTGCGGCGTAGCTCGGGCAATACTGGCGTAAGCCGGCTGGCATGCAGAGGTCCTGGTACTGCAACACGAGTACGGGAGGTACGTAACACGGGGAGGACAAACACAGCTGCGGGAAGACTGGAACTGCGGCGTCTGGAGGTTTTGAAGGGAAACAGGTAAATGCATGCAGCAGCGAAAGATTAGCAGAGATAGCTACCAGTCAGGAAACCAGGCGAACAGGTATGAACCAGCAGGTTCACAAACACTGGACCAGAAACGGGATACGAAACAAACACGGTAGGTTAGTCAACGAACTGGCGCTGAATAGCAGCCAGCCAGGGGTTTAAATGGTGCAGGAAGTGAAGGAGAAAACGAGAAACAGGTGTGATGTTAAATCAGGAGTGATTGCCGAAGCACAGCAGTGAGGAATGTGAGTAACGAGAGGGGCGAGTGATAGGCGGAAGCTAAAGTGGAAAATGAAACCAAAAGTACCCGAGGGAGACGCCCAGTCCACAGCCAGGAGGGAAACACGGACAAGGGATCCAACATGACACGGAAGGAAACAAGGAAAACATGGAAAACGGACAGGACGGGAACGGAACATTACAGTACCCCCCCCCTCAATGTACGCCACCTGGCGTACCCGGAGGCCTGGTCTTGTCAGGGAACTGTTCGTGGAAGTCTTGGATTACTGAATGGTCCAAGATCAGGCTCTTGTGGAGCCACGACCTCTCCTCAGGACCGTACCCCTCCCAGTCGACGAGGTATTGGAAACCCCGGCCCCTGCGGCGGATATCAATAACACGGTTCACCGTGTAGGCCGGGGCGTTGTCAACAACTCGGACGGGAGGAGGCGGGATGGTAGGGGTACTGAGGGGGCTGGAGGAGACAGGCTTAACCTGGGACACATGAAACACCGGGTAAACTTTGAGGGAGGCGGGGAGGGAAAGTTTAACAGACACCGGGTTAACTAGACAAATGATGGGGAAGGGACCAATAAAACGGGGCTGAAGCTTTCTGGATGAAGAGGGAAGGGAGATGTTTGCAGTGGAGAGCCAGACCTGCTGACCGGCCCTATACTGTGGGGCTGCGGTCCTGTGAAGGTCCGCCAGACGTTGGGAGCGGGAATTGGCGTGAAGGAGTGCGGTGCGTGTGAGTCTCCAAATGTTTTTACACCGAAGGACATGGGCCCTAACAGAGGGGACAGCTATCTCGGCCTCCTGGGTCGACAGAAGAGGGGGTTGATAGCCTAAAGCACACTCAAACGGGGATAGGCCAGTAGAGGCACTCTTAAGGGAGTTATGTGCGTACTCGACCCAGGGGAGAAAACGGCTCCAAGAGGCAGGATTGCGCACTGTAACGCACCGCAGGGCGGCCCCCAGGTCCTGGTTCGCCCTCTCTGCCTGACCATTAGACTGGGGATGGAAACCCGAGGAAAGACTAGGAGAGGCACCCAGGGCTGCACAGAACGCCCTCCAAACTCGGGAGGAGAACTGGGGCCCACGGTCTGACACGATGTCAGAGGGGATCCCGTGCAGCCTGACCACGTGTAGCACCAAGAGCTCAGCGGTTTCAAGGGCGGACGGGAGCTTGGGGAGGGGAACAAAGTGAACCGCCTTGGAGAACCGGTCCACTATTGTCAGAATGACGGTGTTACCTTCTGACAACGGCAGACCGGTTACGAAGTCCACACCAATGTGACTCCAAGGACGGCCAGGGACGGGGAGGGAAAGGAGAAGACCGGAGGGAGGCTGGTGGGAAGCCTTGCTCCTGGCGCACACCGAGCAGGCCAGGACGAAGGCACGGGTATCCCCTTTAAGGGTAGGCCACCAGAAACTCCTCCTGACGAGGGCGATAGTTCTGGCGACACCTGGGTGACATGCCAGGCACGAGGCGTGAACCCATTCGAGGACCTGGGAGCGGACGGAATCGGGGACAAAAAGACAGGAGTTAGGGTTATTGCGGGGGTCCGGTTGGGAAGTCTGGGCGGCCTTCACAATGCCCTCAATCTCCCAGGAGACCGCAGCCACCACACAGGAGGCCGGCAAAATGGGCTCCGGATCAGCAGGACTGGAGGGAGGGGAAAAAATGCGGGACAGGGCATCTGCTTTAATATTACGGGAACCAGGGCGGAAAGAAACAGAGAAATTAAAGCGTGCAAAAAATAACGACCATCTAGCCTGACGAGAATTGAGCCTCTTGGCAGATCTTAAATAAATGAGGTTTTGATGGTCGGTAAAAACAAGAAAAGGGGTACCTGCCCCCTCCAGCCAGTGGCGCCACTCCTCAAGAGCCAGTTTTATCGCCAGCAGTTCCCGATCCCCGACATCGTAGTTCCTCTCGGCGGAGGACAGCCTCCGGGAGAAGAATGCGCAGGGATGGAGCTTGCTATCAGAGGCGGACCGTTGAGACAGAATGGCCCCCACGCCGGTGTCGGAGGCATCCACCTCAACGACAAACTGCCGAGAAGTGTCAGGGTGAAGGAGGATAGGTGCTGAGGAAAACCGAGCCTTGAGTAGCTCGAAAGCTCGCTGGGCATCGGAATTCCAACAGTAAGGCAGGGCAACGGAAGTGAGTTTAGTCAGGGGAGCAGCAATGGAACTGTAATTGCGAATAAAGCGGCGGTAGAAATTTGCAAACCCCAGGAACTGTTGAAGGTGCTTGCGGGAGGTGGGTTGGGGCCATTCTGTCACCGCCTTGATTTTCACAGGGTCCGCCCGGATACTGCCCTCCTCGATAATGAAGCCGAGGAACGGGACCGTGGAAGCGTGGAAGGAACATTTCTCAGCCTTAACAAACAGCTGATTCTCCAACAGCCGCTGGAGAACCTCTCGAACGTGACGGACATGCTCCTGCGGGGATTGAGAAAAAATTAAAATATCATCGATATAAACAAAAACGCTCCTCCCTAGGAGGTCCCGCAGGACGTCGTTCACCATGCTCTGGAAGACTGCTGGGGCGTTAGTAAGGCCGAAAGGGACCACCAGGTATTCGTAGTGGCCCAACGGGGTATTAAAAGCAGTCTTCCACTCGTCCCCCTCACGGATACGCACCAAGTGATACGCATTCCGGAGGTCGAGCTTGGTGAACGTCACAGCTGGAGAGAGGGCTTCAAAGGCGGTGTTAATGAGGGGAAGAGGGTATTTGTTACGGATGGTGACCTGGTTGAGGCCCCGGTAGTCGATGCAGGGTCGCAGGGAGCCATCCTTCTTCCCAACGAAGAAGAACCCTGCACCGACTGGGGATGAAGAGGGACGGATAATACCCGAAGCGAGGGAGTCGTGGATGTATTCCTCCATGGCTAGTTTCTCCGGTCCAGACAGACTGTAGAGGCGTCCCGATGGCAGTTTAGCTCCAGCCAGTAGGTCAATGGCGCAGTCATACGGCCTGTGAGGAGGTAAGGACAGAGCACGTGATTTAGAAAATACTTGCGCGAGGTCGTGATACTCGCTGGGAACATTCGTTAAATCCGGTATAGGTTGCATGGAACAGGGTTTACTGGGCCCCGGAGGGGGTAGTGCAGAACGGAGACAGCTGGCTAGACAGTGGGCACTCCACGCCAGGATGCGACCGGCTTTCCAGTCAATATGGGGATTGTGGAGGCGAAGCCAGGTCTGACCTAAAACCAGAGCAGATTGTTGGGAGTTAATCAGTAATAGCTGAATGGACTCCCGATGATTGCCAGATAGAACTAATTGGATAGGAACGGTGGAGTGGGTAACTAACCCCAAACTCCTGCCGTCCAGAGCTAGAGCTGAAATGGGTGAAGTGAGACGTTCCGTGGGAATGCCGGCCCTCCTGGCGAAGGTGATATCCATGAAGCTGGCGTCAGCTCCGGAGTCAATTAGGGCCGAAGAAGATAGGGTCTTGTCCCTCCAAAGGAGAGTAGCCTTGAACATGAGGCGGTCCTGGGCAGCATGGTTGGGAACGATGGGGCTCGTCAGTACGCCCAGTCTTACTGGCGAGCCCCTTCTTTTGGGCGAATGGGACAGGAGGCGATCTGATGGCCAGGCTTGCCGCAATAGAAACAGGATCTGGTGCGCTGACGGCGCTGACGCTCCTCGGGATTGACCGCAACTCTGCCCAGTTGCATGGGCTCTTCCTCGGACCCGGCCGTAGGTGCCCGAGATCCAGTGATGGAGTGTGAATGAACATTAGAGACGACGGAGGGCGAATGACGCCCGGAACTTCCTCCCCGCTCCCGGGCCCGGATGCGGAGACGATTATCGATGGCTATAGCGAGGCTGATGAGGCTATTAAGGGAGTTGGATTCCTCCCGAGTGGCAAGCTGGTCCTTGAGTTCCTCGCTGAGAGCTTGGCGGAAAGCCCCCTGGAGGGAGGCGTCATTCCATCCTGACTCCGCGGCGAGGGTACGAAACTGAATGGCCATTTCTGCGACACTGCGGTTGCCTTGGCGAACTTGAAGCAGACGCTGGGTAGCGTCACGTCCACAGGTCGGGTGTTCAAACACACGTCGCATCTCTGCCGTAAAGGCTGCGAAGTTGCTGCATAACGGAGCCTGGCTGTCCCAGATGGATGTAGCCCACTCCAGGGCGCTCCCTCCCAGGCTGCTCATAATGAACGCGATCTTGCTGGAGTCAGAGGCGAAGGAGGAGGGCTGCATCCGAAACACTATGTCACATTTAAGTAGAAATTCACGACATCTCCCCAACCCCCCGCGATATAACTCGGGGTGTTGTACACGGGGCTCACGGCTGGAAGTGGGAGCCGGTGCCTCCGGATGGGGTTCGGGAGAGGAAGGAGTAGGGTTGGCTGGAATCCGTAGTAGCGGTTGGTGGAGCGAAAGTTGGGATACTTGCTCCGTGATGCCCCTAACTACTTCCAGCACATCATCCAAACGGCGACCCTGTTGGTCGCTGATCGCAGTTTGGCAGGAGAAGGCGTGGCGAATCTGTTCCAGATCGGCTGGGTCCATATTGTTGGCCAGTTCGTTCTGTTACGATCCTGATACGGGACGAACCCAAGTGCAACGACCAGGAGACAGATTACAGAAAGTGGAACTTTATTAAGCGTTGGGGTGGTCCCAAAGCTGTACACGGGAGCAAAACAGGTTAGTTAGTTAACACAGGATAGCGTCCAACTGAGGACTGCTCCAAGCCGGAGCTGGACTTGAGGAAACACGGAACTGTTCCAAGCCGGAACTGGACTTGAACGGAGGTGTCTAAAACACCGGAACTGGACTGGAACTGGACTGGAACTGGACTGGAAACTGGATCGGAACTGGACTGGAAACTGGACCGGAAGGTCCACTCAGGAAACGGGAACGGCACGGAACTTGTTCCAAGCCGGAACTGGACTTGAACGGAGGTGTATAAAACACCGGAACTGGACTGGAACTGGACTGGGAACGGGACTGGAAACTGGACCGGGAGATCCACTCAGGAAACGGGAACGGCACGGAACTTGTTCCAAGCCGGAACTGGACTTGAACGGAGGTGTATGAAACACCGGAACTGGACTGGAACTGGACTGGAAGCTGGACCGGAAGGTCCACTCAGGAACACAGGGGACGGCACGGAACTTGTTCCAAGCCGGAACTGGACTAGAACGGAGGTGTCTAAAACACCGGAACTGGACTGGAACTGGACTGGAAACTGGACTGGAGCTGGACTGGAAACTGGATCGGAACTGGGCTGGAACAGGACTGGAAACTGGACCGGGTAGCTTGAGTAACCGGGCAGAAAGCAGAGGTTAAAGGCAGGGTGTTGTGACAGGACTGTAGCTGGTGAATGCACCGCCGAGTTGGAAGGTGCGGCGTAGCTCGGGCAATACTGGCGTAAGCCGGCTGGCATGCAGAGGTCCTGGTACTGCAACACGAGTACGGGAGGTACGTAACACGGGGAGGACAAACACAGCTGCGGGAAGACTGGAACTGCGGCGTCTGGAGGTTTTGAAGGGAAACAGGTAAATGCATGCAGCAGCGAAAGATTAGCAGAGATAGCTACCAGTCAGGAAACCAGGCGAACAGGTATGAACCAGCAGGTTCACAAACACTGGACCAGAAACGGGATACGAAACAAACACGGTAGGTTAGTCAACGAACTGGCGCTGAATAGCAGCCAGCCAGGGGTTTAAATGGTGCAGGAAGTGAAGGAGAAAACGAGAAACAGGTGTGATGTTAAATCAGGAGTGATTGCCGAAGCACAGCAGTGAGGAATGTGAGTAACGAGAGGGGCGAGTGATAGGCGGAAGCTAAAGTGGAAAATGAAACCAAAAGTACCCGAGGGAGACGCCCAGTCCACAGCCAGGAGGGAAACACGGACAAGGGATCCAACATGACACGGAAGGAAACAAGGAAAACATGGAAAACGGACAGGACGGGAACGGAACGTTACACTTAATATACAATTATGCATCATGCAGCAGGGCTTTTGGCCACAGTCAGCATTCGTACAGTCTGGATTTGATACAAAACCATGTGGTCCATCTAGTGATGGGCATTTGGTCTGAAATTAGGAATCGATTCCAGAACCGGTTCTCAGTTTTGGAACCGGATTAAAGAATCGGTTCCGATTCCAAATCAATTTGCTAGCAGCATTGCCATTTTTGGCTTTATCAGCCGGCTGATATCGCAATGACTTTGGCTTTTCTCCTAAAACCGTTTATTGTCGCCGCGTGACGTCATTGGTTTGGCCTTTTTGGTTGACAGATTTATTTTGACACTTGTTTTGGGATTTAAAGAAATGAGCCTGCAACCCTACTGCTGGCTAGCTTTATAGCCTACAGCTGATGGCTACTAGCTAGCATTAATCTAGTTTATGGCAATTTTGGCTATTTTTATCTTGCACATCTTTGCTATTCAAATGTTAATTCTGAATGTGATTAAAGTTTGACCTGGCATTGTCAACTTGTTAAAATTGCCTACCTATTAAAATAGGCATAGCTACTTTAGAATAGCTAGGCTATGCCGCTACCTGTTGCTGATCTGATGTTAGGCTAGTCACCATGTTTCCCTGACGCAGGCACTGCGACCAGCACTGACAGTCAATCTATCTTGATTCCATTTGCGCATAGGCACAGGAAGATTTTTTGAACTCTGAAGGGTGCTGAAAATCGCAATGACAAATCGTTTGCTATAACGCAACGGAAATTTTAAGTTGTTTTACATAATTGATACATAAATATTTCCCTGTATTTATACTACCTTTGGTAGCCTATTAAATGTATTGCATACAGTTTTAATATAGGCTATTGTAGCAATCGTTTAGAGAGGGTGCTCCAGCACCTTCAGCACCCCTACTCCTAGCGTCTATGCATTTGCGTGTATTGGATTGGTTCTAAATAACCGGAATTGAGGTTGTCTATTTGAAGACACAATTCTAAACTTTGATTTAAAAAATAATAAAATCAATGAAGCCCTTTAGGCTATCAATCATGAAGTTTCACTATGCAGACAATGAAGAAAGACAAATTTGTGTTTGCGACAATAGTAGGCTATAGCTACCTAGCTACAGTAGCCTATAAATGAGCCTAACATATACCTGTGCAAAACTTCCCCCGCACCCCCACTTAAAAAATGGTTATTGCTTTCCTGCACACAACCGAACGACCGATTTGTTAGAGAAATCTGTTTCTTTCCAATGTTAGCTGACTAAGATAACACTTAGGCTACCAAAAAAATTGTGCATTGGTCCCAATTCTTGACAACCTTTCCTTTTTGGAGTTTATTTCCATGTTTTGGTCATCATAATCGCATATAGGTAGCCTACAGTAGGCCTAGTTGTTTATGTCATTCGTGAAATAGCCTTACTAATATAATATCAATAATACCGTCCACTAAAATTGTTTACACGCAGAATCATGATGAAAATTATACCACAATGACATAAATCTGTTGTTTAATAAAACGTAGGCTATTTATTAAGTGTAATGCATAGCTACAAAGCATCGTTGTGCTAGTTGGGTTTCGAGCTTGCGCTGTGTCACGACACGACGAAGCGGCACTTCTCTGTGCTATCCAATGATTTCTTAAAAGTAAAAAAAAAACTCTTAAAAGTAGCTGGAAGTTGTTTCTGAGCTCAGTCAGATCACTTTAATCACTGAGTTATAACTCCGTCAGATCACTTTTGCCAAGTGTAGGCTATTTATTGCCTCTAGATCTGCATCTGCACTCAGACAGGGATAACTTGGAACAAGACGAAGAACCGGAATCATTACATTCTACAATTTGGAACCGGTTTCTCGGTTCCTCATTTGGAATCGGTTCCCTGGAATCGATTCCCGATTCTCGCCCATCACTAGGTCCATCCACATTGGAACAAATCAAATCAAATCAAAAAATGTATTTATATAGCGCATTTCACAACGAGTTGTCACAAAAAACCCAGCCTAAACCCTCACAAGATCAAGGCAAAGGCAACAGTGGCAAGGAAAAACTCCCTGGTGTATATAGGAAGAAACCTTGGGAGGAACCAGACTCAAGGGGGGGTACCTATTCTCTTCTGGTCGACTCAGGGTCTAGGTCTTAATGACCAGCATAGTCAAAACAGCCAATGTTCATGGTAATAGAATTAGCAGCAGCTAGATGACAGTCCAGTTGTGGCAGCAAGGATGGTGGGGAACCATAATCTACACTTAAATGTTGAGACTGTGTCTGATTCCCTTATAAATTTTGGTAGGGTGTTCCACAGTAGTGGCGCTCTGTAGGAGAAAGCTCCCGTCAAGTTTTTAGATATTCTAGGGACTACTAAGTAGCCTGCGTCTTGGGAACGAAGTGATCTTTTCGGCTTATAGGGTAAAAGCAGATTACATATACACACTGGTGCAAGTCCATTCAAAGCTTTAAAGGTCGGAAGCAAAACCTTAAAGTCTGTCCTATACTTAATTGGTAGCCAATGAAGCGATGCACGCACTGGGGTATTATGCTCATACTTCTTAGTTCTAGTCAAAATGCGAGCGACTGCATTCTGCACAAGCTGGAGATTATTTAGCATGGACTCAGGGCAGCCAGATAGCAGGGCATTACAGTAATCTAGCCTAGACGTAATAAAAGCATGGATCAATTGCTCTGCGTCCCCTTCTGACAGGAAGTGCCTTAACAGGAAGTGCCTTAACAGGATGTGCCACCCTGCAGCCCTGGCCTTACCTTCCATAGTAGTGATGAGGGGAAGATAATTGTGGTAAATAAGTCAAGCTACAATAATAGCAGTTTCCGATTTTTTATTATTGTTTTAAATTATTTAACGTATTTATTTAGAATTGTTATTGTGAACTGAATTGTTTTTAAAATATTCCAACCGAGGGCGGCACGGTGGTGCAGTGGTTAGCACTGTCGCCTCACAGCAAGAAGGTATCGCGTTCGAATCCCGGCCGAGGACCTCTCTGTGCGGAGCTTGCATGTTCTCCCTGTGTCCGCGTGGGTTGCCTCCGGGTACTCCGGTTTCCTCCCACAGTCCAAAGACATGCAGGTAATTAATTGGAGACTCTAAATTGCCCATGGGTATGAGTGTGTGAGTGAATGGTGTGTGTGCCCTGCAATGGATTGGCGGCCTGTCCAGGGTGTATTCCTGCCTCTCGCCCAATGCATGCTGGGATAGGCTCCAGCACCCCCCGTGACCCTGACTAGGAATAAGCGGGTTAGATAATGGATGGATGGATGGATGGATATTCCAACTGAGAAAAAAATTAATAAATCCAACTTCATTCTGCTGGTGGACATCAATTTTAGTGTTCTGTTTTCAGTGTAGTGTAAATATCACAATAATCACAATAATTTCCATGAGTGTTATTCCCTTGCATTGTGCCCCGTGCAGCTATTTAATTCCTAGGAATCAGGTGTGAGGTCTATGCATATCGACAGCCTCATAACAAAAGTGCCTAAGTCATTTGGACATTTTGAGATTTTCTGCCTAAATCACTTGATTTATCATTCGTCAACAGTGTAAAAATGCTCAAGTCAATGCAGGTCGCTGTGCACTTCCTGAACCACTTTATGCTATTCTGCCTAAATCCTCATTGACGTAGAATTGCAAAACTACAAAAAATGACTTAGGCACTTTTGTTATGAGGCTGTCGATATGTTAATTATCTCTTGCTAGCAGGGCCGTGATTTTAACAAGGGGCCTTACGACTGTATTTCAATCATGGAGATTAATGGCGGTATGTTTGCAGCTGATGACCGTCTTCTTTTTTTGAGCATCTTCCGCTGCCCTCAAGGCGGCCTTATATGTGCGAGTCTTCAACAGAGAAGAGTGGCATTATGCACAAGACTGCGTACGGCATACTGCTCCTATCAGAAACCCATGTGAGATGAAAAGGATAGGCCTGGATTCAATCAACATTTTTCCTTGACTTTGAATTAAAAAATAAACGCGTGTTTGGCGAGTTACTTTTGGTAATTGATTCGTCTCGGAAACTACAGTGAACGGTCACATCTCAAGAGACTTCAAGACACTCTCATGTAACAATCTGGAAACAGAATTTAACTGCAGCAGCGGTAGGCCGCGCAACAGAGGACGTGTAAATTTAGACACTACATTTTCTGAGGGTGGGTCTCCATTTGACAAAAACACTTTGCCTTACACAATTAAACCACTTCCCTGCATCTCAAAGTCTATGTTTGAATCATTGGTTTTAATCACCACCTTCAGTGAGTTTATATTAATGGTTAGAAAGTGGTTACAGCCTGAAAGTGGATGGCGTACTGCTCTGAACCGCTCCCCCTAAGCTTGTAGCTGAGAGCTGTACGCCTGACGTGAGGCCAGTGATTGCTAAAGTAACTGTGTTTGTAAGGAACAAATGGACACAGGAGTGGGAGCCACTCTGCCTAATTCAGAATTATTGTGATTAATATGATACTCCAATGACACCTCTGATTCAAGAATATATTATTGAAGCACACATTATTGAGAACAGTTGCAAAATTCTAACATGTTTCCAAAATGCTTGTATGAAATGGGAAGCTATGTGAATATCTGGTTTATCCATCATAAGGTAAGCATTTCTCTATTCGTTGCCACAACCTTTCATTCCATTCAAATATTGACAAAGGTGTGTTCCTAAAGGTCTATATGCAAATATCTGTTGGCTATTAACAAAAAACCAAATTGAATGATCTAGAGAATAGGTTCTAGTCTCTGGAAATCTACTGGAGGGATGGAACACCATTCTTCCAAAACATATTCCGTCATTTTGTGTTTTTATGATGGTGGTGGAGAGCGTTGTCTAACACAATGGTCCAAAATCCCCCATAGGTGTTCAATTGTGTTGAGATCTGGTGACTGCGAAGGCCATAGCAGATGATTTACATCATTTTCATATACGCATCAAACCTTTCAGTGACCCCTCGTGCCCTGTGCATAGGGCATTGTCATCCTGGAAGAGACCACTCCCATCAGGATAGAAATGTTTCATCATAGGATAAAGGTGATCACTCACAATAACTTTGTATTGATTCGCAGTGACCCTTCCCTCTAAGGGAACAAGTGGCCCCAAACCATGCTAGGAAAATGCACCCCAAAGCATAACAGAGCCACCGGACCCCAACACTGTAGGGGTTTTTCCTTTCATTTGTCACGAGTCTGTATATACAGTGCCCTCCACTATTATTGGCACCCCTGGTAGAGATGAGTAAAAAGGTTTATAAAAAGTGCACCGTTTGGTTAATTATCTTAATCTCACACTGAAAAAATTAGAAAAATCCGACCTTTAATTTAAGTAAAGTTATTATGAGAAAAAAAAAATCCCTCATCAAGAAATAATTATTTTTAACAAAACCACGTGTGCCACAATTATTGGCACCCCTTCATTTATATATAGACTAAAGTAATCTTTTTTAATATTTGGTCACATATCCTTTGCCAGGCACGTGCACAGATAGGGCCCAAGGGGGGCTTGAGCCCCTGCCCTTTTGCCCTCAGAGTCAAAAAGTGCCCTTTTTTCGGCCGTTGTTAATTGTATTTAATTTTTTCTTTATTTGTTATTGAAATTCTATCAAATATAAAGAGGGAAATGTATAGTAGTATCCACAAAAAAATACACCTTATCAATTAAAAAAGTACCCCCCCCCCCCCCCCCTTTCAAATGGTTTTGTCTCAATCAATCAATGTCGCATCTTCCGACTTTCCGAATGCGACTTGTCATGAAAAGCACCGCATCCCTAGCCCCAGTTCGGTTACGGTGAATGATATCACTCAGGTAGGCACTGTTTTAATTATGAAACCACGATTAAACAACACTTACTTAGTTTTTATGTTATATATCCGTTAAAAAAACTATGAAGTAGCTCACTAGGACTTGCCACCTTCACGCTGTAATTTCGTCATTACTAGCCTCGGTACTCGCGAGCAAGCAAGCTAGTCTAATTATCATTAAAACGACGTTATCTCCTTCATGCAGGACAACTTACAAATATGCAATTAATTTCTGAAGCAGGTAGTTATGTTTTGCATAGTTTTTGTAGTTTAGTGATTAGTCACCCCCTTTATAGCCAGTTTTCTAAAAACATGATGTTAAGTGCATTATTGTTCGGGCATGTTGCAGTGTGTTTTCCCTGTTAAAATAAAAGTTTCAATCAATCAATTTTGATTGGGAAATAAGAAGCAGCATAAACACTGCTAGAAGAGGCAAATACACCTGTCTCCAATTAAAGGCAAAATACTTCTCACCTCCCTGACCCTGGATCAGTTTTTCAGCCATATGCATAGATGTAACAAATATATAAGTGTGTGTGTGTGTGTGTGTATGTGTTTTTGAATATGATATAATACTGCGGTTTCTTTTCCTCTCAGTGTGATGCTCAAAAAAATGTGACTAAAATCAAACTGTAGTTCACTAGTTGTACCGTATTTCTCATTTATAAAATATATGCAGTGTAAAAAAATTATACAGAACATGAAAACAGAAGGAAGGTTTGAAACCCCAAATTCAGGGGGCTTTATGTATCAAGCATGTCAGAGTAGGACTGCTGAACTAGAATCTTATCATTACTTATAATGAAAGGTAAAACAGGTCCCAGGTCAGCACAACTCTATGCTGACATTTTGTGTGTTATGTGTTTCAGTAGAATTTAAACAGGTCCCATGTTATGAACATAGTGTGTGATTATGGATGGCGGCGGTGTGGCAACATTGGGGTGGGAATAGTGCGTGTCGGTGAGTGCCCTTTTTTTTTTGCTTGAGCCCCGGCCCCCCAAAATGTCTGCACGGACCTGTCCTTTGCATGCCATGTCTGTGACCCAACAACATCAAAAGACTCTTGATATCTTATTTTCTGGTACTCTTACAAGCGATACTATAACGTCTCTGCATTTGAATGGATCTCTATGGGAATTGGGGGGAGGGACTAGATTTAGCTGTAAATTACACTGGAATGGTATGGAACACATGGTTGGCTAAATGGCTCTAAGTGATCAAGGGTCTGAGGTAACACACGAGCCCCAAACCATCACTCTGCGGCCAGATATGGAGTAGATGTGGATGGATCACTGCAAGGGTTATTTCTCCTGACTCATTTTCCCATAGAGTTCTATTTTTTTTTCATTTCACTAATTTGGACTATTTTGTGTAGATCCATTACATAAAATCCAAATAAAAATCTATTTAAATTACAGGTTGTAATGCAACAAAATAGGAAAAACGCCAAGGGGGTGAATACTTTTGCAAGGCACTGTATATACTGTATATATATCCTGAAACCAGAATAATAGCAATACCAGCATTGTAGTCATGCTGCAAATGATATTCCTGGGTTCTGACACCATAAAAAAAAGCTAATGTAAATGAAAATCCAGGTCAATGTTTTCTATATTTACAACCAGCTGTGTATTGTGTTTGCAAGCATTTACTGCGGCACATACATTTTCCATTGACCTTGACCACAATTAAATGTTTTCAAAACTATTTTGATGTTCCTTTTAAAGGTCATACTGTGCATGAACAATGCAAATTTATCTGAATATGTTGGACTCGGTGAGAACGTAATATGGTAGGGCATATTAATGGCAAAAAGCGCGAGAGAAAACAAGATCTACATGCATGGAAATTGAAGATCATTTTTTTTGGCATGTGCTTTAACAGCACTTGCGCCCGAGGAAAGTCCATCTTTGAGTGAAATGTAGCCTTTGAGGAGAAATCCTGGCATTTAACGTGCACATAATCTGAAGGAGTGCGGAAATGTATTCTCCTAGCACAAGTACTCTCTTTGCTCTCGAAGTCTGATTCTGCTCGCTCAACTCTTTTTAGGCGGGGCCAACTATGGCCATTGTATCCTTAAATATCATTGGTTACGGTCATCGTTTTTGATGATTGGCCATTATCTTTGTATCTTGCTCTAAGTGACTGTGCAAAAACTGGCACGGGTAAAACAGGAAGAGGAACATCAGAGCGAGGACTACTGGCGACAGCGACAACATCACTGTAGGTGGTCACGTCCAGTGACAAGTGGGTTATAGCCAGCACTCGAGATGAGGGGGGATGGCATCCCCCCTGAAATAAAAACGGTCAAAATCATCCCCCTTCTAAAACGGCCATCCCCCCTTTCCATCCCTTATGTCATTTTATCAATGAATGTGGTATACTGCTATTTCAACATTAATTTTGCGCATATTGAGTAAAATACTGTGGGCGAGGGAGCACGCACACATGCAATGATATTTTTACCAAGTCACTGACGCTATGCTATGCGAGTGCCCTAGAGGCACCAGAGCTCCGTGATGCGCTTGTTTGATTGATGCTAGAAGCTGCATAGCAGCACGAGCGCAGGTAACGGTCATCACAATGGCCAAGCGACCAGGGGCCGGTTGCACCAGCTATACGTAAGTTCAAACGTAGGCTAGTTATAACGTAAGTGTTTACTAAATTAAGGTTTACACATTACTAAATAAAAATGGGTTGCACCACACAAACTAGTTTGTACGTTGAGCTTAGTAGCTACTAAATATTTACACCTACCCCTAGGTATAAAAAAAATACACAAACTGTAACCGTCTGTTCATCTAATTGGCTACCTCCGCCGTTTCTTCAGCAAACACTGTAAAAATAGTTGACGCGTGGAAAACGTTCAGTTTCAAAACAAAGTTCTTTATAGTTCAAAGGAGAGGCAAACAGAACAGTCCCGTAACTTAGGCTAAGTTTCCATATATTTTCAAAGCACATAATGGCTGTAACATAAATAAATAGGCTAAACAAACAAATAAGGATATTTTGAATTTTATTCTTAAAAACATAAACATGCACACATTGTAATTCTGTTCAATGTTCTATTTTTTTCCCCATGGAATGCAAAATAGTCGTAGCCTGTTAAACTCAATGCAAGTTGATTTCCGTGTTTACATTGTAGCTTGTTGATTGATTGGTTATGGATTTGTTATCATTACATTACATTTATTTAGCAGACGCTTTTATCCAAAGCGACGTACAGTAAGTGCGTACAGAGACATCATCATCATTACAGAACAGACAAGGCAAAGCACATCCTTTGCATAATGTAGCAGCTATCCCTAGCAATGAACGTTGACTGTAGTTCACAGTAAGCTGTGGGCAAATCAGCAACACCACACTTTCATTCCAAATACTATTATAAACTATACTATTATAAACCATTCCAAATACTATTATAAACTATGCTATTATAAACCATTCCAAATACTATTATAAACTATACTATTATAAATCATTCCAAATACCATTATAAACTATGCTATTATAAACCATTCCAAATACTATTATAAACTATAATAAACAGACAGGAAAACACAGGGAACAGGGAACTGATATTCCTAGGTGAGGATATCAGTCAAGGTGGAGTCTGAAGAGGTGTGTCTTCAGGCCTCGACGGAATGCAGGCAGGGTTGGAGTAGAACGTAGGGGAATGGGAAGTTCATTCCACCACTGAGGTGTTAATGTGGAAAAACTCCGCAGTCGGGACAAGCGAGAGCCTTTGACACGGAGGGGGGGAAGTGCCAGTCGCCCTGCTGTAGAAGAGCGAAGTGGTCGAGCAGGAACATAGTTCTGGATTAAGTCCTGCAGGTAGGACTTAAGGGATAAGGGATCGTCCCTTATCAGTTCAATAAGGGACGGGTCTTTTATTGTCCAAATAAGGGACGATCCCTTATTTCAAGGGACGGTTGGCAACCCTAGGTGCAACCCAGCCCAGGAGGACAGCGCTCTCTGAGGGACTTCATATTTAAAAAGACAAAAAATAACATTACAGGTAAGTCAAGAGTCAGTAATCTTAGTCATTACTCATTACTTTAGTCACCAAAGGTGGAATCTCTGGACATAAGCAATAACAATGTTAGTTTGGAGCTTAGCTACGTTTTTCTCTCTTGTTAGCTAGCTAGCTAACTAATGCTAGCTAGCTAAAAGATCATTAACTAGGCTAGCATTAACGTCAGCTAATCATGTTCGGGGAGAGTGGAGTAGGCAGCCATTGACAAAATTGGTCCTATTTTGTATTATCTGTATAATTTTTAATATATTTTCATATTTTGTAAACAGTTTCAATTTGCACTTAATGCCCTGTTAAAAAAAGTAACATTGGGAATGTTAACATAAAAGATTTATATTTGAACTGCAATAAAATGATGATAGATCAATATTTTTCTAATTGTTTTCCTCCATTTTTTCATGAAGGGGTTCTTGTTTAATTTACATAATGATTGAATTAATCACGATTAAAAATTAACCCTTTAGATACCAGTTTTGATCATATACCAGTAACTGCTTTTTAGAAAAATACACTATAATTCAATATTCTAAAAACAAATTTGACTTTATTATTAGTATCATCAGCTGATCCATCTGAATAATAAATGAGAAGATTGATTTTGGTGCATTTTTACTTTTTGTATAATGTCAGATTGAACAAAAAGGTACGTTGGGACTGTTAACCTACAAGATTTGTACCATAGACTTCCATTATAACCACATTTTTTGACCCCCTCCCCCACTTTAAATTAAAGTGAAAAAATGATTTTGCACTAATTGTCCTCTGCATTTGACCCTAAGTCAAATGTAAGTGGTGCCATGGCAGCCCGGGGACCGACTCCAATTCTGAGGTGCCTTGGTCAAGAGCAATGACAGGAGTATCTGACACCTAACATCCATAACATGCATGTTGTTTTAGGAGTATAATCATTATCTTTATGCTTTAACAATAATCAAAAGGGTACAGAGTTGGTCTCCCACCCTCTGCGCCATTATCAGCACAAATTATGTCCCCATATGATCAAATCCACCATCCC
Organism: Synaphobranchus kaupii; assembly: GCA_029718625.1. Lineage (NCBI taxonomy): Eukaryota > Metazoa > Chordata > Actinopteri > Anguilliformes > Synaphobranchidae > Synaphobranchus > Synaphobranchus kaupii. Next base: position 97,662,597 of record CM056379.1, on the reverse strand, counting down.
CCCTGATTTTTTTTTACAACTTGAGTACTGGTTATAGCGCATGTGGCATTACCGATTGTAATCACTTCATTGCAAAGTACAATACGCTCTCTGCAATTCTGTTCTAGCTGCAAGTTTTCTGCCATGCATAGGGATAGTTTGCATAAAAAGTCAGCATGTTTGATGTCAAGTTTGTTTTTATAAATCCTAAATCCGCTGGGAAAGTGACGCATGCATCTTTTATAAATGAGGCCCCTGCTTTAAACTCAAACGCTGTTTGCTATGCATTATGCTATTTTGGTGGCGTGGCCACACATACGTATGTATGAACAGAACGTACGTATATCCAATAGATATTTTCTTTATATCAATTTGACTATTTCAAATGTAAGCTGTGTTCAATGTAGTCCAATGCTGGCTATTTAGGCAATGCATCTGTATGGAGTTAATAGTGTAAGCTACTTGACTGAGAGACACAAGAAATGTTGAAGAACAGCTCTACACCTATCAAATAGTGCAAGTTATGCATTTGTTAATAGCGTGGCTACTTACTCCAAACTTTGAGCCCAGAACACAGCGCCGACTTGCTTTTTAATTGTGAATTTCCCTGGGCTAGGTCAATGATTGAGCAAACTTTTGGAATGTTAAAAATGTATTTTTTTTGTTTGAATGGCTTGGTAGTGCATTACAATACAGCCCTCAACAAGTCAGTATGCTCTTCATGGTATGATGTGTTCTACACTACATAGCCTTACAATACGCCTTGGATGTGATATGGATCTCTCAAAGAACGCATTACAGGCCTTTCATACAGAAGGGTAGCATGTGGCAATTGGCATGGAGAGGCACAGAGTGGCACAGAGTGCACGAGAGAGCAGAGACTGGTTGGCTGGAGAGCTGTTGGCTGTGGAGCTGTTTCCTTAGTGAGTGTACATTCATCTTAACAAGTGCATGTCTGAGAATGCATGTGACTTAGTCGAAGGGGTGAATTTTTTTGTTCATTTTCAAAAGTGGTATTAAAAGTTGTATCAGCGATTTTGGGTGGAAACATAAATGATCACATTCATCTGATTTTTCCTCCCGATCCGCTAGCTGCCCGCCCCATAAGCAGGCCGTCAAAAAAACGCGTCTCTGTAGGCAGCCTATGCTCCGAGATCGTACACAAAAACAAATGGTACTACCAACCACTCAAAACCAAAATAAACAGTACTCCAACCAATCACAATGATCTGCACAAACGCTAATACTCTTATCTCGCTGAAATCTTGATGGATTTACAAACGGTTTGGTTTCTTACAAACGTTATTAACGTGGTTATAATTCTGGATGCTTGAACACTATTTTTTAAAACATTACATAATTATTCATAAGTATGTTTGTTTGGGATTTCGCTTCAGAAGTGACGTCACCCAAAAATCGCTGATACAACCTTTAACCAAAAATTGACGGCAAAGAAACGAAAAAGCCGTTGTAAATTCAAAGCAAATGCGCCATCTTCTTTCCCGTCCTCTGGTTCACAAGTGCGATGCCTGCAGCACGATGGACTGGATGTGCTGCTTCCTGAACCTGGCCAGTCTGGGAATATTCACCCTACAGAATTGATCATGGGAACCGTAGTTAACCTGCAGTTACTTTATTCTTATCAAACCAGCCTCTTTAACAACTGCGCCGCAGTTGCGCTAAGCTCCTGGAGTCAAATTTAGCGAAACTGAGTTGGACACACCCTAAGTGACCAGCACCTTGAGTTACCGGTAGCATTTGACAATTGCGACTTGACTTTAAAAATAGAGTCCACTATGTTGTCTTTGTATTTAATCATAGATGATTGAAGAAAATGTTATAACAATAAGTACTGCCTCTTCTCCCTCAAGGCACACAAGGCTGATCTAAAAGTGCATTAATCTACAAATGCAATTAACTTTGAATGCACAAGTCATAGCATATTGTACATTAAATTGATCCATATGTACAGAATGGAGTGCTGATGATCATAAACACATCTATTTACCAGTTAATGTACAATACAATTCATCACTGTACACTAAATAAAAATGACAATTGTAATAACTTTTATTATTCCTGATGTTATTCAGACCATGATTTGAATAATGTACTAGTCTATACACATGTCCATTACATTTATACACATGACAACAACCTTGAGGAATTTAGTAATACAGTGAGCACTTCAGTGAAAGCATACAGAAACAATCTTTCTGCTGTTTTACATAACACCCACACATAGCATTACCATAACAAATGCCTAGAATCAATCAAAGCCTTAACATGCAACTAAATGCAAGTGCATGTTTGTTTCTCTGCAAACACAGTTTGGTGAACTATTATTGTGTGTTTGCTGAACTCATCTAATATGCGCTATAGTGGATATGGGTCACAGACATATATTTCTTTTTTTTAAAATGCATTTATTGATATCGTAGTAGAACTGTTAGTTCAAGTAAATAGAGACAGGACAATGCATCAATAATGAAAAGATGTATTAATGAAATTTGTCTCTGACGTTTTATCAGTTATTCAAAATATGATAAATTGCCACGCGACATCACATGTAATGAGCTGGTAAAATTTATTTTAAGTAACAAAGTCTGTCAATTGACTCAAAAGGTAAACATGAAAGAAACCAAAGAAGCTAGTGGCAAACAAAAGAACGGCCTTGGTTATAGACAAACGGGAGATCATTGACCAGAAAAGAAGATGGCCCACAAGTTGCTCAAAGTCAGGGAGTGCACAGAGGTAATTTAGCTTGGAACATATGTGGATCCAGCAATCCTGTAGACAATGTAACCCATAACCTTTGCAGGTTAGCCTGAATAAATTTGATAAATTCAGCGTCCCTATGTTATTTCATGAAATAGTGGGTGGAGGTCATGCAAATAGATTGCTTTACCATGTGTAATGTGATTTACTAAGCCCAAAAGCAAATTTGGGAAAGGTATTTACGGGTGCATTTTAGTACAAATGGAAAGCAGATTTTAAAAGACGTGCAGTCCATAAGATGACGGCTGTCATTGTAGCAAGACACATACGGGTGTGTTTGGAATATCCATAACTGAATGTTCTTGTAAAGGGGGCGTGACGTGTGAGGTTCGAGGGACCAATCGCAGCAAGGGATTCATTAAGCTCGAAAGCCACTGAGACGGAGAGACCCTGTATATAGGGAAATATAAATGACAAACTCAAATAACCTAGCTCTCACTCTCGACTGGAGGGAAATACTAAGGGAGCTAGGAAAAAAGGGGCGTAACAGAAAACGACCCGTATAACCAGGCGAACGTCACACGAGAGCAAAGAATCTCGAGCTCGGAAAACACAACGAGCTAAAAAACACTGAATACTCACAGTATACAAAACAGTGAACAACGAGATGCTAACGTGAAATGAGAGTAGGAGCTGCCTCGGAGGTAACAAACAAAGGGACATAAACTAGAGCCAATCAAAGGGAGAATGCGACAAGCGAAAATAACTCCCTAGCTCTAAATGGAGCGAACAGCTTGCTGCAGGAATTAAAGGGAAGCAGTCTCCGTGTCCTAACCTACCGGCAGTGTGCCAAACGCAAGACATGGGAACACTAATGGCCCTACATCTCAATAACCGGGTGCACGGCACACGAGAGCAACGAATCTCGAGCTCGGTAAACACAACGAGCTAACACTGAATACCCAAACAGTATACTAAACAGTGAAACAACAAGATGCTAACGTGAAATCAGAGAAAGGGCTGCCTCGGAGGTAACACAAACGAAGGAACATAAATTAGAGCTAAGCAAGGGGAGAACGCAACAAGCGAAAAAATAACTCTAAACGGAGCGTACTGCTTGCTGCAGGAATAGCAGTCTCCGTGTCCTAACCTCTACGGCAGTGTGCCAAACACAAGACGTGAAAAATAATGGCCCTACATCTCAATAAGGGGAAAGGTAACGAGAAGGCGAAAGGAATAGATATCTAACGTTCCATGGCTACTTTCATAGGCTCGCAGTCACACGCACACATGTCAACAAAATCGCCCGGTTTCCCTGTAAGGAGGGACACAGCCTACCATCAGGCGAACAGAACTACTGTCTGAACAAAATCGCCCAGTCTCCCTGTGAGTAGAGACGTACCCGAAGGACGAACAGAACTACAGTTCCGAACAAAATCGCCCAGTCTCCCTGTACGGAGACAGGTACCGAAGGACGAACAGAACAGCTGTTCTGGACATTTGTCGGCTCAATGACTAACGCAAGCCTAGTAAAAAATACACGCCCTGCCTCTCAGTATAGATAAAGTCCTGCCTCAGTATGCTAAACGCCCTGTCTCTTAGTAAGAAATGACTATATAAATATACCAACAAACAAACAAAGACTCCTCTCGCTTACAAGAAAGAAAGCAGACAGAGAGAGGATCGAGAGACAGAAAAGGCAACAGGTCTAGGCAAAGAAAGAAAGGAAAGACCAGGAAGCGGAGACAGAAAAGAGCCACGGACGACGAGTCCTAATAGCTACATACACAAAGGCAAGTCCCGCATTACTCCAATAAAACACATTGGAGCAAAGAGGTCTCCTACAGAGCCTAGACCTAACCATACTGGCTAAGGCAAACAAAGGCAAAACTAATACAACACACAAAACAGTGCAAAATAATATAGAAGCCCAGAACGAAGGAAACGTGGCTTAAATAGCTCCAAGGTAACCACGCACAGGTGTGATTCTGAGAGAAGCTCCGCAATAAAGACGGGGCGGAGCAAACATCCACTAAAAGGGCAGCGCCCTCGCGTGGCTACCAAGGAAAACGACCGCAAGGGAAAAAGGCGTCAAAAACCATGACAGTTCTGATTGATTACGTAACAATGGGGGCTCATTAACTGGCCCATTCTAGCTAACGCTCAAAATACAGAAGATAATTTGTGGATACATAGGCTAGGCTACATCATGAACACTAAGAATAAATACATTTTTAATCATGAAGCAAATTGTGTTACAGTACAAGAATAACTAGCATTTGAATCAAACAAGCACTACAACTATTATAAGAAACAGTGAATAACAAAGCAAACTAGATTATAGAGTGATTATTAGATTGTAGGTGTGGTTGCTTCGCAGTGGTATCAATTGCTGGAAATGGTATAAAAAGATGGTAATATGGTATAGTGTGAGGTGGTAAATAAAAGGTGGAAATGGTATGAAGTGGTAATGTGGTATAAAGGGATCTAAAGAAGGTGAAAGTGTTAAAATACGGTTATGTATTTTGTGGTAAGTAGTCTAAAGAACCTGGAAGTGATACAAAGAAGTAATGAATTGTGATGAAAGCACAAAAAGGTAATGTCAAATCACCCGGGATAGTATTGTTAGGTCATAACAGTGTTGTAGAGGAAGGCATTGTGACGTCATAAGCAGTGTAATATGTTACAGCATCCACATTCTATTGCATCGGTTTTCAAAATGTGCCCGTTGACTCCCATTCATTTGTTTGGCGATAAAATGTCAATTATCTGAAAAAGTGTATATGGTATAAAGGTAAAAAGTAATAGCAACCTGGAGGGTGTATAAAGGTATAATATGAGGTATGAATGGTGTCGATGGTGTGAATTGTGTAGGAGGAGATAGGTTTTCAAAAAGTGGCGATAATAAGTATGATGAATAACAAAAGGTGTGGTTTCACAACCACACAACTAATAAAAACTTCATCAAAATAAAACCCATCATCAGATGGAAATGTGATTTTATGTGACACTAACGGTGCGAGTAGTGCTAGCAAGTAGGCTATAGTTATGATCGTTTCAGTCCTGACAAACATTAGTAACTCAGTAACAGAAAGTAAGAGCCATCCAGTGACAGTTAGTCGTAAACTGCCAGCTTGTTCAGTGCAACAGTACCGTAAAATAACAGGATTTATATATTTTTTGTCAATTAATTAAATGGTTTTTCACTGACAACTTTGCTGCCAGTCTTTGCATCGTTTCCTTATGAGATATTTATTTACAGTCTAACCATTCCAAACACGCAGAATCTCTCATTTTAAATACGGCTGTTTGTGGCCGGAGAAATTTACATGATGACTCTTAGTCGATCACCCACAAAGTGTGAAATGATAACGTGCAAATACTTTGGTTGTTGATGCCTCTCAGTTTGAAATTCATATTTTTGAGGACATAGTCAGTCAGATAGATCTGAATTGAAACACTGGCCTTGTCTGTGAATGGGGATTTCAATACTGGGTGGAATTATCAATTATTATTTACCAAATATCACCATTATTTTTGAGCAGGAGTACATTTGCCATTTTCGTTAGATGTATTCAGTAGCAAAATTGGCTCCTAAATAATTTATGATTGCTCTCTTTGAAAATAGGCAAAAAAAACAAAACAAATCTTTTGATAATAATATTATGGTTCTTAGCTCTGCTTTCAACAAGACTCATTTTGGCAGTTGTTAGATGAGCCAGTCCCATAGACTGTATAAAAATAGGAGGCCAGTCCTCGCCATAAAGAAACATGACCGGGGAAGGCTGAGGGGAAGGTTAGTTCAGTTTTAAGAGTTTGAGTCACGTTTTAGAGCAGAGAAAAGCCTTCTTTATTGTGATGGTTCATTTCTTGTATGTTTGCTTCGATTGCTTTCTACCTCATTTTCCTTTGTTCTTGTGGCACTGAAATTTTAAGGGCAATTCTATAGCAAGGTCTGGCTTACTGCTCTCTCTCTTTCTCTCTTTCTCTCTCTCTCTCTCTCTCTCTCTCTCTCTCTCTCTCTCTCTTTGTGTGTGTGTGTGTGTGTGTGTGTGTGTGTGTGTGTGTGTGTGTGTGTGTGTGGAAGACTTATTTTTAGTTCATTATAAGTAGTGAACCTACTTTCATTTGTGATTGTATAATGTATGTTTTTGGTTTCTAATTGCCATATGTTTGTATATTTAATAAACATATTTATCTAAAATCCAATGTAATGTTCTGTTTGGCTTGTTGGCTGATTCCAGCAGTTTAATGTCCGATTAACCTATCGACAAATTTGTAGATTTAAATTGGGATTATTAGTTTGAACTTGTCTAATAGCTAAACTTTTTTATGCACATGTGCCATTTAGCGGTTTTATGTTGCTTGTTAACTTGGGTGATTTTTTGAAAGGGAAACCTGTTGAAAGGGAATAATCATGGACTGGGCTGGATTCAGAGCTGCCACACTCTAAATTGTGAGTAGATCCTACTTTCCTAATAAAGCATTGTGTGACACACATTATTTATAGAATGTCAATTTTCCTCGAAGACATAAATAATTTGCACTGTGAAGTCCACTTACTGCAAAACCTGAAGGCGGGAAGTTTACAGATATGTGTTTATCATAAACCAGTTTTTTGTCACATAAATTGCTTTAAATCCTTCGCATCCTACTTTAGCACAGGGACATATATAATCTTATGGTATATCTGTATATGCGCAAGCATTCATATGAAAATGGCTGGTTTATATGTCATCGTCACATGACTGCGAATTGATCCAATCCATCACTGATCGCATTCTATTTAGGTATTCATAGCTGATGCACTTGACATGTTAATTTATACTTCATGTACTGTACACATGAACACACACACACAGCTCGTGTATGCAGAATGTATGAGTACAATGCATAGAACAGAGGTTCCGATCAGCTGTTTGCATGACTGGTCAAGTTTTAATTTTGCACCTCAAATCAATCAGCAATTGGTTAATTAAAAGAACTTTCATATATACCAACAGTACTTGCCTTTGCAGGCAGAATGAGATTACTGGGGCTAAAGTTAAAGCCAAGTGAATCATTGGAATTTGAATTTTTAGCTCCCTCCTGGAGAGGTGGATTTGTAAATGAACCCAGTATCAAGGGACATTCTGGAGTACTGTAGCACACATTCATCCTCATGGTTATAGTGGTGAGCTGCATTTGAGATCCTTCTATGAATTAAATATCAGGAAAGATGTAGCTGTGGAGCACACTCATATTTCAAATATTGCTGTGTTTCTGTTACCACAATGGCCTGGTTTCAGTCAGCATTTGTCTTACAAATACAGTGGAACCTAACTTGATACTTGATACTGACCAGTCAACCAAGCTGTGTATGAACCAGGAAGTAGCTTAAACAATGACAACTTTTCAAGCTCCTTATTGTACAATACATATACAGTACTTTGTGCTGTTATCAAAGTGAGCATTAAAAGACAGGTTCAGTATTTCCCGTATGTCTCTCGTGGTTATTGAAGGCTGCACGATTTGCCCCAATGTGCTCCTATTGAAGCCGCATCTGAGGATGCAGTAAAGGCGTATCAAACTCAATTTTTAAGTGAGCGGTTAAACTCCGGTTTCTACTATTCACAATCATCCGAGACTACCCGAAAGTAGGGCCTGGGTTCAAAAATACCGAACCTATCCTTTGAATGAAAACGAGGGACACTTTACATTGATTAGAAAAAAACTGGAAATACACCTCTCCTTCTATAACTACACGCTGGGTCCCTCTAACATCATAAAGCTTCCAATGGAGTGGCATAAGAAATGAAGACACAGGTACTTTTTTTTGGACAATAAAATATGCATTTTCATGCACTCTTTAACTGATTGACAGATTCTGAACAGTCCTAGATGCAGTTTCAGTAAAGGTTGGTGGTCAGAAGCCTCACAGAAAAAAGTCCAGTGTAAATCTAACACTGCTGGTGTACATGTAACACCCGAGGGTGGTCATATGCCTTGTTTATGCCGTCTTCCATGATATGCCACCCCTTGCTTGCTGGGACTTGCATTTCACCCTATCCTTCTAGCTCATGGTCAGTTTCTCAGTAATTGACACTCACAGTATTTATAATATTAGCACGGAGTTTGTAATGTTTTCCTTCCTGAGAATGCAAGACAGCTGGTATTTGTGTTGTTAGCAGTCAACTAAGGTTATTATTATCGGAGAGGGATGGGGTTTGTCCAATAGCACACAGATTCTTCGCAGATAAAGAGATTTGCACTGTGGGTGAGTGAAATGTCAAGGAGGAGGACTTGGCTGTATGTTTTCTTAGCTTTAACCAGATTTGAGTGCAAATAGGCTGGAAAATCTGTGATACATGTTCGTGTTTGAATATTTAATTATAGAGTGTAAAAAGTTGTTTTTTTTAAACACACATTGTACGTGTTATCATTTCATCCACCACTCACCACTATAATTTAATGAATATAAATATGCAACACATCAGACATATAAGTGACAAAAGAAGAATGTGATTGGCTCAAATTTGAATGTAATTTGTGAAAGTGCTCACTCAGTGGTGAATTTATAGAATTCAATCATTTACTAATATAATAATAGTTTAATAATAGTTTAATTCAACCTAATGATTGCTGGCCAGAGACAGCCCTGTTGGGTTATGCAATGTTTACATAATTAAACATGACTGACTATGCTGGTGTTGGAAAGCAGGTTAAGAAACTGACGTATGAATATAGCTCACGCGCATATTAATGTTATTCATCTCAAATGACTGGGTGGTGCAGTCGGAAAATATAATTGGCGTATTTTTTGGGGAGGCGTGTGAGAACAGAAGGAGTACAACTCCTCAGGATTTATAATATAAATACCTGCAGCTACGCACTGTTGGTAAATTATGTTTCTGGATCCTTTCCAACTCGCAGCTCAAAGGAAGTGTAAAGTGCTTCATGCATTATAGTGAAGGTTTTAGGACATTCTAAGGGCTTATGGATTTGTGTGGCTTGGCAATTGTTAGCACCCTTTTTCAAAGAAATCGCAGTCAGAAACATTACATGTTATGCAAGCGCATATGCAATATGCATATGCATATGTGTGTTGTTTTGTGTGTGGAACAGCATATAGAGCTGGTGGTGATTACAACTGTCTAATGATGGTGGATGCATTATGGCTTCCAATCTATATGCAAAACAGTCAGCATGCCACAAGATTTTCTAATTAACAAAATGCAATATTGAACAGTCACTAATAGGTTAAACAAGATAGTTTGACATGCTTTGGCAATCAGAGTTATTTGTCCTTTATTACAAAAGTGTTGACCTTTCATGCAAGGAATAAAATAATACCATAGACATTACAGATATATTTTGATGTAATATTTCTTCTTTAGGGGTATATTTCCTTAATGTAGCCATAGCCCTTTTTGCATGAATGGTATTTAATATGTATTAATGTTTGCAGGCAGCTTTCGACAGAATTAGAATGGCCTTTTGTACACATTTTTCTACATCCTACATCGCATGGCATTTAAAAAGTTGCCTGCAGTTGAAAAACTGAGGACTAATTTGTTTTATGATTCATAATTCCTTGTGACATCAGTAAAACCTAGCTGTAGATGACTTTCAGAAAGCTCTCAGCAAAAACAATAATGAACACCAAGCACTGCGAGGTGAAAGAGACTTTTCCCAGAAGAAGATTGTTATATACCTGATGTACCATTATAAAAACTAATAGTAGCCACACAATGACCACAAGCAAAGCCAAGGATCCAACTTTCAAAGAGTTTTTATATAATCTGAAGTAATTGGTTGTGTATTTTCTCTTAACATTTAAGTAAAATCTGTGTGTGTATTTTCTCATTTGAAAACTGGAGTCGTGCAAATATTTGTGCGTAGAAATGTTTTAATGTTCACATAACATTGAAAACATGGTCATGAAAATGAAAAGAAAATGTGGAAAACAAGGTCCAAACATGAAAGACTCAAAGATTCACAGTGTGGGTTACAACACCGACAGACAGGCAGACGGACAGACTGAATGACAGATAGAGTAGCAAAGTGCTAGCTAAGGTTAACACAAGAAAATGGTTGGCTGTCCACATTTCATTATTCTCCTTGATTCATGAAAAAAAAAACAATAAACGACACCACTCTCAAAACTGCATAACCAAAACAGCACTCGCACAGCGTCCAACCAGCAAAAAGGTCCTTTCTTAGGCCTGAAAGCAAGGCCTTTTATAGTGGCCTCGATAAGTAAGGGGGTGGCATGATTGGGTATCAGCTGCAGCACTTATCCTTCCTGAGAGCGGAGGTGGCACTGCCCAAGGCCCTGCTGCCTGTCTGTGTGTCAGGAATTATCGAGGTTCTGTCTGGACATCTCCCCTCCAGCACAAAGGAGCAGCCCAATATATTTATAATTTGTCTGTGTCAACAATAAAAAAAATAAAAAAAATTGTCCGTTTCGGTAAGCACCCAATGTCAAATACAGTGCAAATATAAATAATAAAACATATGTTGTACCATAAACGAATCCTCCATCCCTCAGTAATCAGTGTAACCCTGTAATCAATATACTTGTACGTGTAAATAGATCAATACAGTGTTACAAACCAACAGGGAAGGCCAGGTTCCACATCCTCTGTGACTGACCAATGATGATTTATTTTATTTTTTATTTTTTTTACGGTTTGTCTTCTGTATTGATATATGTATTGAATGAGGAGGGGGTGTCTTAGGACTTGCAGGTGGATGTTGTAGATAAGAAATAAGTAGATTTGTATGCATTGCTTCTCTTGAAAATATGATGGGGTAATGTCCTTGGGGTACATTAACACAGGCATATTTATGTTTTATATATTGTTTGTCTTCCGTGTTGTTGATTAAAAAAAAAAAATTAAAAAAACTGATGACAGCATGTCTTTACAAATCAGTCTTTTAACCATGCCGTGGCATACACGGTGGCCCCACTGAATAAGCTCCACCGCCTTTGTGGTTCTGGAGATCTTTCCGGGCCTCATTTATCAAATGATCATACCGCCAATTTTGATTGAAAAATGTGCGTTAACACATTTTCACAGAAGATATTGTATGCATTGTTATGAATATGAACGTAGCTAGGGTTAAGTATTTACAAAAGTCCCAGACCTTGCTTGCACACATCTCCTTGTGGTCGAAAAGGTACCATTTGTGTGTTGACAGTCTCTGACGTGATGGCGCAGAGGAGTTATCAATCAACTTAAAGTAATAAAAAAAGAATTGCTCCTGACTTCTGCTGCTTCAGTCAATATAAATCCATGGCATAGCCAAAAATATTAATATAGTGGGGCCTGTACAGAACTAGGCGCGCCAGAACTACCTAGGTGGGTATTCCCAATTGGGTGTGATGTTTCGGCCAAGAGGTCACTGTGGCCCACCCAGCCCTATGTGGTCGATATAAATACATTGTTGGTCTTAGACATCAACCCATACCCTGCCGCTAACCTTAGCTTTAAGGTAGAGGTAAGCCTCGCCTGGTGTTTTTCTATATATGTGTTTGGGTATGTTGACAAAACAAAATCAAAAATCTTAGTATTTCATTTATATAGTGCCTTTCACAAGAAATTAATTTAAAACTTTACAGTGAAACTTTGTTCGGTGACCACTGATTTGCAGCACCCTCCTGGGTATCCAATACAATTGGATGGCAATGTGGTACAGCGATAAAGGAATTGGAGTAATAAACTGAAAGTTGCAGGTTCAAACCCTGGATGTGATATTGTACTTGTACCCTTGAACAAACGTACTTAGCCGGACCATTTTTGTTCATACCCAGCTATATAAATGAAAAATAGTTTATTTTTTTCCTGAATGAATTCCCCTGGATAAAGGGAAATATTAGAGTGTTACTTGGGTTCACTTTTGGTTCATATCTCAGCCAAAAAACTTGAATTAATGTATTAACATGTGCACATTATAACACGTGGATTTACTGACACACTCTGTCATGTATATATTGTGTTTATTTAGATATCAGGGACATTCATTCTGAAACACAATAGAAAATAATAAATAAATAAATAACAATGTGTTAAATTAATTGGCAAGTTTATGTACAGTATCAGTTTCAGTGTATATACAGTGCCCTCCACAATTATTGGCACCCCTGGTAAAGATGAGTAAAAAGGGTTATACAAAATTCACCTTTTGGTGAATTAGCTTAATCTCACACTGCAAAAATGTGAAAAATCCCACCTTTAATTGAAGTTAATTTATTTGGAGAAAAATAAATCCCTCATCAAGAAATAATTATTTTTAACAAAACCACGTGTGCCACAATTATTGGCACCCCTAGAAATTCTTATGAACAAAATGTAACTGAAGCAATTTTTCCATTTATATTTTACTTTTTTAAGTTGATCAAAGTGTTTAGGAACTTCAAACAGTAATCTATGACTTCCTGTTTCACTGGGGTATAAATGTAAGGTGACACAGAGGCAATATTCCCTTATTCATACATGGGAAAGATAAGAGAACACACAAATCAAATGAGGGAAAAGTGTGTTGAGCTTCATAAGTCAGGCTATAAAAAAGTAGCTACTCACCTGAAAATGACCATATCTACCGTTAGGGCAATACTTAAAAAGTTCAGAGCAACTGGAACTGTTACAAACTTGCCTGGAAGAGGTTTAGAAGTTTATTTTGCAGATGGTAAGAGAGGCAAAGAAAATCACTGTTGGAGAATTACAGTGGAAAGTAGCATCTTGGGGTCATCAAGTCTCCAAAATTACGATTAGATGTCACCTCCATGCCAACAAATTATTTGGAAGGCATGCCAGAAAAAAGCCTTTCCTGTCATTTCACCACAAACGTAAGCGCCTGGAGTTTGCTAAACGCTACTGGAACTTTGACTGTAACCGTGTTCTATGGTCAGACGAAACGAAAATTGAGTTTTTCGGCAACTAACACTCAAGGTGGGTTTGGCGTAAAAAGAAGGATGGCTATACCGAAAATAACCTGATCCCCACTGTTAAGTATGGTGTTCTGTGATGTTGTGGGCCTGTTTTTCCTCCAAAGGCCCTGGGAACCTTGTTAGGGTACATGGCATCGTGAAATACCAGGAAATTAAATCTGAATCTGGCTGCCTCTGCCAGGAAACTAAAACTGGATCGTCGTTGGATCTTCCAGCAGGACAATCTGTTACGGTTCCGAGTATGAACTGGACTCAAACGCACGACTCAAACACAGGAAGTTCCAATACTCAAATATTTTATTGCTTCGACCAGAATTCCTCCTGAAGCATAGGGAGAACAAGAAAAGTCAGTTACGGTTCCTAGCAGGAACTGGGCTCAATGCACGACAGACATACAGGGAGCACTAGGCTCTAATAAATTATGCTTCGACCAGAATCCCTCCTGAAGCATAGGGAGAACATATAAGACAAACAGTCCAGATGGTGGGTACAGCAGGGGAACAGCGGGAGCGGGAGAGGCCAGGGGCTGGTGATGGTGACAGGAATCCGGGCAAGCTGAGCAGAGGAGGAGCGGGGAGCGGGAACCAGGGCAGAGCGGATTGGCAGGAACAGTTGCAGGTTAGCTGAGCGGGGTCCCGGCTGGACGTGTACACAGCAGCAGGATGGCAGCAGCAGCACAAGCAGGAAGCAGGCACCGCCGCAGGATAGTAGAGCTGGAGTTCCGGCTGCATGCACACACAGCAGTTGGTTTGGCAGGAACAGCAGCACAAGCAGGGAATACGAACAACTGCAGGTTGGTAGACTCAGAGCAGACAAAAGTTAGTACAGCGAGGCAGGACAGACTGAACAGTGAGAAGCGCCGTTCCTGGCGAGAGCTTGATCAAAACCGGACAGAGTTGAAAGGCGAGTTAACACCTGAATGCAAGACAAGGCTTCCAAAGTGCAAGACAGGACTAGATACAATGTATCCACGAGACAAGATCAGAGGTTTTCACAAGGAGAGTTAACGAACTGGCACAGGACAAAGAACACCGGGTGACTAAATACAAGAATTAACGAGTATCAATTAGGTGCCGTGTGCGAGAGTGACAAACGGAGCAGAGAGTGTGTGGAATGCATGCGAAACGGAGGAGTGGGATAGGCGGAGGAAGAGTAGTGAGACAGAGTGACACGAAAGGGAAAAAACCACGCCCAACCTGCAGCACGAGGGAAACCAACTAGGAAGAGACAAACATGATACGAAAGGAAACAGGTAAAACACGGGATACAAGAGGACGGCAGTGAGAACATCACACAATGATCCATAACATCCTTCCAAATCAACACAAAAATGGTTAACTGAACACAAAATCAAGCTTCTGCCATGGCCATCTCAGTCCCCTCATCTAAACCCCATTGAAAACCTGTGGGCTGAGTTGAAGAGGAGAGTGCACAAGAGAATACCTAGGACTCTACGATGATCTGGAGAGATTCTGTAAAGAGGAATGGTCTCAGATTCCTTGCTCTGTATTCTCCAACCTAATTAGATGTTACGGGAGAAGACGCAGTGCTGTTTTATTGGCAAAGGGAGGTTGTACAAAGTATTAAATGCAGGGGTGCCAATATAAAATTAAAATTAAAAATAATTATTTATTGATGAGGGATTTTTTTTTTCTCAGTATAAATTTACTTCAATTAAAGGTTGGATCTTTCTCATTTTTTCAGTGTGAGATTAAGCTAATTCACCAAACGGTGAATTTTTTATAACCAGGGGTGCCAATAATTGGAGGGCACTGTATGTACATGTATATAATTGAAATTAAAATTTGATTTTGACATATGAACTAAGAATAAAAATATTATTTCTGTGAAACAAGAAAAAATAGCTAACTAAATTTATCTAAAATGTTGACAATGTTCAAAAATTCCTACACAAGAAAACATCTAACCTTATTAGTTAGCAGGTGAGACTAGTACCCCACGCTTAAACTGGCTGGTTTGTGAAGAAAGGGAGGGAGGGAGAGTGAGAGAGAGAGAGGGAGAGAGAGAGGACTGAGAGGAGAGTGACGGATTTGTACATCTGCCTGAGAACCTACAGGATGCAACTCCTGATTGGGCCATCGATCAATCCAGTTGTGGCCTTGGATGCAGTCCAGGCTCAGAGAGTCTGGCTGAAGGGCATTTCTGGAACTGCTTTGTTTCTTGAAGAAAACCATGTAAATTAGTTTACTGTCCTCCCATATCATTGTCCATTCAAAAGAACCTAAACAGGCCTTCTTGTTTTGAATTTAGTATGCCTAATAATAATAATAATAATAATATGTTTAAATAAGTAGTTGTATAAATATCTTGGAAGTCCACAATTTTTTGTTTTTAAGGATTGTATATGACCCAGTATTGCGATAACCAGGATGTCAATTTCTCTTGGAAGTCATACTATTCTCCCCAATGATGCTACATGCTGCACAGCGAGGGAACATGGTTGGGGTACCCTTTCGCACACAAGAGTCTACTGCAGTGAATTTGAAATGTATTGGAAGGATAAACCCCTTGAGACGAACCTTCTTGTTTTCAAGGGGTTCCTAAGACTGGCCACTTCTTTTTTTTTTTTTTTTTACGTTTTATTTGGTAGGAAAGTCAAGCAACAGGTGGCAAAGAATTGTCTAAGATTAATGTCAGGACATTGTTTATTTATTTTTGCTTTTATTTATTAGTTTATTTGACAGGGACAGTGCACATTAATATCATTACTGAAAATGTGCCAGAGTTAGCCAGAAAGGCTCGTTTCCATCTCTAGTCCCCGGACAGGCAGTAAAAAACAAACAAACACAGGCAATAAAATACATAGCAGACATTACAGACAGACAATACCTGCACTAAGAAAATTCAACATATAATAGATAAAAGATGGGGAGAAGACATGTACTATCAAAACTAATAAAAGAATAAATAAATATACAAACAAACAAAGGCCAAAAGGGTTATTTTGTGTGGGCCTAACAATGCTTTAGTGATTGTAACTTTGATCGTTAATGAGCCACCATCTCAACTGTGTACAGAAAGAACGGTAAGTGGTGCAGTTTCTTATGAACTCTGGTATGTTGTTCCATTCCTGGGAAGCTGTAACTGAAAATGTCAATTCACTGAAGGTATTGAATGGTACAAGACAGTCTCCTCTTACAGTGCCTCTGGTGATTTGGCTAAAATGTGAATGCTGAGTCAGGAAGGTGCCGAGTGGAGTAGGGGCCAAGTGATGTAGTATTTTATAAACAAGAGGTTTGCAAATTTGATCATGTTTTCCCAGCTCAAGAGATTGTGATTTCTTCGAATATTGCAATGGTGGTATCGAAGTGGCTTCCTGTCGAGTATCTTTATTGTTTGTTTGTACAGTGATTCTATGGGGTTGAGTGTGGATGAGTTAGCCTGCCCCCAGCTTGTCACACAGATCATTGAGTTCATAAACATTATGGCTGCATTTAGCATTCATTAACATTCATCTAGAGTCAGTCAACATTTTCTTAAAATTTACAAATAAATATGTGTTCCTTTTTTAAATTTCAAACTGTTCGCCCATTTTGGTTCGCCAAGTTAAGGACAAATTATGGTGATTTAAGGGCAAATTTTGATCAAATGCAGGGTTTGGGCAGATTTTCTATAGTGCTACAGACTGAGCCATTAATAAACACAGTAGTGAACTGCATCAGTACTGCATAAAAGCCTCATACCATCATTATTCCCTAAGTCATAACTCCAAGGCAGGCCATTAGCTCAACACAACATTCTCCCCTCGCATCATTATATGCTCTCCTACAGACGAACCAAAAACCTTACCTAATCATCAGACATAGCAAACTGTGTCAGGCACTCAGCAGCATTCCAGCAATGTGTATACAATAGGCACCCAATCATTGTTCTTAATTAAATTATTTTTTTACTCGATGCTTTTTCTCCCCAGTCGGGAATGTCCAATCATAACCAGGCTGCTGCAGGCACCGTAATCTCTGGTGTCAATTCAAGAGAACGCAGACGAGCCTGCTTTCTCCTCCAAAGCGTGTGATGTCAACTGCTTCGTATCACACCGCAGTTCACACGCCTGGCTTACACAGGCATGAGTTGGAGGTCAATAGGCTAACTTGTGGGCGCTTAATAAGTTCAAGGGGTTACCGGTGGGTAATGAGACGCTGTCATGCCGGCTGACTGAAACCCTCCCGTCCCTGGCAGCGCTACAGCCAGCTGTGCGCCGCCCCGCGGTGTGGCTGACTGCAGTCAGCACTGGCAGATCCAGTACCAGACCATGTGGCCTATCGTTCACTGGAACAATGCATTATCAGGATAAGCCACCCGACATCTCCCTTAACCCTCATATTATGTTTGGGGTTCAATTTAATGCAATTCAATGTTTGACGTCTCAAAAACCAGTTCATGAATTAATTATATTTTATTGAGATTTAAAGAGATACTGCAGAGGCTTTTCTAAGGCCTTTTTTACCGCTTCAATTTGAACTGGAACTCGTGAGTGGGTGTGGTCATATGACGATGGTGCCACATAGTCATATTATGAATATTCATACGGTCAAAGAGTGAAAGGGTGAGTCGTAATATTAACGTTAGCAGTAATACAAAGCAATTCACATTTGAACTTGAACGAACTAGTTAGCAGTAAGGGTTTCAGTCTCAAAGAGGAAAAAAACCCGTTGGTCTCTGCTTTTATACCACGTGCCCAGCCGAGACCACCCCTAGGATCACCTCAACTCCACCCATTTTTATGTTAAGGATCTTCTGACGTCACGAATCCCCGGAAACTAGCGTATTGGTAAGCCTACACAAAAACTCAGATAAAACTATTTTGACTAAACATTAAAAATTAGATTTTCGGACATAAACAGTTGTGTATGATCATAATCTAACCCAAAACATCGGTTTTCAACGGGAAAAGTCGGTTTTTGACTGCAGTATCACTTTAAAGTGAAAGCAATTTTTGGCGTCAGGCTCTGCCCCTTATCACTTCCTGTTTGCATAATATTTTTTTGATATATAAGCCAGCCAAAATAATATGGAGTAAACTTTACGGATAAAAGGCTATAGTCAATTGGGAGACAAAATGTGACGCAGAAAGGAAGATATTTCTATTACAATAGTCTTGTGTCAGTTTAATTTGAGGGGATTCATTTGACCCCAGACATAAAAGGTGTCATAAAATGTCCACATAATATGAGGGTTAATAACACGTTTGAAGAATGAAGTTCTATTTGTTTTTATATTCTCAACGAGAATAAACTTATTTAAACTATTTCTCTGTGAATATATACATAGATCTGGGGAAATATAGGAGCTACTGTACATGTACAGTATGTGTGGCATACCCAAAGGAAATTGTTTCAATATACCAAGCATTTAATAGACGGACTGTCCAAAGAAAGTTTCAAGATGGTGGAAGCAGGAGCTTGTAAGTATAAAAGTGCATTCAAAAACCTGGCACTCAGTGCGGCGTTGGCCACACATCACAGCCAAGGGAAAAACGAGTGGTTTGGGATAACCTGCACACATACACTCAAGCCAACACTCGAAACTAAAGCCCGTTATCAAAAAGCAATTACAACATGACCTCAGAAACCACAAATAACAAAAACTAAGCTTAAAACTTTTTGTATCTTTCTTTTTTTAAGTATAACGAGAATAACAAAGTTAACAGTTTATGGATACACTGTAGGTTTCAGTATTACGGCGATGAATAATAAATTAACAAGAAAGTACAAGTTCAAGTTGAAGACTCAAGGTCAATTATCGGTTCACTGGAGGTCCAGTAGAAGCTCAGTAACCAACTCAGAGCCTTAGTCTTTGTCAACCTTGCAGAACTTAGAAGACTGACTCTTCACAACTTGGTTCTAACTCTTCACAATTTAACTTCGTACATGTGATGTAAACTGGTCATGAAGTATCGCTGTGTAGTGGGGAAAGGAAACGAGCGTTGAACGTTTGCTACAGGATACGAAGCAAACAAACTCTTACTTCCTTCACCTTTACTTCACTGCAGAAACAATAAGAGTATAATTAGTTCACTTAGCTGGAGAACATTGGTCTTTAGCTCAGTAGGCTAATCATATCTCTTGCTGTGCTGAGCAGCTGTGGTTTGAAACTGGCAGCAGAGCTAACCCCATTACCCTAAGAAGGTTTTGTTCTGTCATGATAAATTTATGACAAAAGGAAAAAGCCTTCATTTTTTTATGTTATGATGATAATTGTTTATGTAAATTAAAATGTAATCAAATTTGAAATTATGTTTTCATGCCACTTCAGTTGATGTGAGACCTTGACACAAGACAATCAGTGTTGTGGTCATATCTCAAATTCAAACCTGCGTTGTTACATTTTATATAGTTGCTCTTTAGAAGATTCCCTTCCTTTTATTATGTTCGATATAGAGATATGAGATGAGATATAAACTCTAAACGAAGCATTTAAAAATGATTAAACATGAATTTACAAGGTATATTTATAAAGTATAGCAAGAATCACCGTCTGAGCGTCATTGTTCACATGGTATCGTTTGAAATATACACCAACACATTTATTTTTAATTTATTTAATTCATTTCTATATTTGTATTTTCTTTCTTTCCATGTTTTTCAGGTTAAACATAATTCAGTGCATATTGTAGAATACTCAGTATACTTGACCAAACCATTTTTATGACAGCTTTCTCTAGGGCAGGGGTGTCAAACTCCAGTCCTGGAGGGCCGCAGTGTCTACAGGTATTTGTGGTTTCCTTTCAATCAGCACCCAGTTAAAGCATTGAGAACAAGGTGTGTGGACTTCTTAGCCAATTAGTGACTTAAATTAATCACTTGTGCTTAAACGCACCAAAATCCAGCAGACACTGCGGCCCTCCAGGACCGGATCTTGACACCCCTGCTCTAGGGCATTCCATTTAAAGTGACATTACCTATCTTTGCACTGTTGCTATTCTGGCATAGACATGTGCGTTGTGTTGTCTTTGTGAAGCAGAAGTGAAAAGCTCCCGGCTTGTTGTTCTTTACTCGTGGCTCTTCGGCCGAAGGGTATAGATTTACATGCTACCGAGGTCTGTTTTACAAGTGGCTGCAAAAAAACGAAAGCAATTAAAAATATAAGGCAGATAAATCAACCCTTTTCCCCTCGAGGTTTCCTGCAGCTGCAGTGCATTCTGGGGTAATATCGCTCATTCTGCTTAGTCCCTATACAGCATGCCCGTCTCCCTGCTTCCCGCGCTGTGTTTATTTCTCACCTTCATCACTGGTATTTGTCACTTGACGACATGGTGATTGGCTGCATGAGGAAGGTATCGAAGAAGCACTTAAATTGTAAATTGGTGGCAGGGGGCAAGTGGGCGAGTTCAATATTTGTCCGTTGTAAGCTGATGCTCGCCGCGCGCGGGCGCCACGCCAAAAGTACGGCTCTCAGACATTTCCCCAACAAGCAGATCAGGAGGCAGAACTAATTCGGGCTTTTCCCTCCTCTCCATCAGCCTAATCGTAGTACAGTACCATGTGGCATGGCTGAACATTCAACACAGAGCTGATTTTTTTCTTGCTTTCTCCCCCCCCTATTTGTATTACAGCACCTTGTTTCTAAAATGTGTACCCCTGAAATCAAACGGTTGTCGTTTGTCTTCTTAATATACGTACAGTATGTAACCTGCCACATATTGGCACATGTTCATTTTCTGTAAGTAGATAAATAAATACTGAAGCAACTACTGAAATATATTGAGAATATCTGTTCTCACGCTGCATGTTGCCATTTGTAAAGCATAGTACTTGCTGAGTACCATAGAGAAATATAGAGAGCCAAGGCCAAAAACTAGTTCCTCTGCCAAGGATAATAATTTTCCAGAAATAATTCTTCCAAATGCTTTCTGCTGGTAGTGATCTATGTGCGTAAATATTTTAACTTGAAACCGGTTTTTATGGTCAGAAGAGACCAAAATGTAACTTCGTTAACCGCCGTGGAGTTAGCATCAGAAGAAGGACATGCGTGTTGAAAAGGACATCGTACCTACAGTGCAATACTGTATTTGCACTGGATTTTTGAAGTTATTGGGTTGTTTTGCATCCACTAGCTGTGGTGCTTTTTTGTGTGGAATTGTGAGCTCCAGCAATAAACTGACTGCAAAATTGGTGTTTTGCAATGGCCGTCTCAGCCTCCAGACTTGAACTAAAATAAAAGAAAGTGGGGTTTGAACACGTATTTCTTGTTTCAAACTGTATTTTGCAGTAAGGACAAAGTATCTGCAATTCAATGCAATTGATTATCTGTGCATCCAGGACAACAATGCTTACCCAATTAAAATGACTGAAAGATGCGTATTTACTTGTCTCTCTCCGATTATCACATTTCTATGAATATGAAGGGTTATTATTTCTAATACCCTTACTATTTGCAAGCATAGCGCTGAGCCTGAATAAATATGCACTATTGCTGGCATGGAAAGTGTATTTGCTTCCTCTAACACAAACAAACTGCATGTGCTTTATGAGGAGAAACTGTTGAAGATTCCTGAGAGTCTACATAAATAGTGTATTCTAAACCAAACTGGTAAAGGTTGGCCTGGTTCCAAAGAATGCATCTGTCAGCGTTCTGTTCAATGTACCTGTCCTGTACAAAGAAGTCCCTGGAGATGTTTCTAGTTTTTGGATGAGTCAACCTTGCAGAACATAGTTAACAGCACAGGACTGACAACAAGATAGTTACATTTTTGATGAGTATCCATTTTTGATGAGTCAACAGTGGACCAAGTCAATCATAAACCATGTTACTGTTACTTCAGAGATAACATCTTGGTGTGGGGAGGTGGGGTGGGGTGGGGTGGGGGGGGGGGTGATGCAATAGGATTGAGCTATCATAATAATAATAATAACAATTATTATTATTATTATTATTATTATTATTATTATTATTATTATTATCAGTTCTCTGTGATGGATTGGCAACCTGTCCAGGGTGTATTCCTGCCTCTCACCCAATGCATGCTGGGATAGGCTCCAGCTCCCCCATGACGCTAATCAGGAATAAGCGGGTTAGATAATGGATGGATGGATTATCAGTTCTGACGATTTATTAATATGAGCCAACATTCCGTCGCAAACCACCTGGTCTACGTGCCCAGTTTCAGCGCCCCTTCTCCCCAGGCCCTCCCTGCTCCTTAGGCTAAATTAGTTTCAGCATCCCAGTCCGTGAGGCGAGTCCAAGGTCAAAAATGTACCTCAACCATTCCCGAGCACTGTGGCTCCAGAGGGGTTGGGCTGTACCCACCCAGTCATGGGCAAGGATGCGATGAGTAATGAGGCAGTGCTGGGAGAGGCTGCGTGCTGGATCCCTGTCGCCCCCCACCCCCACCCCCAGCCCTGCTGAGAACCCCCGAGTCTGACTGCCTTGGCGGCGGTGGCTTTGATTCTGACTGCCTCGGTGGCGGTGGCTTTGATGTGCGCGCTTTCTGACGGCCGCCTCCCTTTATTTCACCAGCATAAGCAATGCGCTGCCCGCTCCTTTCATTTCCCAGCCGAGGGTCCCGGAGTGAGCCGTCCGCTATTTATAGAGAGCGCTTGTTCGCGGCGCGCGTGGGGCCGGGAAGCAAACTTTTCCCCGCGTGTCGTGTCACAAGGCTTCGCCGACAGAAGTTGCCTGAACCTGAGAGAATGCGACTCCTCTGACCTTTGGCGGAAAGAAGAAAAGGAACCGCATTGTAAACAGCAACATATAAGCAGGACAAACTTTTTTTTAAATATATATAATTATTTTGGAGCGTCTCCAGGCATTTCCTAAGGGACATGTTGATGAAAATTTTATTACGCAACATAAAATGGCCACGGGCATAAAAACTAAAAGAAAAAACGCAAGTGAATATATCATTGCACACAGAGCACAGTGGCTCATTTATCCTGCAGAATGCATAGGCAACATAATAATAGTGATCCCTGTGCTGCGAGTTGCTTACTTTGCACGCTCGCGCATAAAAGCTACTGTGATTTTGGGGCGAATATAAACCGGCCATCTTTAATTATACAACAAATTAATTGCGCTCACAGATTTCTCAGACATCGTAACTGTGCTAAAACACATTCCAACAGAGACTGTGTAAATGCAAATTGGCTCAGCGTTGTGTTGACAGTTCTATATAGTCTTCCAGCAACTATTGCAATGTCTTGGTGCCCAGGTAGTATGTGCTGCCCAAAGCTTTTCTTCAACACCAATATGTATGCAGTCTTCCTTCAAAATGTAATCTACAGCTAAACTTTAAGAGGCCCTCTGGCCAATGGTAACATCCAAGTGTCAAAGCTTTTGATGTAGGAATATTGCAATCATGGAAATGCCACGGTCGATATTAGGCATGAAAACGTTCCACCTAATTTCAGAAACTGTTGAAGAAACTATTCGTTTTGATTTTATGGTGACTACAGATGGAATAATTTCAGTCTGGAGACTCTGGACATTGGCATTGTTACCATTGGCAGAGCCATTTTCCATATTCTCTGTGGCATTTGTGGAATTTATTTTCGTTCTTTTTTTGCGACAAATATTTTTTCATGTCTGAGCGATTTATCTCATAAAATGTGAATCAAATCATTTTTGAAATTTCCATGGGAATCAATTGAATTGCTAGCTCCGCATTAGCACAAGTGTTGCCCATGCAGTGTTAAGCCATGTCAATAGCCCACAACAGAAGAGTGTGCAGTTCTGTAAGGATACCGGGTGCAGAGACTCCCCAACATGTACGCCGGTCCCGAATGGCCCAGTCTCAATCTGTTTCCTTATACCTTATACAGGAGTATGTTTGCCGTGTTGGAGTCACCACTCAGTGTAGACCAAGGGATCTTACTACCTTTGACAGTGACATTCCCCCCATAAGCATCTCTGTAAACTTATCCTTTTTCACTTCCACCATTTTGGATTTGTTCCCAGACGGCATAATTTATTCATACGCCACGCCCCATTGCTAAACGGTGCACAAAGAGCGGACATCGCATGAGTTTGACATGCGCGCAACTAAACGGCCACACCAATGCGCAGACTGTTGCCTGTGATTGTGCGACAGAGGTGGGTGTTGCGGATGTAGTTAAATGAACAACTAGCGGGACTCAGTTATGATGAATACATATTTCTGGGGGGGGGGGGGGGGGGGGGGGGTTGGCTCTAATCTAAGTGTTGCTTTAATGCCTCCTAGTTCAGTTCACCTTTAAATTGCACAGATTCATTTTTATTTTTTTTCCCTGCCACTAGCGCAGAGCGGCGTCGTGCTTAGCCCACTGCACTCCCAAGATTCCCAGGTGAGAAAGTCTTTGCTTGTACTTCGCCGTAATTGCTCCAAAAATCCAATGACATGAATGCATTAGAGTAGGTTCAAAGCCCATTTTATTGATGTAATTTAGCATTGCACATTACACTAAACTGTCTGCTAAGCAAATTCATAATATTGTTATGAATCACACGCGGTGGCATCTTATGTCAGGTATTATAACATCACTGCATAAAGCAAATGTGAAATATTGTGTGAGATACTGGAGGTGGGGAAAAATATCTAATGGAGCCAAGGATAATAAGCTTTCCATTTTTTTATTTTAGAACCCTGTTGGACAAACACTTTATCAGTCTTCCCAAGAGAAACTGTGTTTGCGAGAAAAACAGTAATTTCCTGTGTATTTGCTTTTGTGTGAGATATTGCCGCGTATGAATTCAGCAGTGAGGACAGACAATAGGTGAAGGAACAAAAAAACCCAAGTGTAATTCCGCCGAGATCCTGCAGCCTTTAGCGGTGAATTACCGGCCGCCGTGTGCCAATCTCTCCTGGCTTCCCATTACCACTGATAGTTAGAGCTCTGATTTGGGAGTCATCCACTCACTGCAGCCAGTATTGTCTTAGGGCATTTATTGTTTGCCATTTGCTTGCTTGTTCCACAGCCACTGGCGTAATTAGCTCCTCTCAAAATGCTAAAAAATAAAGCTTTTTTGGCAGTTCATCATTGTTCAGTGTGGCAAAGACATTTGGATTACGGCGTTTATCATTTGAGATACCTTATAAAAATGAGAATTTATGCAGGGTAACGCTGGCAACAACCCTCTCTCCATTTTCTCTTTAGAACTAGGTTTGTTATACATAAAGGGCCTAATTTACTAAGACCTTTAGCATGTGAAAAAACCTTTTAGCACACGCAAAACTAATAACACAACCATTGATTGGTGCAAAAGAAATACCATGACCAATATTGGTCATGTTATTGGTTTTGCATGTGCTAAAAGATTTTGCACATGTTAAAGATCCTAGTAAATCAGACCCATAGTTGTCAACGTGCGTATTTGGTTGTGGCAGCTGAGATTAGAATAAGGCATATCTCCTGTCTTGTTAATAAATTATACTATTAATATATGGAAACAAAAATACTGTCTTCAGAAACCATTTGAAGGTTAAATGAATTCACCTCCCCTTCCCTCACACCATTTAAAAAGTTTAGATATGAATAATTTCACGTTTGTTCAATGCTGTGCTATTCATTTCAGATCTGTAAATATGCAAATATGCAAACACATATGTCAGAAAAAGTACAAAGAACCACTTTGATGTGTATAGGGAGACTGGTGAAACCCACGCAATGACTACAGGGACAACATCTGCACCGAACTCCCAGAATGCATCTCAATGCGTAATCCACTCTACACCATTGCCCCTGAGTGACAATGTGTTCCATTGTGACATGCAGAGCAGCTGCTGGAGATTCAAAAAAAAAATTTTTAAATAAAATAAAGTTATTCGATGCAAGTTCCATCAAAAATCATGCAGTTCTGTTTCATCAGGATAAAAGATGAAAACCAGAGGTTGGCCTGGTCACAGAGACTTCCTGTGAGCTTACATTAAAGTGGCCAGGTCAACGTGACGTTGACTACTGCAGCCATTCAAGACTAATATTAACCTATTTTCCTTTTTTCACCTGCGTGCTTTTGAAAGTGCTTTATGAAATGTCTCTTCTGGGAGAAGTTGGCTATTTCTTCTATTAAACTTAGTCTGGAGAGAGTGGCTAAGCTAGTGGATTTTACCCTGCTTTCGCTAAAATTGAAGTAATTTAATTTCAGCCACGTTTCCTTTTAACGCCACCTCTGGATGAAAGGAAGTGAAACAGCCCTTTTAGCGGATGTTCCCGCCGCCAGCAGCATTCGCAGCGGTATTCATCCAGCTTTTTGCAGTTAATGGGAAAAAAAAAGAAACACAGGAGACCAAGGCCGTGAGATCTGGAGAGTTGCTGTTGGTGTTTTGGCTGCCCGAGATGGCGCTCGCACTTGTTAACGGGGCCTAATTTTTGTTTTTCATGAACACGTGAACGAAGCAAAGCCAGGCGTTTGCCACAGGCTGCGTTTTAATTAGAATTAAAATCGCCCGGCCTGAGGTCACAGGCAGAGAGGGAGGTAGCCCAGTACAGGGCTTGGATACTTTGAACTGACATTACTGTGGTACTTCTGCGCTTCTGGGGAAGCATAGCATGCTCGGAATTTCCAAGATAAAGCAACAAAAAAACAGGGCTGAGGTGCGAAGGCTTGAGTAAACATCAACAACAAGCCTCTCCTTTCTGACAATGTTACATCAGCCACAATACTCAGTATAAATCCCAGTGCTGCCATTACTGCTTGAAAGCAACAAGTTAGTTTACACAAGGCTTGCAACCATATAAGAATGGATCATATATAGTTCATATTCACCATCAGCCACCAGTATAAACCCTTCTGTGCAGTCATTACTGGTTATAAGGAGCAAATGACTTTATGCAGGGCTTACAACCATTTAAGCACGGTTGATCACAGTTCTTGTTTCAAGTCAGCCAAAATCCCCAGTGCAGAACCCACTATGCCACCATTATTGGTTAAACGCAACAAATGATTTCACACATGTCCAGCCAAGTTTGAATCTGAGGAGACGGAGGGAAAAAAAATCTGCCGCTCTGGACTTAAAAGCAGGCCTAAAGCTTGTATCATCTATATCCCAACCATAGAATAAGAAGATCCATCTTAAACAATCACCTAACTGTCACAGAACATCAGAAACAAGAGACAGTCTGTTTCTTTTACTGTTGAGGAGTATCAGAAGGCACTGGAGAGACAGGCAAATCAAGTTGATCTAGAAGGGAAAAAAAGGCAAAGCCAAATCCACTTAAAACCAAGCTCTTATCCGGCCCAGAACTACGCCAATAACCACTGTGGCCTTTACTGCCAGGAGAAGAACTTTCCCCTCTCTCCTTATCTTGCGGTGGCACGGCAGGCAAGCAGGGCGGTAATAAAACATCTGACAGAAACATATGGATCATCGTTCCTCCGGAGGAAGATGCAACGGGAGTAACCGCCTTCAGTCAAAAGGCAATCTTTAACCCCAAACCCAGTGTATAATGCACCAATCGCGCGTCGTTTTTGTTTTGTGTGCGTTTTTTTTTCTTCTTCCCCCTTCTTCTTCTTCTTCTTCTTCTTCTTCTTCTTCTTCTTCTCCCCGTCACTCTAATTGGTTTTAAAGATGCAGAAGAGGCACGGGATTGTATTTTGGGCCATTCGATTCATTTCAGGAACAAACGTATCTCCGAACCGCAGCTCCTGCACTTCACTCCTTGCGCCCGCAGGATAAACGAGAAGAAGCGCTCACAGCCGGCCGCGGGAACGCGTCCAGCTCACGCTCTCTACTGGCGCAAATCTAATCACCGCAGGCGCTCATTTTCAATCGAGTCCTATTTTATTATTATTCCTACTATTACTTTATTTATTTATTTTTCGCAAAGCTCTGTAATGGATTTATGAATTTGCCGTTGCGCAACAACAGCGAACGTGAATAAATGCAAGCTTTATTCAGGCTTATGTTGTGGAACAATGAATACACACGGAACTCTGAATATTTGATATTAGCAATGTGATGCCGGCAGAAGGGGCACTTCATTTTATGCGCGAGCACAAACACGCACGCGTACAGCAGGACACCGTGGTTGCTGTACCAGTAAAATGTGTTTGCTTTTGAATACATGAATGAACGCATTTGGATTGGCATACATTTGCGAGTGCTTAGAATCCTACCATATGGTGAAATTGGCTGTGGTTATGTACTGTATGTCTTCAATACTGATGCTCAGAGGAATGCAGCCTGTACTATTTGTAAACATTAAGGGAACAAGCGGACTGAAAGAATATACCTTACCCGGACCACTTCGCTAGGACTAACCCGAGATAAGGACCCCATGCGCACCTTACAATGTGTAATTGATGGGAGGGTATTTATTTACCGTGCTTTGTCTGTATTTCCTTTTGACTCTGAAGAAGACGTCGTTGACGTTGAAACGTCAGTCCCATTAAAGCACTTTTTGCTCTGAGCTCTGTGTGCTCCAGTCCTCCTTATCTCGGGTTAGTCCTAGCGAAGTGGTCTGTACTACAAAGCAGGATTACTGAGTTAGCTGGATAACTGCACTAAAATAACTGGTAAAACCCGGAACCCTCCCAAGACCTGGAACATGGACAGAAGTAAAAGCAGCTGTTCTGGGTTTCATTTAGTGCAGTTATCCAGCTAACTCAGTAATCCTGCTTCGTCATATATCCCCTTGGTCCATAATGATGTACATGGCCATCGTGATGAGACCGTAAACAACAGTTTTAAACACACATGATAAGACGAGTGTATTGAATTTTTTTTTGTATTATTTTTTTTTAGTTAAGAGATATCCTTAAATGCAACTTGTTTACCTACTATGCACAGAACACATTACCTTTGTCCTTAAGAAGAACATTTCCTTAAGAGATTGATTTTGCATGGTGCCAAACAGTGATCCACAGGAGTGATATTACCTTGCCTCGCAATGATGTACTGTATCCTACCCTAAAGATGACCTGCAAGAATCATGCAGCACTCAATATCAGACTTCATTCAGAATGTGTAGAGAAAGGATATTGAGTGCTGTGTGCAGAATAAGTCTTGTTTGTGCATTTACATTACAGTTACATTTAGGCATTTAGCTGACGCTGTTATCCACAGTGACGGTTTGGGGAAAGTGCAAGCGCAAAGCACTGGGGAAAGAGCAGAGGTCGTGCCTGTAAGGGGGAGGCGAATGGTTCGGAGGTCCAAATGCAACTAAAGGGATTCTTTAAGTGTCCAATTAAGTAAACCATGACAGTGCCTGGTTATCGGTGTCACTACCGATAATAGAAGGCTCTGGAAACGAACGGAAGGTATAAGCAGGTGTGTGCTGTGACTCTGATACTTGGGGGGTCGCTAATGGAGGAAAGGCCTACGGGAAAAGGCACTAGGCTGCTTTCGGAATGGCTCCCTATTGGCTTTATAGTGCACTGTTCAGGGAATCAGCCATTTTGTAGGATGTCAATTCTCAGTTTTCTCAATTGAGAATTTGGAAACCAACAAAATAGCCAATCCGCTAAATAGTGCACTATGAAGTGCATAGGGAGCCATTCGGAACGCAGCCTTAGTCTGACATGTGCAGCTTTTTGGGTGGGGGGGGCTGGGGGCTGCAGGTGACCAGAGCTTTCAGAGGAGAGCGCTGCAGTCGCACGGAATGATTTAATGCTCGAAGGAGCCTGCCCCTGGCTGTTCATGTGAGCAATCATTTAGCATAATAATTGATGTGTTATTAAGACAAAAGCACAAAAATATTTTTTTTGGCACCCCAGGAAGGGGGCTGTCTCTCCCCGGTCTAAACAAATAAATATATTCCTTTGCAGACCTTCATAAGGGCAGTGAAACGCCGACAGTTTGGAGAGTTGCCATGGAAACATGATAAATGCACTCGGAAATCAAAACAACAGCACATTATTAATATTATATTGAATATACGGGGGGGGGGGGCATTTGAGCAGGTTAAAGTGTATTTCGTTCTTGATTTTATTTATAACCAAAAAAAGGTACTTCATATGTTGGGCTTCGGAAACTGTGTGTGCGTGTGTGTGTGTGTGTGTGTGTATGCGTGTGTGTGCATGCGTGCCCGCCTGCCTGCCACACCCCCCTCCCAACCCCCCCCCATTCCTGTGTGTGTGTGTGTGTGTGTGTGTGTGTGTGTGTGTGTGTGTGTGTGTGTGTGTGTGTGTGTGTGTGGTGTGTGTGTGTGTGTGTGTGTGTGTGTGTGTGTGTGTGTGTGTGGTGTTTTTTTTTTTCTTTCTTTTATGCAGTCATTATGTTGGTACAGCGTTCCCTTCTTAAATTCCCCTGCCTTCCATTTTCCCAGTTTAAAAGTTTGCTGGTAAAAACGTCCCTAGATTTGAAGAAAACTTTATTTTTTTTTAAATGGATTCGGATCACTTCGGTCAAGCTGGAATTGATTATTTTAAAGCACTCGCTGCTTTTCCCCCTTTTTTAAAGTGCAGAATATGCAGATGAAAAGGTGTGGAGGCGAGATGAGTCCAATCATTTGGCTCGCGAGAGTGCTTTATTCTCTTCGCCCGTGTGAGATAAAACACGTACAAAGCGCCCACCGTCGCAGCGAGGATTCGCGAGGACCTGATCTTTCAGATGAACCCACCGCCCTCTGCCAGGTAAAAAAAAAAAGATCTTCTGATGTCCCCCTCCAACAGGTATCTCCCCCAGATAAGGCCAGACGAAGCAGGAGTGTAGAGCTACCTGTCAATCAACAACGACAATATTTTTTTAAAGCAGCCTACAACCCGCGGTTATTTATTTTCTCCGCGTTTCGCACGTCCGCTCTTATTCCCGGGCCCCATTCCATCACAGCGATGCCGTTTTCGGAGAGTAGACGTCCCATAAAGCAGGCGCGGCCTTTCTTTTCTCCCCGTCCAGCCGGCAGAGCTCCGCAGGCGTTTCTTAAACAGCTGGCGCAAAGCAGACCGCTGGAGCCCGATCAACCGGGAGGCGGACTCGCGCGATGGAACATTGCCGAATGAATCCCGCCGTCCCCGCGAGACATTACGCCCAGAAGCATTGTCCTTAGTCCGATAGCCGGGACCGCTGGCCGCAGTCAGCGCTCACGTGCTCAGCATTCAATCAGGAGCAGTGTTTCGATGCGACTGGCCGCGTACGGTAATTCGTGAAGCCGAAGCCAGTGCGTGGTTTGTTTGCGTCCTACCATCACACTTTCTGCTTTCTGTGATTCCACACCCTCTCGTGCCCTTTCAAGTTCTTTATTGAAATTGAATACATTTGAAGAAGACTTTGTTTTGAACGAAAACCAAGCAAAGAAATCGATTTGCTAAATCTACAGAGGATTTGCATTATCAGCAACATGCATCGTTGCTAATTTCACTTTTGGTCCTTTCGGCTGAGGTCTTTGAGAATGTGTTAGAACGTCTCAGGACACTTGGTATTTACACTTGAGTGGAATCAATAATGATTTTCCCATTCTAATAAAATAAGGTTTGCTTCTGTGTGTATGGGGTCCGGCATGTATAAGTAATTTACCCAACCCCCCCCCAGTTCCAATTGCTCCAGCAGGACTAGACTACTCTTACAGTCTGTATCTTTGCTTGATGCACAACACTTTCTGGTCACTTCACTGCGTAAAAGAGACATTGTCTCCCTGGGGGATCGTTTTTCCTGTATATGAGACATCAGTTCACCCTATGCGCGAATGGAGCTCCTTGCAACCCCCTGAGAAGTTTAATAACTTACAATTATTGACTCTGCTCAGGGCCTTGTTTTTTCCCTCTATAACAAATTCATGAATTCTAAAAATACCCCCCTTCCTTATTCCTTCTGTTCGAGACAAGGATCTCCGTGCTTTAAATGGGAATCGGGACTGGGGTAGTATTATTTGAATTATTCGAAGACCTTTATCCTGAAGGGCTGTCTTTTTTCATGAAATTTGAGTTATTGTGAGATCAGCGGCGTGGTTGCACAGGGCTAGTTGTGGCACGTCGAATAGTTGGTCTTGATTTTTGATTTTGTAGTTTTTTTTTTTGTAGATACCATTTGACCACCCCTGCACCCCTGTACATTGTGTGGAAAATAACTTAAATATTTTAACATAGTATAAAATAAAATACTTTAAAATAGTGGACCGTGAAGCACCTCTTTTAAAAACTGTGAACACATAAGGCAATAAGTCTCCTTAAGAGGTGATTTATGTTAAGGGAAGGCAATTATTGCTGAATGTGTGGAGCCTTGAATCCAAATGAAAAACCATCTTTGATTTGGAAGTTTCCTCCAACATTCTCATTCACTTTGAACAACAGTTGAGTGCTAAGTTATGTGTACTTAGAATAAATTATTGTGGCAAGGACATTTGAAAGAACACAGTTTTGGAGCAGGGGAAGGAGAAGCTTGTGGGCTTGTTTTGTGAGCTTGTGGTGGAATATTTCTGCTAATGGACTTAATGGACTGAAATGGAACCAAGATAAATAGATACGGGTTGAATTGATAGACAATGGACATAAAGCAGTGATTAAATATAATGCATTCATTTATTTCAAGAAATTACTTCAATATTCATGGATAAATTATTATTACTCCCTTATTCATCTCATTTTGGTCCTCCTCCAGGCAAGAGAATCCACCAAATAAACTGAAATATTATTAGACTAATATGCATACAAAGCACATCATGGGCCCTATCTTACACCCGGCGCAAAGCGGCGCTAACGCAAACGCAAGTGTCTTTGCTATCTTACACCCGGCGCTAGGTCCATAATAACGTCTAACGCTTACGCCGTTTAACTAGCATTGCGCCATTAACTAGTCTTGCGCCATCATTAGTGAACTGGGCGTGTTGGTCTTAAGATGAGGAGTGGCCAGGATTCTTTTTGGCGTATTGCTATCTTGAGCCAGCAGAAAGCGCTTGCGCTAGAACCACCACAAACCTGGTCTAAAGTCATGTCGCAGTTGTTTACATGCTATTTTAACGGCGCATATAAGTGCGTCTACATAGGCGTGTGCACAACGCGCATACCCTCCTGTCTGTTACACACAGGGGCGTGCACAGGCATGACTAAAATATCTAGATCACAATGTGAAATATTATTATTGTGTAGGCTATATCAAAAATGCATAATAATAAAAGGTTCCATAGGTCCACATACCTTTCCCTCAGCGAAGGGAAACAATGCCACATTACATTGCTCTCAGCCCACTCCATCAACATCCAGGCGATGTGCGATGGTACGGGACAATGGCTATCCATTAAAAAGGAGCTGATAACACCAGCTATCAAGCCTAATGCGCGAATTGTCTTTGCACCTAATGCATGAATTGTCATTCAATGGAAAACTCGCGCACGGCAATAGACGGACATTTAAGTTCTGAAAATGCGCTTCAGATGTCATTACAATACAGCTCTGTTTATCTATGAATGCAGCCTGTAAGTAAATAGAATGGTTTGTGACTGAAAAAAGTTCAAAACCTTGTCCAGTGAATATTGCATTTATTGTTTTTCAAATAGCCTAGGCTACAGCGGATTCGCTGTGCATATGGTTAAAAAACGGAGATGTCACCATGTTAACTAAATTGTAACCTTTGCTATTCTTCGTCCTTCATATTTTTTTTAAATTACAGTGACCAGGTTTCCATACTCTCACCATTTAAAACCCAGCTGATTTCACCCGTTATTCCTTAACTGAGCAAAACGATTTTAAAGAGAACTAAGCGTCTAATTAGAAACTAAAACAAATTTGCAGCACGTTACACAATTAATTCACAATTAATTTTAATGCCATTCTCTGCACGTGAGCTGCATGTTCTCTGTTTCCAAGTCGCACGTTTCACGGTCTTCCTGGGAAAGTGGATTGTTTTAAAGGATTACGCTACGAGTAAAACAGGTCACATTTCCATAAACAGGACATTATTAAACAAGGGGAAATATGCGTGAACTTATGGGTTGCGAACCTGACAGCTTTATTGTAGGCTATTTAGTGTCATCATTAAGGCAAAATAACGGTATGTATGTTATTAATCAATATTAGCCTACTATGCAGGTAGCCTAATGAACTTTGGATGAAGCTTGAACTTCGAGAACTCCATGAGAACAGCCTCTTGGAATTGATGTTTGACACTTTCATTGCATAATCAAACGAAATTCGCTGAACAAGCAGGCTAATTTGGCGTTTTCTAAGGTGAGACTGAAGCCATTGATAGCTTATTCTCAGCTGTTGCAGGTCCTTTTAACGAAATTTAACCGCACATATTTTGTAAAATAACAGCCCTGTCTGGAATTACCGGGAACTCATAGGCTAATGGTTAGTCCGAATAATATTGATCATACTCCATTTAGCCTATTCCTTGATCACACTAAACACGCACGAGCATGTCTGTTTCGCCATCATAAGCAATCCGCCAAGGTGGAAAAGCAGGCTTTTAAAGGGAATGGGATATGACATTTTGATTGGTTTATTGAATGTCACGCCCAAGACACACCTATAATTAATTAAGCGACTAGGTTCAGCCCAGTTGCGCCATGCGCCGTGCTTAGCGCCAAAAAAACACGCCGTTAAAATAGCAAAAGTGGACTTGGACACGCCCTAAATGGACTTGCGCTTAGACTAAGCGCCAAGATCGCCAAGATAGGGCCCCATGTGTCATTTCCAAATGAATAGTGCATGTCGTCAAATGATTGGTGTGATCACAAATTTCAGAGAATTAAACAATGCTTTCGTATCTGCAACCAAATACTGCATAAGATTACCATATCATTCAACTGCATGCTTTTAAAAATAGTGAAATCGCATTTTAGATTTCACACCTTGAAACAGGACAATTTGAACAGACCTAAATCTGACTGATTTCCTAATATTACTAAATGCCCATGGAAACAGGCATAATTGTGCTTTCATCTTAAGCAACTGGTTCGTTTGATAATTGAACTCCCCTTTCACTGCGCCATTACAAAAACACAGTTCTCTGATGTTAGGGTGCATCTGTTTGCATTGGTGTATATACACCTTGTCGTTCATTCTAATAAATAGGGCTTGGCTGATCCGAGCAAGTTCAAACTAATTACATTCATGGTTCCCTCTTAAATAACTAGTTTAAAAATGTAGAGTGATAAGACGTTACAGAACATTACATTTTCTGCTCCACACTCTCCGAGGACGGATAAGGCATCTTGAGCTTAAGTAAGGCTTCCATAAGGATCAGTGCACTATCTGCTGTTTATGCAGAAAGTGGTGAAAGATTAATGAACATGAATATTCATCTTCTGAGAATGATCAAATAAATATCATTCAATTTAAAGTGTTTCATTCTCAGATTTGAAATTGGAGTTGCTCACAAGCAGAATACCAAGTTGGTATCTGGTATCTCAACTGGCTAATCGTTAGCTTTTTTTCCCCCCCATCCCATTAATTATACATTATTCCATCTAGTTTCTGCCCTCTTTAAATTGTTTACTTAAGTAGAAATTCAATTAAATCCAAAGTAAAGCAAGTGGGCAAATAGGTTCTCTGACTCTGTCTTCATTTGAGGTGTGTGCATGTGAAATGTGTATCAGTTTGTCAATTATTTAGATCAGGGGTGGGCAATCTTATCCAAAAAGGGCCGGTGTTTTTGTTTTAGCCCAGCACCAAGACGCCTGATTCTACCTTATCAAGGTCCCGATTGAAGGCTGTGATTAGTTAATTAGTTGAATCAGGTGTCTTAGCGCTGGGCTAAATCAAAAACCTGCACCCGCACTTTTCCCCACCCTCGATTTAGATTATGTCGTTATTTCAGCAGTCGTGTCAAAACACGGCTACGCTGTAAAACCACGGACACGACGCAAATTTTGCCTCTTCAAAGTTAATATTTATTTATTTCATTTGTATGAATTTTTTTTCCCCCCGCGCGTATTTCAGGTGACACGACCAAAAGTTACAGAGGGCAGAGTGAGCTGTGGAGCTGCTTTTTTTTCTCTGCCGTTCTAGGAAGATGGAGGGTAGTGGAGTGAGGGGAGAGCGAGGTCATTATTCACCCGGAGAGCCGTGCCAAAGCTCGGACGGAGTGACGTATTGAGACGGAGGTGAGGTGACAATCAAGGGCTGGAAAGCTACCTCATAAATAACGAACCGTCTGCGCCGGGTAAGAAACCACAATTCTGCCTTTGATATTTATCGACGCCATTACATGACACCGCACGGTATTATATCATTCACTGGTGTATTATTATGCCATTTAGCAGATGCCCACAACCAGAGCGGCGAGCGGCACATGCCATCAATTACAGTAACAGATGTCACATCAAGCTAAAATCTACAATAAAATGTTGCGGCTGTATAAAAGTTGTAAAAATATATATATTATATATATATCAAAGATCAATGATGATAAAATACCAATATGAAACTTTATGTAAGGACATAAATATAGAGCAATATAACCATTTCTGTTTAAATAAGTCTTTGGAGCATTGAAAGCTGGGCCAGGAATGACGGGTAACTCCAGAAAACGGGTTAATACAAGTTTTATATGTCCGTATTAAAAATATCCTAAGACAGTGGGGGCTAAGGAGGACCTGTCATAATATTTCAACTGGAGGCAGCTACCATATGTCCAGTAAAGCGTGAGCTCAGTAAAGCGTGAGCTCTTCTGCCCTTTATTCCCTGTGCAGCAAAATAAAGTCTATGACCATTTAAGGAGAAAAGGTCATGCTTATTCATATGGAATACCGAAAAAGCTCTTAGCAAAGTGAAAATAAAAGGGGGAAAAAACATCCCATAAGACGTTCATAACATGTCTTATAGGACACAAGTTGAAAAGTTCACCTGGTACAAGATCGATATAATTTCCATCCATTTCCACACAAGATTAAGTAATGTGAAGTGCTTCAGGCTCATTATACAGTTTATTATTTGTTTTTCTCCTCTATCCAGACTCCATGATGTAGGTCTATATTTTAAGTCGGTTCTTCTACTCAAAAATTTTATTCTACTCAAGTCATTATATTATAATGGCAGGTGGACACCATTTGACTGCAGGAACTTTTGAGGGAGTGTACGGTACAGGCTATAGTACATAGTAAAAAGGGGGTGATCCCAAACGCGCTACAAGCCGGCTATATAAAAAAGGAACTAGGTGCTCAACAGAAGGACCAGTGAATAGAAAGAATACCAAACCCGGACTACTTCGCTAGGACTAACCCGAGATAAGGCGGACTGGAGCACACAGAGCTCAGAGCAAAAATAAATACAATTTTAATACGACTGATGTTTCGACGTCAACGACGTCTTCTTCAGAGTCAAATGGAAATACAGACAATGCACCGGGAGGTATATAAATACCCTCCCATCAATTACACAAAGTAAGGTGCGCATGTGTAGGACTAATATATCTCGTCATAGATACCACATACACAATGTTATCTTCTTTAACAGGGTAGAGAGAAGACCGACAAATGTCATAGGTAAATAAACTGAATAATTGTCTATTGTGAGCATGGCATAAAACAATATAAAATGAAAATCAAAAGGCTATAGTACATTTTGGTACCTTATTTACCCAGTATAGATTGTGTATTATGGGAACATACAAAATGTCTAAATATAGGTGAAATATAATATAATCACCCTCCACAATTATTGACACTTCTGGTAAAGATGAGGGGAAAAGGTTATGGGGGGGAAAAGTTAGTGTTGTTTATCAGCTTGATCTTGCACTCAAAGTATGAGAGAAATCTAACCTTCAATTGAGGTAAAATTATTCATCAATATTTTGTTTTCCTCAAAAGCACGTGGGTCACAATTATTCGACCCCCATGAAATCCTTATGAACAAAAATCTAATAGGAGTATATTGCCATTTAAATATATTTTTAAAGTTCATCTGAGTCTTTAGGAACTCTTAAGCAGTCATCCATGACTCCCAGTTTCACTGGAGTATAAATATGAGGTGACAGACATGCCAAACTCCCATAGTCATCCATCAATGTGGGGAAGGTCAGAGAACACAGGAAAGAAATGAGATTAAAAAAAAGGTTGTAGGCCTTCATAAATCAGGTAGTGGCTATAAAAATAAAATAGCTATACACCTAAAAATACCCATCACCATTATTAGGATAAGAATTGATACGTTTAAAACAACTGGAGCTGTTACGAA
This sequence comes from Synaphobranchus kaupii, assembly GCA_029718625.1. NCBI lineage: Eukaryota > Metazoa > Chordata > Actinopteri > Anguilliformes > Synaphobranchidae > Synaphobranchus > Synaphobranchus kaupii. Next base: position 97,623,983 of record CM056379.1, on the reverse strand, counting down.
CTTGCCTTGAATAGGATGCAAGTGTATTTTCCCTCCACGTACAGTTTATGATGGTTTATGAGTCAAAAAAAAGTTCACCAAGGATCACAGTTGGAGAATTGCAGAAGTTGGTTGCAGCTTGTGGTGACTTTAAAGTCTTTAAAGGAAATGACATCTTCATGCCATCAAGCTTTGCCAGAAGAAAGCAACTACTGTCATCAAACCACAAATGTAAATACCTGGGGCTGTATTAACAAAACATTTTATCTTACCACAAAGAGTTCTCCTAAGTGGCACTGAAAGTTCCTAGCTAAGAGTTGTCTCTTAAAAACTATTCGCAAAGCTGCTGAGACCAACTTTTACTAAGTAATGGGGAGAACTCTTAAGATAAGACCTTGGGGGGTTGACCTTGTTGCTGTGAATGACGTTGTGTTTCATGAACAAGCTTACTTACTATGCTCACATTGATTGGTTGATAGTGGATGGGTGTGTGTCTGTGAATTCATCATAGAAACGAATCATGTTGCCATATTCAAATAAAGGTTTTTTAAATAAAAATTTAGGCTAAGTGTCCCTGAGCATGAAACAAAAAATAATATAGGCTACTGAGTAGTTAAATATAAAATTTGGCTAACTGTCAGCCTCTTACATGTCTGGCAGGTCGTAACATGGATATGCATTTAAACAGCCTTTTAATTTTTTAGGCTAGACTAAGGCTGAAGGCTTCATTTTTTTTGTAGTTGGCGAAGATCAACAGGAAACCGTGAACTGTCGGAAGATGTGGAGTCTGCGGACAGCATTTATTATTTGGTGTAATATTCTAATGACAGAGATATTCCCAGTTCGTATGTTGCTGCATTTTTCCTGTGGCCAAGTAGCGTAGATTTGGCAAAACCTTGATTGCGTTGCATTGTTTTTGTTTGTTGGTGAAGTGACTGCATCCCTGACTAGCTCTACCATAATCATAATACCATCACAATTGATACCTTTTTAAAAGCTCAATGTTATTAAATGTTTCTTAAACATTGGCTCAATACCAAGGCAGATTGCCGGCAGAAGCCATAGGTAACTGGGTCTTCATTTGGCCATTTTTAGGAGCTGGTTTTAGAGCTAAATGCTTTGTGAATTACTCATAGACCTAAAGTTTCTCCCAAATCGGCAAGTTAGGAGCTACTTTTAGCCTTAAGATGTTTAGTGAATACGGCCCCAGGTATTTACTAAACATCTTTGGAACTTTGATTGGAACCGGGTTCTGCGGTCAGCTGAGACAAAATACAGCTTTCTGGCCACAAACACAAGAGGTAGATTTGGCATAAAATGAGAGAGGCCATGCACGAAATAGACTAATCCTCACTGTGAAGTATGGTGGCAGATATGTGATGTTACGGGGCTGTTTTTGTCATGGTTTTCTGCCTGCTGTCCTTTTTTTTTGGGCGTTGCCACTCGGGGGCCGCGAGAGGGCGCTCCTGTCATGATTTCTCGTTCTCCGGGACTGATTAATTATTACCTACAGGTGCGCTCCGCACTACTTAAGCTCCGCTCCCTCGTGGTTCTGTGCTTTTGTGTCATTATTGCCACGTTAAGCCAGGTAGCGGCGGTATAGGATTCAGGCGACTACTTGTTCTTTGGCTAATTGCTAAAAGTACACGTGGGACTTGACTTGCCATAGTGGGTTTAGGGGTTTAGAAGTTTCATTTTCCTTTCTCGCTTAGTTCTTTCCTTGGTTTTCTTCACCCTGTCTCTGTTTGAGATAGTAACCTCGGTTTCGACTCGTTTCCGTTTGCCTGTTATTTTAGCTCTTAGTAGTTATTGAGCTAGAGGCAATTCCTTTTCTTTTTCTCCATTTACTGCTCGAGTCTGCGAGCTTTTCACCCACTTTTCTGGGATCGCTATATTCTTTTAGTTTTTTCCCGTTTGTTTATTTCTCTGCTCCGTTCGCGGAGCTCTATCTTCACCCCTTTCATCTTGTGGTTCCCACATTTCGTGGGTAACTTTTTGATCCCCTCATGGTTGCGTCTGGTCTCCGTTTTGCTTCCAATTGCCTTGGGAACCTTGTTTGGATACATGGCATCATGGACTCCAATATTTTAGAGCAAAATATTTTAGAGCTGGGTTATGGTTGCATATTCCTGCAGGACAATGATCCACTCACCACAGAATAATGCTTTTGCAATGGCCATCCAAGTCCCCTGACCCTCTAAATGCAGGGGTGCCAATACTTGTAACACACATCAGAATAAAAAAATTAAAAAATCTAAAGTAAAAAATAATTAGAAGTTTTAAAGAATCTTTGTTTATCTTTATATAATTTACCATGATGTTATTTCTTCATATTGCTGAGCATATAGAACACATTTGATAAACAATTGTCGGGTAAGTGAGGACTAGGTAAAAGGTGTATTTTCTGAATCCAGCGGTTCCAACAGTCAATGCCCTTGTTAAAACGTTCAGCACTCTGAATACTGAACACAAGCGATATTGCGTGCTAGAACCCCTCACTTAACCTACATTCAAAATAAGTTTTACGTGATTTAATTTAATAATTATTATTAAAAATTACAATCATCAATTAAATCGCCAAATTCATTAATAGGTAAGTCGAACAGTAACCTGGTGGATCAACTAACAAGCCAAAACAAAGTCTAAATCAGGTCTTGAGATTAAGTAATTTTATTAAATGAAAACATTCAATTACAATAATGACTGGGAATCATACATTCACGAAGGAATATAGGCTGACTACTTATAATTCACAAAAGTGAAGGCATTAAACCAGACATTAATTAGGAAATACCAGTAAAGAGAGAGATAAGCCAAAAATTGCCAAATTATTTACCCTTCAGCTGAACAGGAACAAAAGGAAACGCACGAGGAACCAAAAAGAATGACTTCTCCAAACAAACTCCACAATTGACTAACTTATTTTTCTGCGGTACACTCATAAAATACCTCCACAGGAAGACCATCCCTGTCCTGATTGGGTTAAGGTGTGGGGGAGGGGTCATTTATGACAAAGACTGGCTTATCTTTGATGGGGGGTTGAGAATGAGAGAGAGAGACAGAGATAGAGAGAAGGGGGGGAAATATTAGATATCCTACATCCCTCTCTTGTAAGAATAGGTGCATGCACCTGCTAAAAACCTATTCTTACATCACCAAATAGGAATCACATTACACATTTGGACATTGAAGATGCAGTTACCTGCTAACAACAAAAACAACTGTCCAAATGGTTCACCAACCATTTTTAAAACATTTAGTCCATGCCCAGTTTAATAGTCCCTTTGTGATCTAGAGTCATATCTCTATTAGACACTCTTTTGTGTGTCGCTGCTGTTATGACACCCTGGTTCAGTCTCTTCCTTCTCCAGTGTCCGGGTATCTAGACTGGCAAGGGACCAGAAGTTCCCTGGACTTGGGTAACATGCAGTGCTTTTTCCATTAGTGTTGCAATTGCGTGGGTGAAATGCAACCTACTCCACAGTGTCTCTACCAGTTCTGCACGGCGTGCGGGGGCTCTGTCTCCTGTGACAGGAAGCTGGACGATCCACAGGTGGCAAAGTGCAGTCAGGGCCTCTCTTCTGACGGGCGGGGAAGCTCCTCTTTCCCTGTCGGAATCCATTTTGGCTCCTTCAGCCTGGATCCAATTGGGTGGACTGCTGACGGCAGTTGCTTAGGCTAGCTTCCCGCGGCAGGGTGTGGGACCGGTTGCACTTGTTTGCACTTGTGTCTGTGGGTGTCCTTTAGGGAATGGCAGGAGAAGACTGTGGGAGTTGAGGGCTTAGGCATTAACACTCATAGCAACATGTGAAGACCGGAACAATTAATGATAGCACTGCATGTTATGACCGCTGTCAGTCCATGCCGGGGAACCTTACGGACAGGGTTTACCTTCCACGGGATTGCCAGTCTAAATAATCACATGAATAGGGCTGACTTGTCCAGAAGTGTCTATGAACAGTATTTGGCGGGGCACCTACACTCTATAAAAGGGACTTAAACACAACATGGGCATGGTATTAGGTTAAAAGGTGGTGGTAGGGATGGGGGGGGGGGCAGAGAGAGGCCGAGAGAGAGAGGCCGAGAGAGAGAGACAGAGAGAGGGAGAGAGAAAGAGCACAGGACATTAGGCAACATCCCGTCATTCCCTCTCTTGGAACGATAGGTGCATGCAGCTGCTAAGAGCCTATCGTTCCATCATCAGAACAACCACACATTTGGACATTATAAATATAATTGTACAATGATAGCTGCATGAAAACAACTGTCCTAATGGTTCATTAACCATCTTTAAAACAATTAGTCCATGTCCAGTTTACTAGTCCCATTGTGATGATCCGGTGTGGTGCAGACATTTTTTTTGTTTTTTTTGTCACTGCTGTCATGGCACCTTGGTTCAGTCAATTCCTTCTCCAGTGTCAGGGTATCTGGACTGGCAAGGGAAGAGGCTCCCTGGACTTCCTTGGATAACATGCAGTGCTTATTCCCCTTAATGTTGTAACTGTGTGAGTGAAAGGCCGCCTAATTCCACAGTGTCGCTACCAATTCTGCACAGCGTGCGGGGGGCTCTGTCTCCTGTGACAGGCAGCTGGACGATCCACAGGCGGAAAAGTGCGGTCAAGACCTCTCTACTGACGGGTGGGGAAGCACCTCTTTCCCTGTCGAATCCGTTTTGGCTCCTTGAGCTCGGGTCCAGTTGGGTGGACTGCTGACGGCAGTCGCTTAGGTTAGCTTCCCGCGGCAGGGTATGGGTCCGGTTGCACTTGTGCCTCTGGGGGTCCTTCGGGGAGTGGCAGGAGAAGACTGTGGGATTTGAGGGTTTAGGCCTTATCACTCACAGCAACATGTGAAGAGGAGAACACTGCATGTTATAAGCACTTAGTCCATTCAGGGGAACCTTACGGACAGGATTTACTATCCACAAGATTGCCAGTCCAAATAATCACCTGAATAGGGCAGACTTGTCCACAAGTGCCCAGGAACAGCATTGGAGGGGGCACTTACACTTTAGAAAAGGGACTTAAAAACATGGGCATTGTCTTATGTTAAAAGGTGGTGGTAGGGATGTGGGGGGGGTGGTGGGGGGGGGGGGGCAGGGGCAGTCCTTTGGCTGCGGAGGGCCACAGCGTTCAGCAAACCGGGATGACAGGAGGCATCCTGTCATCTTGCTTCTTCCGCACGTGGATGCCCCTTAACCACGCCCGTCTCATCTCTGTCCAGGGGTCTATGCCAGTTTTGGCTTTGGTTCCCTCTCTGGGCAGCTGGGCTGATCGTTGCTCGTAGGCATGCAGTCCATCACTGCTCTCCGAACACTTCTGATGTCGGAAAAGGGCTCTTGCACTCTCCCTGGATGACGTGTGTGTGCGAAGTTTGCAGGTGTGGCTCGGGGGTGGAGAGACGAGGGTGGGGGAAACTGTTGTGCTAAATTGGCTGCTTTCATCTTGCTTTGGATTGCAAGACAACACTCTGGCGGGGACTTTGAGGGCCAGAGGAGTCGTAAAACGGCCGGGGGTTGCCTTCCTGCTCCGTTTCTCCCGGGGTCTCTTTACAGCTCTGATAGGGGAGCGAGACTTTCGCAGAAGTCCCCCTATCTCCTCCATCACAGGAACTGTGGAAGTGGGAGAGTCCACAGAGCACACCCCTTCTGTCTGTGCAGCAGACAGAGGTTCCCCGGATTCAGCAGGAGGGGAAGCAGCAGGAGGGGAAGAAAAGTCCACAAGGGGTGGGGTGGGGTCCTCGGCCTGGGTGGACTTTTCTGTGGGGGCTGACTCCACCTGTTGGGGTGCGTAGACCTCTCCACCTGGCAGGGCTGATGGGTCTGTAGAAGCCGGTTCCGCGTCCTGCGGTTCAACGGTCTCCTCACCAGGCTGGGCTGCTGTGTCAGCAGTAGCAGGTTCTGCCTCCAGGGGTTTGACGGTCTCCTCACCAGGCTGGGCTGCTGTGTCTGCAGTAGCAGGTTCTGCCTCCAGGGGTTTGACGGTCTCCTCACCAGGCTGGGCTGCTGTGTCTGCAGTAGCAGGTTCTGCCTCCAGGGTTTTGACGGTCTCCTCACCAGGCTGGGCTGCTGCGTCTGCAGTAGCAGGTTCTGCCTCCAGGGGTTCGACAGTCTCCTCACCAGGCTGGGCTGCTGTGTCAGCAGTAGCAGGTTCTGCCTCCAGGGGTTTGACGGTCTCCTCACCAGGCTGGGCTGCTGTGTTTGCAGTAGCAGGTTCTGCCTCCAGGGGTTTGACGGTCTCCTCACCAGGCTGGGCTGCTGTGTCTGCAGTAGCAGGTTCTGCCTCCAGGGGTTCGATGGTCTCCTCACCTGGCTCAGCTGAGAGGACTGCAGCAGCGGATTCCACGTCCTGTGGGGTCACATCCTCTGTGGTGGCTGGTGTGATACAAGACACAGAGCTGTTTCCCCCAAATTCCTCCAGGGAAGGGGGGCTCACCAGGGGGGCGGCTACATTGTCTGTGGAGGTGACAAAATCCACAGAATTGTCCAAGCCTGAAGGGGGTGGGGATGAGTCAATGGAGAGTGCTGTATTGTCCTCGGTGGGGGGTGGTGCCTGGGTTATGGCTGGAATGGCGCCATGCACTGCTCCTTCCAGCGCATGCTGGACTGCCACAGAAGAAACTGGTTTGGCAGTAACTCCTGACTTAGAGTGGTGCTTTTCCCAAGCCAGTTTCCACATCTGGTTTACCTCCTCCCATGCCTGCTTTGACCGCCAGAGGTAGAGAAAATGTTGTCTTTTCTCTAGGTACGACCTTATCCCTTGGACAATCTTGCGCTTGGTTTCATCACTATCTGGAGAAATCAGATAGTCCAAATACTCAGTCCGCAGGTTGTAAAGGGCCTCCTCCTTCAGCTGGTCCATTGCCTTGAGCTGTTCTGCAAATTTTGGGCACTGGGCTATCAAATATTGCCGTTCTGATAACATGAGATACCACTGCTGATCCAGCCTTGACTGGCCAGGGAATGCTGGTAGGTTAGCAGTGGAGGGTAAATGAGGCATCTCTCTCTTTGTCTGGTATGCCATAATAATATAAAAAAATTTTAAAAAATAAAATAAAATCAATAAATCTAAGACCAGTCGATTAGAAAAAGATTTGAACTTGTCTCAGAGTTTACCGCAGTTTACTCAATAGCAAAATTTAGTATGCTATAGGACAACCTATCTCGGTGGAACCTCCAATTATGTCGGGTAAGTGAGGACTAGGTAAAAGGTGTATTTTCTGAATCCAGCGGTTCCAACAGTCAATGCCCTTGTTAAAACGTTCAGCACTCTGAATACTGAACACAAGCGATATTGCGTGCTAGAACCCCTCACTTAACCTACATTCAAAATAAGTTTTATGTGATTTAATTTAATAATTATTATTAAAAATTACAATCATCAATTAAATCGCCAAATTCATTAATAGGTAAGTCGAACAGTAACCTGGTGGATCAACTAACAAGCCAAAACAAAGTCTAAATCAGGTCTTGAGATTAAGTAATTTTATTAAATGAAAACATTCAATTACAATAATGACTGGGAATCATACATTCACGAAGGAATATAGGCTGACTACTTATAATTCACAAAAGTGAAGGCATTAAACCAGACATTAATTAGGAAATACCAGTAAAGAGAGAGATAAGCCAAAAATTGCCAAATTATTTACCCTTCAGCTGAACAGGAACAAAAGGAAACGCACGAGGAACCAAAAAGAATGACTTCTCCAAACAAACTCCACAATTGACTAACTTATTTTTCTGCGGTACACTCATAAAATACCTCCACAGGAAGACCATCCCTGTCCTGATTGGGTTAAGGTGTGGGGGAGGGGTCATTTATGACAAAGACTGGCTTATCTTTGATGGGGGGTTGAGAATGAGAGAGAGAGACAGAGATAGAGAGAAGGGGGGGAAATATTAGATATCCTACACAATAAATCAAATTTAACCAGCACTTTTTGAAATGAATTGAGGGTTCACTGTATATGGCCATATTATTGTGTCGACGCGGATCCGCTAAGACTGTCCGGTTTAATTTTTAAAAGCACACTATTTACTGACAGCTCATTTAATGACCATTCACTGTATTGTTTCTGTGATATCTTGTCCAACCCTCTGTAAAAGAGAGAATTAGAGAAGCTGCATAGTAGCCCTCTTACTGTTATTTTGTTTATGTTCTTCTCTGTGTGCTGAAGATTTACTTTCTTAATATAACACTCCCGATGGACTAAATTGGAAATTGGCATTTTTTGTTCATTATACGCCGGGCCTAATGATTCACCCTTCTGTGTTTTTCATAGCAGTGGTCTGCTCAGGATCAGCTTTAATTGGGGAAGCGGGATTTACTATGACAGGAAGGCTCACATTCCTGTCCCGAGGTGTACCCTCTAAGTCCACTCAATGTAGCTAAAACACTTGTTTACCCAGTGTTTTCATTTTGGCTATATAAGATATATTCTGCATAGACTTCCACATGATATTGTGTCCTTAAATCTTTTCTTTTTTTCTGTCTTTTTCTAACAGAAACGAGCCCGTATTGAACAATGGAGGACAAGAGTAAAGAGGACAGGCCGCTCATTGTCGCTCCAAACAGTCCATCAGGAGCTATAATAAATGCCTTCACTAAATATTTATCAGGGGACATGTGGAATTCATCAAGTCTGACAGTTGTTTTAATCAGCAGCGCAGTGAAGTGGGGTAGAATGTAGAACAGTGGTAAAAACCCCAGGTGAGATTCTGCTGCTATACCCTTGAGGGTGGATACTTCAGTTTCACCAGTGACACTCCAGCTGTTTAAATCTGCAGGGTGGGAGGCATAAAATGGCCGACACTGTTATCCACTGTTTATGGGTGCCTTTTAGGCAAATGGATAATAGGAATAAGGAACAACCAAATAAGCAGTAATTAACACAGAGCCAAAACATCACAAGTCATATTAGACCAATTAGAGCATTTATAAGTCAAGAGGAGACATGCAACGCTGTAGGCTACTTCCAATTTATCACTTTTGTAATGAAGACTTTCTATAAAGTTAATACCTCCATTAGTAGGCTAGCCTTAATTTCTTCAATTTAGAGGTTTACAGCTATTTTTAAGGCTCATTAAAAATATGTGATTCATGTCCAGGGATTGAATGTGAATAAGGTCAAATTAAAAACCAAGATGGTGGAACCATATTGTTACATATTAAGGCTATTTTCTTTTTGTCTCCAAACCATGGCTCAGTGATGGCTTAGTTTAAAATAGAGGCTGGACTCTTACGTCAATACTAACCATTGGTCACACAGTTTTGTTTTCTTTAGCTTGATTAACAACTGTGTCAATTTCCTGAATAATCCATAGCCGTCGTCAAGTAATCTCCTTTGTGTAATTACGCTTCATGCGGTAGTGTTCACTTCAAGTCAAGTTAGAGACTTTGATTGATAAGACGGAGTTTAATTTAGCAAAATCAATTTAACCATTACAAAGGATACACTTTCCCCTTGAAGAGGTAAATCACTCGATTAACCGCGTTTAGCAGCTTCGAGCTCGACAGACAATGGCGAGCGATCAAAACTTCAGAAAGTGCCGTTTCATGATCATTTAAACAGCCACGGGCACGGAGAAAGATGAGCGCTCTCATCCACAGAGTCAGATCATTTATGATTACGGGGCCAATCCTGCACAAATATGTCACGCTGATAATACTGATAACGAAAATGCTCATAATTACAAGGTAGCATGACGCGCACCTGCCTACTGTAAGGATTATTTGGCTAATAGCACATGCATACGATGCTGGCTGCTTGTCTCACAGAAAATGACATGGCCATGTAATTACAGCAACGGCATCACAGTGTGACCGTAGAGGATTGTAATGCACTGTACCTGATAGAGTAAACTGCAATTATGATGCTAATTCTTAAACACTTTTTCTTTATGCATTTCGCAGGAGCAATAGGAACAGCAAGCATATGGGACAGACAGCAGTAATACCACGATTAAGTAATCAGCCTAAAAACAGCGCTTCAATGCTAGCATATTAATGTACACATACATTGTATAGTAAGCGTCCTTATACCTTTGAGGAAGCAGGCATTTATCATAATGACATGCCCGTGGGCCTAAATGAAAGGGATGCAAGCAACTCTGCACTGTATCAAGCTATATTAGCCTGTATCAGATTTAATATTTACATATTGTTCATGGTATGATGTATTTATCTCTGGCATTCCAGGGAAAGTTAAGTCTATTGGGGCCATGCAGATGAAATTACATGAATGTGGTCCAGCAGTAGCCCAACTATTTATTTTCACTGGAGTTATTTATTTTTATTTTTAACCAACGCCCCGCCCCGCCCCCCAAACTAGTCCCATTTTTGTTTTTGTAATTATTTATATTGTTTATATGAAGGAAAAAGACAATCCAAGACAGGATGAATGGCCTGTTCTTGTCTTCAAATGGTCCATTGAGACTTTGCTTTTGTTCCCCCTTCAAAGCTGATTCTGGTGTGGAGTCAAACCAAACGGAATAAATGCTTTTGCACAGCATACGACCAAGAATAAGGTCCAAAAAGCCAAGGACTGCTTGAAATATACACATACTAACAGAAATCTAACTAAGCACAGAATGCAGTGCCTCAGCGGGTACATTATGTTCCAAGAATAAAGTTCCCTAAAGAGTGGACTCATGAGATGTGATGATATGTGTGCACTGTACAGTGCTTTTAAAAATGGCAGAAGCACCTCACTGCTCACAACAAGCACGGCATACTACCAACATAAATCGGATTTTAGGCTTTGATGTTGAAGCGATGCATATAATAATTGATGTAGTTATGATTTGTACAATTTTATAAATTTATAATCATGCCTAATCAATCAAACAAGATAGTTTCTAGAATATACAAGAGACGCTATTCACTGAAATGCATATAATTGCCATGGTATGAAACACTTCATCACTAATTTATCAACATTTATTTATATCATTTCTTAATCGTATTTCAATATTTAATGTATCTAGCAATTAGACACAATACATACTTGCCTTTATGGAAATTAATTTAACCTAAAAGTAGATTTAATTTGTCTTGCTGAATTTACTAAAAAGTCAGTGTAATTAGTCATTTTGAATTTCCACAAATTTTACGAAAACTCAATGTGAATGAAATGAATAGTGGTCTTTAGTGGGGGGTCTTTAATAATGGAGAGTGAATTTAACTGAACATAAATCATAAAGTAAAATAATGTGCTTCAGTTTCCAGAGGGCTGAATGGGTTTAATATTCATTGCCTCAATCATTAAAACTTATCTAGACCCGTGTTCATATCTGAAGCAATATTTATCTTTTTTAGACGCGGTCATCCATTAGCTGAAGTAACCTAGTATGTGTGCCTCTCTTCGCTGGCCATTGGCTCATTGTTGATCTTTACTTCCGATCTTTATCCATTGTTTTCAAAGATTTCCAAATTTCGAATGCCCAATTAACCTCACAAGCCCATCTCATCACCAAAACATTCAGTATTGATTTGAAGACAGCACAGCACGCAAGCACACATTCTTTGTTTTTCTTGCTGTAGGATGTGCTGAACTGTGCAGTCAGCAGAAACTGCTGTTCTACCCTTAAAGCAAGGTATGAAGTATGCAACTTTTTCCCCCCCAATAAAATATTGTTAAAGGACCATGATAAATCTGAGCTAACAGAGAATGAGATTTGGTGGGAGAAAGTCAGCTCCTCAGATTGTGTTTGTGTCCTCTAAATTCACTCTTTAAATTGGTTTGTTCAGGTCTAATCATTTTTTATAGTGTCACTGGTGTGCCCAACACCTCTCAGATCTTGTTCAGTAGTACAAACAATCACGAATGCTGATAGGACTAGCAAGTGACCTCTTCCCATAAGGCCACTGGCTTCCTCTGCATGTGAGCCACAAAAAGACAATAGAGTAGAATAGAATAACTTGCATTTCCCTCTAGGGAACTTCATCAACAAAAGAGACATAGACAGTGGGGCAGACCCACAACACACAAACAAACATATCAAACAAAGACACAGAATCATTGCATTAATCAAACAAAATAAGTAAATTAAAGTGTAATACAGCCATGATTAAAACTAGTCCCCGCTGTCCCGAGATGGTCAACATGAGTATGGCTTTTCCCAATACGGGAAAGCTAAAGAGAATGAAGCCTAACTCTTAGCTAGCAATGTTTCTACTCGATAGATAAATATCAATACAATCTATGGGTGGATTCCAATCGCTTATTTTATCCGTCCTCTTCTCCTCTGTCCTCGCCTGACCTGGAAAACGGTCGAGGTTCGCCATCTTCCAAACCGCTAAATGCTCCTCGGAGGAGCGAGGAGTGGGGAACGAGCCGGCTCCAGGAATGCGCTTCAGCAAAGAAACACAAGTGTAGCAGAAGCCTTTTCTCGGAACGCGTGACGTGTATAAATTATCCACCACTCTCCATCTGCCACGTCGCAGGCACACCCCATACACACATTCAATTTTACCGTTCCTTTCCATTTATTATGAAGCGCTAATCCATAATGACACTCATTCTTTATAACTAACAAAAGCATCATCTATTCATGAAAAAATAAGATAAAAGCATTATAGTTAAGCACGTGAGCATAATATGACGCTGACGCTTGATTGAGCAAGGTCGTTCCATTCGCCTAATGCATGTTGCCTCATTTCCCCCACCCTCGCATCCTTTCCTCGCGTCCTCCGTTGGGCGGAGCTAAGGACGCGAGGAAAGGATGCAAGAAGTAAAAAATAAGCGATTGGAATGAACCCTTGATGCCTTGATTTTACAGCTAGGTAGGTGGATAACAAGTTTAGCCTGTTTTTTTGTCCTGTATATTTGGATTAGATATTGTAATTTAGCTGAACATGCAAAATGATGGTGTCAGAGGCCACCATTACATATTAATGTTCTGTTTCAAGTCTTAAATAATGTCAGATATAGCAAAGGCAGATGTGCTGCCAGGGATTTCGGGCCCCTCTAAAAGGTCTCTCATTGGGTCACACCAGTGACATCAACTCAGGCCACCCCATCCCTGCACAATTACAGCACAATTTTTGAGGGCCCCTGTCAGTCAGGTCTCTTGGACGCATCCTGTAACCCATGTGTGTTGTATATGTGAAATAGGATAGAAGCTGTGTTCGTAAACTATGTAAGTTGTGGTTGTAAACTAGGACATAATGTATGCATGTAAACTGTGTAAATTACCTTGGATAAATTATAGTTATAATTGAATTCGTCCCTAGCTGTTGCAATCTTTGCTATCTCGCCACAATCACACCTCCTTCCGGCTCCTCTCGATCTATTCATTACTTGTGTGAAACTCTTCATTTCTGCTTCTCACCTCATTCTACTTCCTGAAGATTATCAGGGCACTGTATATTCCAGTATATTCAGCTACATGCAGCATGCTCAGAGCAGAACTAAGTGACGATGAATAATTTTCTGCTCAGCATTGTGTTTCTGTATACTACATCCTCCTGTGTGTGTGTGTGTGTGTGTGTGTGTGTGTGTGTATGTGCGTGCATGAGTGTGTGTTTGTTTAATAGTTAGAGAGAGAGAAGGAAAGAGGGAAAGAGAGAGAGAAAGACGGATCTTTGCTACACTATCAGGAGTGGAATATTGTAGTCGGATTACAGAGGTCTTTCAATGAATATCTTGATAGTTGTGCTTTTATGATGGACAATGCACTTTCCCCTGCAGCACTACTCAGCCTGCACCACATGTGTCCTGCCTCTGTCTTTTAACTTTACTGCAACAGATATAGGACTGCCTGAGACTGTAGAGTCAATCAGAAGATGAAAACAAATTTTCTATAGCATGCGGAGAGAAGCAATCATAGGTGGCACAGGAATGGCAACCTGCAGACGCTACCTGACAAAAGGAAGGAATCACAAGTGGAAGATAAAAAAGAGAAGTTTTGGTATGGTACGCAGGATGCACTCTGGGCCCTTCCGTGGTAAACATTTATAGGCCGCTGATATTTTTTGTCATTCTTACAAATAATGTGTTGTTTTCCTGTGCAAACAATAATGACTGGGCTAAAACTCGGCATTCAAAGAAGCGGTTCAAACGGTTACGCCGTATGGACTGTGAGTGGGTGTCATATCCGAAGTTCAACAAAAAAAACCTGATCGCGCGTGAAAAATGGCTTCATAATTTCACATAAAGTACAACAGCTGCAGGTCTGCCCAGCCTGAGAAACGATTTCATAATTCCCCATAAAGTACAAGAAGCGCCAGTCTTCCCAGGAGAGCAATCCACAGCCCTGTAAATGGGTACCTAAGAACGGGAGGAGATCGCGCCTGGAGTCCCCCCCGTGCTGCGGGAAGCCCATCTGTCTTCTCTCTCCGAGACGGGAGCGGTCCCTCGCGTTAGTAGTCTGCCGATGCTCGCATCCGGAGGCCTCGGGGTGACCGTGTTGTTCACATCGCAGCATTATCGATAGCTGGAGGCCCAATTGTCTTGGAGAAAGCCGTGACACGGTATCAATCTCGGCACCGTCTTCCTCGAGAGCCAGACCAGTATATGCGGGAGTCTGATTTTAAGGGGCTTTGGTCTGATCAACGCATTCGGTAACCTCGGTGCATTCTGAGGGTACTCTCATCTAAACCTGGGGTTAACACAATCTTCAAAGCCCAGAACCCATTTGAAATGAATGGAGGTATGGTACAGTATGGTACATTTAAAGCAATTTGTACCAAAATAAGTTATACATTTTCATACCGCCTTACCTCACCTGTAAATATTTTGTACAGTGTGGTAAAGTGGCATGACTGAAATTTCAAACGTAATTCTGTACAACCTGATGACGAATGCAAACAGGAAAACATCAGCACTTAAAACCGTCCCACTTTTTAATTTTAATTATAGATTTCAATTGTGCCCTCATCTTCTTATGCCATGCATAATGTATCTGTATTTAACAATGGTATGTGGTACAGCTCTTAATTCAGATGTTCATAATCCTGAGCGGTGGACCAGGGAGCTGCTGTTCTTGGGTAACTTCAACTGTAATATATATCTTCCAATCCTATCTTCCATTAAAGCAACAGTCACAGATGGTTCAAATGAGTTCTGATCCCAAGATGGACCATTCTGTCAGCAAAATAACGCTCACCTCCACTCTCCCAATGCCGATTTGAGCCTTATTGCAAAAAGGCTTCGTATTGTCTGCAGCTGACAAGAACAGGCTGGGCCTTGGGGAAAAAAAAGCCCTTTCCCTTTTGAAGAACTGTACGACATGAGAGTTTTCGGCTAGTAGGTTGAGGCTCATCTCTCTAGTAAGGCACAACTCCTCTCCCTCCATTACTTGTGACAAATGATTACAAGTAAGCTCAAAGCTGAAATGCTGATTTTCGTAAGAAAACCAAGCCGAAGGGCCTTCGCCTAAAAAGAAGGGTCGGATTTCCCTCGCTGTCGGCGCACGGCCGGAAGACACCAACCAGCCACACGGCCAGCTGACCCACACGGGACAAAGGACCACCGCCCACAGCGAGCCACTGGGATCCTCACGAAGGAAAACCTACCTGACAGACTTGAGTATAACATCACAAATCATCATAACCTTGATAGCATAAGATTATCATTGTGTTTGTGTTTATCGTATTATCGTATTTTCTCGTAATCCTTCTATGTCTTTAGTCAATTATTTGTAAATAAATGGTTTGTGTTGCAGGTATTCTGTTTGTTCTAATAAGTGGGCTGCACTGACTAAACCACTGCATGAAAAGCTGTGTTTAATGGGCGGATACTGCGGTGCACTAATCCAAGAACGGACTGCAACTGGCTGTTTGCGCACGCGTGTCTGCCGTGGGAAACGGATATAATGTTGTGCACAGAGATGATCTTGTCCAGAAACTGCCAAATATTAGCAGACGTGGCCCTCCGCTTCTCCTAATCGGGAATATCCGAGTCCAGAAATCCCCATTCACAGATGGGGCCCGGGAGTGCGCGGAAGTTTCTGGAAATGTATGTGTCAACACAGGTAACTGCCGGTCAAGACACAAATTTCACTGACATTTAACAGGTCAGATATCTTCCAGAAACTGCACATTCCATGCAGTGAACTCACTTTAAAGGTGTATTGGTAGTTTTCCCTCTTAATTATTATTAAAGGTGTATTGGTAGTTTTCCCTCTTAATTATTATTAAATGTTAGTGTAATATCATTGGCTTCAGCCCTGTTACAGGAGGGGAACACTAGACCCATGTCTGAGGTACATAACTCAATGTACAATGTAGGTACTATTTGCTGTTGCAAAGCTATCCATAAATCTGGTGTCAGGTGATGGTGGAGAAACTAGAGAACTAAAGTGAGATGTCAGTAACCACTGCCAAAAATCTCCCAATTACTCTCATTGTCACTTTTATTTTCCTCTTGTCCAAATAGACATTTTCTTCATACTTTCACAACATTATCAGTCATCGATATCCTCCAACACAATGGCAACAATTCTGATGATATTAACTCCCCAAAGCAGACTTTCTTTTTTACTATATTCAATTGGTGTTTACATGGCAACATCATAGCTAAACTATAAAAGCATTCTGGGTTATGTAGTTAAATTTTATGTCAGGCCATAACCAGGCAATCTGCACATGCCCATTGATCAGCAAGAGATGACAGTATGTGCACTGACAAGCGTAATGTTTGAATTTATCGCCACAGTTCTATAGTGGTATAATATGTGCACCATTTTGTTTTAGTGAAACGCTGTGGAGGGAGTGTGTGTGTGTTCATTATGCAGGAAATATCAAAGGAATTCACAGCAATTCAACTTAATAACATGTCCGTGAAATGCAGGCTTGCTTTGATATGGTATAACTGGAATCAGAATATAATCAGAAAAAAACATGTCAGATATAAACATACCATAGATTAGGTGTATAAAAATAATGATCAGATGAAAAGTATTGCAGTTTGATTGCTCCGTAAAGAGTAGGTTTTTTTTTTATCCACTCAAAGCAGTCATTTACAATAAGGGGGAAATATTTGAAACACATAGTGATGTTTTTTGAACATGCAATTATGCCAGTACGTGTACTGCATGAACATAGGCCAAAATAAATAAATATAAATATTTCCTGAAGAACAGTTATGATGTAAGATGCTGGAAATCCTCTAGGTGCAGAAGAGGAAAAGTGGCCCCAGTGATCAAAGCATCCTGGGAGATAGCAGCTGATGGCATGAGACATATCACACGGCTGAGGGTGTGCCGAAAAGGCACACAATAGCTGGGGGAAGGGTGTAAAGAGATATGAGCAGACTTGGGGCCTGATTTACTAAAGCCTAGTCTAGACCAGACGCGTTTTAGCTGCGTTTTGTAGACGTCCGTCTCTCGGAACAGAAACGCTCTTATTTTAATCTATGCAGCTGTCTGCACCGGCTCCGTGCAGGCTCGCGTCAGGCTCGCGTCTCAGCTCCGTCTCACGAACGTAAAGCGACCTGAAGCGTTTATTTACGCTTCAAGTCTATTTTTTCGACAATACGTGCGTAAAACGCGAGGTTGATGCCAAATAAAAAGGCACTTAATACATGTCAAACTTCGGGTTGTTGTCATTTTATCATTGTAATCATTCAACTTTTATCATATTAGCTTATTATCTGACCTTGTTCTTTGTTTTCATTATTTCCGATGGCATGTTTTCTCCCGGTTTATTTATTGATTCTGTATTGTGTAGTCAGTTTCGAAAAGTGGTATACAAATAAAGTTATTATTATTGTATATCTTTATCAGAGCCTATATGATTATCTGGGGGAAACATTGTTTATTGTGGTTCATCATCTAGCGGTCAAAACACACCTCTTTTGCACCAAGTTTGCTGAAAGCAGCAACCTGAACGCAAGGAAATGGGCGGGCAATACGGAAGCTGTATAGACAATCGCTTCAGGGACGCGTTAACGCTGTCGTTACGCGAGCGCAACGCTCACGTGACGGCTGCGGTCTAGACTAGGCATAAGACCTTTAGCGGGTGCAAAACCATTTAGCACACGCACAACCAATAACATGACCAATGATTGGATTTGTTTTACACCAATCATTGGTCGTGTTATTGGTTTTGCGTGTGCTAAAAGGTTTTGCACCTGCTGAAGGTCTTAGTAAATCAGGCCCTTGGAGTGTTGGAAGACTGAAGGACCTCGTCAGTGCCGAGTTTTCAGAACGGGCATGTAGTGTGGCATTTCTGAAAGGCATAGATTATCGCACCGGCCAAATTATACAAGGGACTTTACGAGCTCTGCACTTGGAAAAGAAGCTTCCTGTTGCATGAAATCAAAATCCCAGGAATCCGAGTTGAGACACAATGTCTGTCGCTAATTGTTTAAGAACTTAAAGTTGGCCTTTAGTAAAAGCTTTAAGTTGGTCCAGATCCGTGGGAGCTACAGATAATGAGCAGGATACAGTCAGAGCATTTCAAGCAAAAAGACTGGAAGAAATAATTGCAGATCTCATTTCTATGCGCACTCCGAAAGGTCGTGCCTTAACTTTCGGAAAGGGGGCCAAAACCGGCGGCAGAGAACCAGATGCATTTTGTTTAGCAGCTTTTGAAAGTCAACAACTTGGCTAGAACAAGTTTTTCTTTGCTGATATATTTATCTTACAGTCACTTTGTTGCATATTGCTTATGTCAGCTTTTTCTTTTTTTAGTAATAAACCCATCCTTGCATCTGTGTTTGACTCAGCATTCATATGAAAGACAGTTTACTGTTGCAGCACTAAATATAATAACAATAACAAAAGGCCGCAGTTGTTTATTGAAATTGCACTGCATTACGTAGCTTTGTTCGGTACAGTCTCTACAAAATGTCATCAGGTTTCTCCAGGTGGGTCAATTTTCATTTCAGCCGTAAAAGCCCTTAATGGCATGCGTATTGTCACAGTGGTGTCTTTAATGCTTGTCAAATCAACACATTGGCCAGAGGCCAGAGGCTGCTGGGTAATTTACACCGTCAAATATTCGCGTAATTAGATGTTACCCTTTAATGACAACGTCGATAAAAGCCCAACTGTTTTGTGTGTCTGTGCGTTCGATGGCACAGGAAGTGAGAGCGTCATGATAG
Organism: Synaphobranchus kaupii; assembly: GCA_029718625.1. Taxonomy (NCBI): domain Eukaryota; kingdom Metazoa; phylum Chordata; class Actinopteri; order Anguilliformes; family Synaphobranchidae; genus Synaphobranchus; species Synaphobranchus kaupii. Next base: position 97,604,957 of record CM056379.1, on the reverse strand, counting down.
CGATGGCTTGTCTGCAGCCAGTGCTCAGCGGTTTCACGTCGTTGTCGTGTTCTTCCTCAGATCATGAGGTGCTACTTAACACCGCACCCCACCCGACTCAACAACAATCTTTTCTCATCAACGGTTATGTTGCGTTTCACACAGTTCCTCGTGTGATTTTTGATCGTTATGGGAAATTGGCAGTTGCAATGCTCACATGAGAAATAGATTTCCGTTGAAACTTTTGATTCTTCTCCAAAGAACTAAAGGTGGGAAGCATTATCATGATTCATAGCCATATTAGAGTTTAGCCTTAGATGCATTGACATCTCTTTTCACAGTGCTAACAAGTACTCTGTCTGCTCTTAGGGTCAATAGACAGTGCTAATAATGCTACACGCCCATCTTAACCATCTTATGCGTCAACTGTTTTGCGAAAAATGGTTCAGTTCATTAATAAACCGAAAATGTTATTGTCTGAATTAATTGGTTTGTGGGAAGAGAAGTTCCCTGCTGTTGTCGTGACGGTGTCCCGCAATGTCCTTGAATTTGTATTTATTTATTTGCAATGTAGCTTTTTATTTATGTATTTTACCATAGCTATGCAGTTTTTAATGTTACCACTTTCCTCCTGTACCCCTTTGCAAAACTGCTCTCCGTACAGCAACCCATTTGTTAGATGTCCCCTGGCACTCGTGTAATACCCACAGTGTGGAAAACCTCACACATTATTCCGCTACCTTAGAAAACCCTGCCCTTAAAAGATTGTAATGACTTCCGAACCGTGGCTCTTACCTCGGTGTTAATGAAATAACTGGAGAGCATTGCTGTTTGTGCTCTTTCGAAAACTCGGCACAGGAAAATAAAATAGACCCGGTTCAGGTCCGAAGAAAATCGTCTCGTGCCAATTAGAAGAGGGGTACAACAATGCAGTTGCTTTCTGCCTCCTTAACATCAAAAAGCTTGAAAAGTCAAAAACCTATACCAGAATACACTTTATTTTACATCTGTATTTCAGAAAGCTTTGTTGAATGTTTTTTCGTGCTGAGATGCAACAGTTACATGCTAACACCCATCTCATCTAGCCTATTGGTACCATTACTTTTTCACAAACAGAATCCAGATAAAAAGTCCTTGACTGTTCCCTTCTGGTGTGTCTCGGGGATGGTTTAGCTCACCTATCCTATTGACTGTGTTAGATCTGTGTGGAATTGCTTTATTATTACATAATCCCCATCAGTCTATCTTGCTGGTTCTCATGATATATGGAAAAATATATTGCAAAATAAATCTTGAAAAGTGACATCGACAAAATTGAAGGAGTTGTTTTGTGCCCCTGCTCTCTGGCAACGGATTAATTACAGTCGCCATGCACAATAAGGCTATTAATCAAGCCAATATCTAGTAGTATATTGATGTAACAATATCATGGACATATTTTGGGAATATGAGTTTGTGCTAGCAGCTGAATGAGGTATACAAAGCTGTGTGTCACCCAAGAGTACAATATGTAGCTTATGAATCAGTTCACGTGAGGTAGGACCTATATGTAGAGAACAGTAAATCCTTGAAATCGTATTTATTTTTAATTAAGTTATATTTCATCAGCGCTGACATCCATACATGTAGGGAGGCTATAGTTATGAATCTTGTTTTAAGATGTGTGCATTATGCCTTTTGATTCCTTTATATAATTGTGGAGCAAATGTGATGGAAGACAACATAAAAACATCTCGTCATAACGTTCAGGCATTCAGTGACCTGGCAGGAGCCTAAGGTTTGATAATAGACTGCATGCAAGAAGGTTGAATTACTAACAGGCTTATATGGATTTCACTCTCACCATTTACTGCGCCCTCAGTACAGTGACTTTGGGGGCTGAGTGGGCTTGGTGTTTGCTGAACACAATGGGCTTCATTCACGAAACATGCGTACGAACAGATTTGATCAACTGTGCTTCCGAACATTTCTACAAACATTTCGGCATTCATCTTATATTTCCTTATCCAAAATTGTTCTTTGGTAAGATCAAAATCTATGTGCGTTTGGAAACATGCGTAAAGGCATACGCATAAAATGTTTCTATGTAGAATTATTATTATTATTATTATTATTATTATTATTATATATATCTTTTTTTAATTAATGCACAGTTATGTATTTTAAGTAGTTACAGACCTATTAACAACATCATATTAACAACAATGTTTATGAATACAATTATTATAATGTATAATATAATAATTATATTATAAATATATATTATATTTTTTATGATGTTTTTCTTTCACACATAGTTTTTGAAAATAACCTTGTTGGGAGCGCATTTTATTAATTTTGTTTATTGATATAAGCCAAAGCGATTGATGATGATTGACAATGAGATAATGATAATGATTGCTATAAAGACCCACAAGCGCACAGCCAAGCCCAACACTTAGCAATGGCAGATTTTCGTTTTTGGATTAGCTTAATTGTGGGGAAAGAACTTTAGGGACTGAGCGGATATGTTTGCGGAGAGATGAACGGCTGATGTTTGCACACAACCCTGAAGGCGGAATGCCTTTAATGTTCTGTTTGTTCAAATTAACATTGTTTCATGTTCTGTTTAACGTTCACTTTTTATGCTAATCTTATCTTCTACAATGTATTATCTGTGCATTTCTGAATATGATATTTGGGTTCAGACACACCCCCAGTGACCACTGTTCGAATGCATGCTGTTTTTACAGTCCAGAATTCTTACAATTCAACTAGTCTAGCCACACAGTTATTGAGAATTACAATGTATTTCCAACAGCAAGGCAACGATAATATTCCACAACAAGCATCAATGCATAATGCAATAAGCATGAAGGGCTGTTTGACTATGAGTTTCCCTTTTATAAACATAGAGGATGACAATCAAGCATCTGTTTTTTAAATGTTTAATGTGAATTTTATCGACGCTCACTGCCAGAATCCCCGCTTTCGACTTGTGAGAACGCAAACCAGTGTGTGAACTCCTCTGAAGCACGTCATTCCCGTCACACCTCCTTATCACACCGCAGTTCACAAGTTGGTCTCCCACAGACATGAGTCAGAGAAAGACCCTTTACAGTAACCAAAAAAAGACTAACAGGGGCCCACTCAACCAGTCGGGGTTATTCCCGGTCGACTGAAACCATCCCATCCCTGGTTGACGTGGGAGCCAATTGTGTGTCACCAGAGTCAGCACTGGCACAATTCACATTCAACACCAGACCGTGGGGCCCATCTGCGCACTAAAACAGCATCTTAACAGGATGAACCACCCTAACAGCTCCCTAATCATCCATTTTTAATATTGAACGGAAATACTATGAGCAAATGTTCTCAAATGTCGACAACTGTCTTTTACGATCAGAAACAGATGTCCTTTCATGCGATAATCGACTTTTGAGCTCCTCCAGATCTTACATCTGGGTTGATATATTGGCCTAGCCCTAGATCATCCAGCCGGCCCACCGTGTGTTGCCTCCATTTGTTTATTTCACTTACTGTCCTCTTCCTGAGGCATCCTTTACTCTCTCAAACACATGAAAAGCAGTAGTAGCAAATTCTCTCCCCATAATGTTTGTTTTCAAAGCTGAAGAGAATTATTTTTAGAGCGGTGGCAGATCCTTAATAGTTCTGTTGAGCCTTTCTAATGTGTCACTCTTGATTTGTTGGTTCCTGCTGCTAGTTGGCTCCCAGGAGTATAGGTTCATTGATTTAATAGGCGTGCGGAATCTTTAATGCCCCGTTCTCAAGCGATTCAAAGAGGATAATGGAACACTCTCTAAGAGGTAAATAAAGGAAGAGGTCTCCTGAACCCTGGCCAGGCAGCTACTTTTCCTTAAACCTGAGAGAATAATAAATGCATGTTACAGTGTACTGAACCTTCAGACTCAAAAGGGTCAACAAGTAGCAATTAAACCGCATTCTTGGGGAAACGGTGTAATTTAAAGAGGTGATTGGGTCCATTTCATGGACCTCTTCTCATTACGGTATCCTTGGTTGTGGCCTACTTTGACACTTTTTGCTCCCGACACGTGTTAGTGGAACGCAGAAGCCGCAGGTGCAAGTGTTAGAGGAACAAAAGAGCTTGCTGCTGGAAGTCCACGCTGGCGTGCTTTATTAGGGCGAACACAGCTGTGCCGCAAAGAAAACCGTGGGATTTTACGGAGATGCAAATAATCATCTTGGGTTCTCAGTTTAAAAATATCACAGAGGCCTGATGAATCACTGGCGCAGGTAAATGGATTTGATTCCCTTTGGTGTAACACACTGCAAACTGTGGACTTTCTTCAGCAATGCTGATTCATCCTCCTGGGCCGTGGATACCGTGATGTGCGTAACAGGGTACAATAAATGTTTTTGTTCACATGTTTTTATTAGAAAATATAATATTTTACAAAAATTCGGAATTTGGACTCCAGAACAGCAGCTTGCCACAGATTTCTTTCAAGTCATATGGGGTTGGGGGGGGGGGGGGGGGGTAGAGAGGTGGGTACGGTAACTGTGGATCTGTAAAGTTAAGTCAGCACCGTCGCACGTCTATGCGGGATTGGAACTGCTGAGCACACAGCCCCCAGCTTGCAGGGGAGGTGAGTGATAATATCAACGGAGAGTCTGTGGTTGCGAGATAGCGAGTTACAGCTGTATCCAGTTGCCGAGTCAAAGACTCTTTAGTGTTAATGACAGACACTTCCGAATATAGAACTCTATTGCATCTATTTAAGTAGATAAATAAAATAGTGCTTGATAGACTGTAGTGCGTGAAAATCCCCGGAGGGCAGCCGTTTCTGAGATGCTAGAACCGCCACGTCTGGCACCAGCAATCATTCGACAGTCAAAGCCGCTTAGATCATGCATTGTGCCCGTCTCTAATGCTTGTTTGAACAACAACTAAACCTCTACTCCATGTCTGCATGCGTTATACTGTCGCAACACAGTCTCACAGCCCAAACGTCAATGGGGTGACTTTCTCATGGGCACACTCCAAACGGATCCTCTTTGGCGTTTCCGTTTTGACGCGATGCTTATTTTTAAGCTGCCTCTGTAAATCGGCTTTCACATGATCACCCGAATGCAGTAGAAAGCAGTGGACTCGATCTTCCATATTGGATTCGACCTATCTGAGCTTGGTGAGTATCAAACGTATTAAAATAATCTGTCTAGCAAATGCTCAGTATATTTGTAAAGAACTGTAGTGCTATCACAGAATGACATTTGCCAGAATTTAAGAAGGCTGCTTCTATTGATGTTGATCATTCAACTAATTAATAGTTTTTTTGTTCATTAAAGGCCATAGATACAGCCTTTTTATGTCGACAAATAATTTAATAAATAATAATAATAAAAAGTAATACATCCACAGAGCTTGCTGAAAGATGCAGAATAAAAGCATTGGTTTTTCCCCAAAAAAATTATTGATTATGAATTTATCATTACAAACAAAATTTTGCAGGCCGTGTACCGACCATGTCAGGCGCAAAAGTATTTATTTCATATTTATTCGCTAGGACTGAACACCGTGGTAGCTAGCTAGCCAGTTTATTAGAGCGACTGAGTGGTAGATCACTGTGGGAGAAACAGCCGAATATGTGACAGGTGGTTGTAAAACAGTCCACAAGTAGCACCGGGTCATTTTTCTGTTTTTTATAGTTCATGACGTACAAGTACAAATCCCGAGCTTTCAAATGATGTCTCATACACTGCAATATGCAAATATTTGAAGAAGATTCTTTGAATGTTGGTACACCTTAAAACACTTTCCTGCGAAAGCAGCTCTCAAAGATTGGCAATGATTCACACCTCAGGCTGGCAAACTTAATAGGTGTGAACAGTTGCTGGCTAACCCCAGCCCCAATCACTCCCCCACTAGGGTACCTGTCACTAGCTGTCAGCCGTAGCTAAGGCAGATACAGCTTCCAACCACAACGAGGATCCGTTTGGAGTGTGCCCCCCCCCAGTGACGTTTCGGCTGTGAGACTGTGTTGGTTATATAGTGTATTGAGTTGCAGCTACAAGATTCGCTGTTTGGAGAAGCAGGCTATTTACGTTAACGAGCAGGTGTACCTAATAAAGTGGTCACTGAGTGTATGTATAAACCACTCTGACGTCCACCATGGTCAATATTCCATATTAGGCCTCTTCCATGTGCTTGGAATTCAGACAGACACACTTGCCACCACAGATAAAATGCCATTTCAGTTGACATTCATGCTATCACGTAATTTGTTACAGTTTAAATCTAATAAAAAACATCTCTACCCTTATTTTTAAAGCTAGTTCGTAGTTTCAAACTTTTCTTACAAACCATTAATCCTTAATGGGGGCGATTTTTACGTGTGTTTTCTGTCTTAGTGTAACCTGTCCTCTTAACCAATCTGCGTACTGTAGCAAGAATAAATGCGGAATTTACAGAACGTAGTGAATGACAAGTGCTGGACATTTAAAAGGAAACGGGGGATGATTTCCGCTCGTTGTTGCTAAACCCCCCGCTGCCTCTGGATGGCGAAATGACTGACACGGTAAACAGTTGAGCTGGAACTACGTAACCCATCGAACGAAGGCTGTGGGAGACATTGAAGCATATAGCAACTTGCATGGGTGACTGTTTCTACCACAGTTTGTTTTAATAATTGAGCCTAAATCACTTCTAGGTCTTCAGCGCTATGAGACCGGCTTGTGCCTGCGATGATGCAGATAATTTGTAATTGGTTCGGTGTGGATTCGGTGTGGATGCTGTCAGGGTATCATAGGCATTTGCTCATCACTGTTAAATTATTCAGTAAAAGTACATCAAGGTTTATGGTAGAAGTGTCTTTCTCTCTCTCGCTCTCTCTCTCTCTCTCGTTTCATTATATTACCGCTACAAATTACATGCAGAATGGTAACCATTATTTCTCTAATTTGCGTTCTCCCATTTGGAATTGTCAGTTGTACTATATTTTCACATCACCTGTAACAGAGGCCACTGCATCTGTAATGTGTGCAGTCCTCCGATACACAATATGCAATGTTAATGGAACCGTAACAGAACGAGTCCAATAAGCCTAACGTGTACTCAATCAGGATACGACGTAGCCAGTTAACGCTGAACATTTTATCGTGTCCTTACCTTGCGACAGCAACTATTTTTCATAAAGTACTACAATCCTCGGTGCGCTATAGGATAGTTAGTAACCTGTAGGCCTGCCTAGTGAACATTTTTGCAGGGAAATGTCAGTGAAACGCTAGGCGTTCAGGTGAAAGCCTGGCTGCATTTGGTTGAAAATCCAGGCTATATCCGGGTAAAACCTGAGCTATATTTTTTTTAGTTTATTAGCACAAGGAAATAATAAAATGACAGTATACAGAATAAGCATATACAGATCCTGTCGAAAATCAGCATTTACTTCAGTTATTTCAGAGAATGAATGTTTTAGACTGAGTGTCACACTCTAATCATCTAATTTACTCAAAACACCTGCAAAGGTTTTCTACAGGTGTGTCCTTAAATTGGACAGGTATCTCAGTTTGGTTCAGTATGGGGAAGACTGCAGACTTGACAATTGGCCAGAAGACCATCATTGATACCCTCCAGAAGATGGGTAAGCCACAACAGGTCATCGCTAAGGAGGCTGGCTGTTCACAGATGACCGTAGGCTTCAGCGGATTGTCAAGCAAAGACGATTCCAAAATTTGGCGGAGATGCAAAGGGAGTGGACTGAGGCTGGAGTCAGTGCTTCAAAAACCACCACGTACAGAGTGTGACACTCAGTCTAAAACATTCATTCTCTGAAATAACTGAAGTAAATGCTGATTTTCGACACACTATTCTAATTTCTTGAAATACTGTTTTGGGGGTTTTCTGGAACTGCAAGCCAAAATTATGAAAAATGAAACGAATAAAGGCTAGAAATATTTCACTTTGTGTGTAATGAATCTATAATCTATGAAAGTTTCACTTTTTGAATGGAATTATGGAAAAAAATAAAACTTTTCCATGATATTAAAATTTTTTGGAAAGGATCTGTATATAATAACGATTGTGCAGGAGAGGTAAGAAACCCCAAAGGGCTTATAATGAAACCTCCCCTCTAGGATTTACAGTTTATCCTAGTACTTGTTTAACACAAAATGAAAATAAAACACATAGTAAAATAAAATGAAGTAAAAAATAAAGAAATTCATAATAACAGTAATAATAATAAAATAAATAAAAAAGTAAACAGACACAAAGCACATAAATCCATCTACTGAGCACCTTAACTGTGACGCAGGTGTTTTTTCATGTTAGACTTGAATACAGACAGTGATGTACAGGTTTTGATAGAGAGGGGACTGGCATTCCAGAGCGATGGTCCTCTGTATTTTAAGGAGTACTGACCAAGAGTTGTGTGACAATAAGGAATATGAATGTCCTTTGCTTGTCTGGTTGGATAAGAATGGATATCTGAGTTAATTAAAAAGAAATTGTGGAATACACTTGGTAGGCTGTGATTTTGTAACATACATTTATACATAAATATACATGTTTGATAAACATTGATGTTGAAGATGGATAACAGATTTAGTTTCTTGAACAGGGGAGCTGATAGTTCATATTGATTTGACGCAGTTGCCAATCTCAAAAATTTATTTTGGATTAAATGAATTTTCTGAAGGGCAGAAGGATATGTACTAGCCCATACGATGTTACAGTATGATATGTATGGGTACATTAAACTATATTGAGGTTAACCTAGTCCGTTTATGTCAAATCGTCACTCAACCTAGATTTCCACCTGTTTAGTCTGGCTTTTGCTCACTGGGTAGGTAGAGTTAATAGCTACAGGGAGCTTATTCAAAGGTACCCTAAAGAACCCCAACTGAGCTTAACCCACCTCCCACACTAGAGCAAGACCCAGTGGCTCCCACTGTTACTCTCAATCATAGCTAATGATACGACCCACACCTAGCAAAGTTCATGGCTCGAGGCCTTTACCTACTGAACCTCTCTGGGGTCATCCTTTTCCTTTTTAATTTGAACTGAGAGTTAACATACCACTCCGTAATATTATATCCCATTTAATAAATGACTCTTCCCATTACATTTCATTGCACTCGGCTCCCAGAGATATGATGCGGGGGATCGTAGCCCCGCCCCAATTCCCAGTGAAACAACAACTCAAGCACTCAGGAGGAGACATTTAAAATAAATAAATAAATAAACACATAAGTCCTTTAGATCCTGCAAGTTATATCTTCGTATTCACGTTTGGATCAGCGGCCGCAGCAGGTGCGGAATACGGCATGCGGAATCGCACGGGGGGCTCGACGGCACGATGAAAGCGGCAGCATGACATCACGGCGCTCTAAATTCCGCACTCTGACCGCACGTGTGACGACTGCTAAGCGCCAGGCGGGGTTTCTGCTGATCCCGCAGCCCTGCTCCACTTCCTCACACTTTGATCCCGTGGCAATGCCAGCTTCCTGTCATAAATGTTCTGACGAAGCTCCTCGTTGAACTGACTCACAGCTCTCTCTCTCTCTCTGCGAGCCCTCGGCAGCCATGTACAGAGGCCTGTCACGGGGGCTGACTTGAAGGAGACTTTAATTGCAAGCATCAATCTTTGTCCTTCAGCGCAACGCAGAGGCAACCCGCACACATGCACAGAAACACACACACACACACACACAAACACACACGCGCACACACGACTGCTAATGTAAAAATGACTCCTGGCCAAAGAATATACACTTAAATATGAATGAGCTGGTTTTCTGTATTGTGGATTCGTATTGACATGGGATTTAGATTAAAAATAAAGATTTTTTTTAAAAACATCCAGAGGAAAGGAAAAATATAAATGGGCAGTGTCCTTGTTTGAACTAGATAAGAATAGCACTCAGAAAGGCCAGATGAATACTTTATGTGCTCAGCAAAGATAGGCTGAATATCAATAGACTATGGCCAATCATTAGGAGTCACGCTGAGTAGGCCCCTGGTGACCTCATGCATAAAAATCGCATGGTATTTTAAGCAATAGTGCACTGGTACATGACTGCTGCTTTATTTGTGCTCATTTTTGTTTATGTTTGTTAAATCATGTCTTGATTTTCCACATAAATGTCTACTGCAGTGAACTGAAGGCCAACTATATGTACTGTATTTCTCTTGCAAATAAATTGCATTATTGCATTCAATAGAACGTGTGGCACGCCGCTGTTGCTGGGTGCTACAAGCTACAGGTGCTTTCAGTCATACAATAGCCATTACGCAAGGTGTCTTCCATGACTGAAGGCTGCGAGGGGGTAACTCAATTAAACCAGGCAGGTTTCCAAGTGTGTTATGGGTGTAATAGGAATAACACGAGGCCGATCCAGCAGTTCCAGGGCAGGACGGGACATGTCGTGACCTGGTTGAGGTGGCAGCAGGACGAATGGAGAAGGAGGAGATCACCGATGCAGCAGAGAAAAATCTCCCTCGTAGAACTTCCACCAAAGCTCTCGTGAAAAGCTTGAATGTGCTAAGCATTTATATACCATGCCCGGCGGTGCAACTCTGACACTCGGCTCATCTAACCAGAAGCTTATCCCGGGATTCGTTTTCAAACACCGTTACTTAAGAATTTCTTTCCTACCACAAAACTCAAAATCAATATCAAGTTCCAATTAGAGATGTGTGCTGAATGATAACTGTAAGGTAAGCTACTAATAATGTTTCTGAGAATGTTCCCAGGGGCCCTTTAACACAATCCAAATGACCAGTCGTATTGCCTGAGAGAGACTCCGGCAAATGGATCCATAAATCCATAAACCAATCAAGACATCAAGTTAAGGCTCCACAAAGTCTATCAGCTGATCAGTGCAGTGGCGAGATATAATCGGAAAACATTTCAATATAGTAATAAAATAAAAAAACCTGACAAACAGACGAGCGTCGAGGCTGTCAGTTCCAGGCAGGATGTGATGGAGAGGCTCTCCTTGATGTCTTATTTTGAGGTGCTTGTGTTGAGTTTTCGCTGAAATAAACTAAACGCAGCTTTGCCTGTCAGAAAGGTAACACTGGTAAATGTTTTAATCTCTCAAGATAACGCAACGAAGAGATTTGCTTCCGACCCTTCAGGGGCTTCCCCTTAACTCCAAAAAAAGATCTGAAGCTCTCAATTTTTTCAGATTATTATTCATATTTCCCACAGCCACACAGAAAAAAATTATAAAAATCCAATTGTCATTACACAACATTTTGTATGCATGCGGTTTCTCACAATTGCACATTAACATTGCACATTGATTCTATATAGAAATTGTGGAAGACAGAGGCCACAATCTTTAAATGTGCATTTTGTATACTCATTTCAGTTTGGGAACACCGTCTTCAATGAAAATGTCTAACTATGTTAAAGAGGCAGACTATTAAGGATTACGCACTTGATATTGTGTTCCACAAAGTAGTTCCTTCCAGAAATGTACAGGTTAAATTACCAAAGGATGTGCAAACTGAGGAGGATGGAGAATGGGGTCTGTTTCAACATTGTTTGGACATAAGTAATCTGCACTGCAACGCGTTTCAATCTCTGCTTGACACAAATAGACATTTCACTGATGAAAGGCAAAATAGGCTGTTTACGGTTGCCGCAAATACTATTTGAACTGTCATTGTAACTTGCCATTTGATGACAGAACACAATTGCATTGCTATTATCAGAACAATAACACCATTTGCTCGTTGTATAATAAGGGTTAATATTAATGAATGGATTGGCAGCATCAGAATTCACAGATATTTTGAATAGCCACTCCCCGAGAGTTTCGGCGGCTTTCAAGACTAACAAGCAAATTGGACATGGCATAAATAATGTATAGGGCAAACACAGCTTCCATTAAAAAAAAAAACTGTTAGCAAAGCAAAACATAATTACGTTGGACAGTATTCATTTTTCATTTATTATGCAAAAAGAAAAGCTGTAAAGGGGATTATCTTTTCAGGTTTACTTGAATATATTAATGTAAACAATTTTATTTGATCTGATTAGCAAATATGTTATGCTCATTTGTTTACCCTTCATTAAGGCTTGTGACCCTCTGAGAGGAAAGGCAGAATGAGACTGCATATCTTGGCCCTTGTAATGGCTGGCTCAATACTGCCATCTGCTGGCTGCATTCAAGTGCCTATATCACATGAAATTTAAGTACTGAGCCTGTCTGGCTAACAGTTAGTCAAGACTTCTATTGGTACACTTTTAAATTAGCTAGCAAGCAAAGGGGTTCCTTCTTTTGTTTGGATTTAATTGTATCATTCCAAAGATACCTCGTTATGAACTGGTAATGCATTTTCTGAAGTGAATGCTGAGGATTGCATTTACACTTTTGCAGCCTATGGATTTATTAAATTCACCCTGTGAATCAGGCTTAATACCGAGATTTGCCAGATTAGTGTATGTATACTAGGATATAGCTTGATTGGTGTTAAATTCCACATACACCACTGTCACTTCCTTACAATTTTAGAAGTAATAGTTTCGCGCCAAACGCAGGGCTGTGTATATCCAATTCCCACCCCGATTTTGGAATGCCCTATTAATCCCAACCAAATTCATGGGCGAACCCCACTGCAGAGGACAGGACACACGGGTATCAGTCCTCAGCGCAGACCCGCAGCTTTGCTCCGAAACACGCAGCTCAGCCACCCGTTTCTCCCTACGCACCATCGCCGAGCTCGCACAGAGCGGAATCAAAGGAAGACCACCCGTACGCAGCTGCATGCAAACCACGGGGCGCCCAATCACGTCGCCAGATGAATGTGGGCCGACTGAACCCACCCACACCTCTGGGAGATGCAAGCGCCAATTGACCGCGAGGCTCATCCATGCACCACAGCATGGTGCCTTAACCAAATTCATCTTTATCTGTACTGTATGTCCCAAATATCCCTTTGTTTACCTCACAGTTAAAAACAGTATCAGAAACAGCTCAGGCAGAACATGAAGAGCAAAATGCATCACTTCCAGTGGGGTAACAGGACTAGTTATGGCTTTGAAATAAACCAAACAACTATGGCCCAGATTCTATATATATATATATATATATATATATATATATATATCTGTCCTATCTTTATTTGCCGGCAGTTTAGTGAGTTTAGTGTAAACCAAAATAAATTTTTTAAAACATATAAAAAGAAATTGACACTTTCATTTGCGAGATAAGGACAAATGTTGGCTGAAAACAGGTCTGTGTGTTAGCCTGACATTTCTTTGCTATATCCCTGGCATTTACAAAGGTGTGTACACAAACGGATTGAATGTCTCAGAAGTTGAAGCCCAGTACGCAAGGGATTGTTTTATATCATTTAATCCTGCTAAAGCAGTGCTAAGAGCTAAGAGGGATCTTAACATGGGCCAGGATCCTTTTTATTGACACTTATTTGTTGCTACTTAATAAAATTCTACATCTAGGAGGCCTTGTCTGGAGAAAGGACAGAACGGTGAGGGTAGTGCAGTTGACCTACTCTCTGTTATAAAGTGTGTGTGTGTACGTGTGTACATATGCACATGTGGTTTATTAGCTCCCTTTTCATTATTTCTTAAAGTCTTTTTTTTCTTGTTCTTAATCCTTTATTCACTGTCACCACTGCCATTAATGTGTGCAGCGTTAAAATATGCAAATAACAATCAAATAAATTAGCAAACAAACACATAAACCCAACAACCAAATGCAGTGGATTATATTAATGTGTAGGCTGCATGATCACCATCTACCAACTAGAATTTCTACCAGCCAGACTTCTACTAACTAGGATAGCCTACTCAAGGCAGGTTGCATTCAAATGGATTAACCTCTAAGTCCAAGAGATAAATAACTTTTTGTCTCTCGAGTAAATTATGGACATGTATTTAAATTTCGATTCATTTATGACAGTGAATGCTTTAAATGTTTCTGAGGTTACAATTTGCATTAGTCTACGTGGCAGAACTGTATGTTGGTAAATCACCTTTTTCTCCTTAATAGCACCACTGACAAGCTTAAATACAAGTTGTGGTTTTTTTTTTTTTAAGTACAAATATAAAAATGAGAGCAGTTTATTTGAAGTACAACTGAAATTGGTTGCAATTTTTTCATGTGTTAATGGAGAAGACAAAGACCATTTTTGGGTTATTCCCAGATGAAGCCTTCTACCCACAATATTGAATATCATCTTTGGCCATTTTTTGGCCTTTTATTCTTCTTAAGTGTGGTTATGCCATTACAGAATATGTTTATACTGTAACATGAATTCTGCCAAATATTGTCAAGATGACCTCGGAATCATGTTGACATGCACAGTTTGCATCGTTAATGTCGTAATCCTTTAATGTTGCATCAAACAATTACTCTCTTATCCAGAGAGCTGTATCAACCTGAATTACAATAAGTCATGTCTGGGGGCATAACATTTGCTTCTTTGAGCACCATGTTTATCCTTTACATCTTTTACAATGCACATTTCAAAAAGAAATAATAAAACACATTGACTGCAACCTGCAAAGAAAAAGACCCAAAAGTAAAGCCAAGCGCAGCAGTGATTGCCAAGTAAATTAATTCTGTGTCAGCGATTCTTAGTGCCTTCTTATGTGCAGGAATCCTCAGCACGCCTGTCTCCGTATTCAGCTTCATGCGGGGAGTCCTTTGCATATTCTAGCCTGGCTCGCAGGTCTACTCTTCATCTGTCAAACTGGGTAGTCAAATCTTTTTTTTTGTGGTGGCTTCTTAATTGATTCTCAGTGAAGCATAAAAATGAATAGAGTTTAACTCTGGTGAAATGCATTTCGCAGAACACAGAGGCAATCAATAGGCAAAAGACATTTGATGCTGAGGTCTATTACATCCAACAGGAGCCTGCGTGGTTTAATACAACAAAAAAAAAAGAATATGTGAAGCGAAGTGAAAATACTGTAATGGAACTTATAAATATCTCCACCTATTTACTTCACTGGTAACTATGATGCATAACTTCCATAAACAAAACACAGAGGCTTTCTACCAAATGGCCTTTTCTAAATTATACAATTCTGGCACTCAACACAGCGGTAGGTGAAGCTCAGCTTAGCACAAGTTGAGTTACTGCGGCCCTGCGGTGTACTTATTAAGCCCCATACAATACTGAATGTAGTAAGAGCATAATTATTCCGTAATGTAATGTATTTTAAGGGGAAATAAAATATAAACTGGATTTTAATTAAGACAAGCATAAACCTACAGTATCTGGTTAAAGATTAATGTGTGTGTGTGTGTGTGTGTGTGCGAACGTGCGTGCGTGCGTGCGTGCGTGCGTGCGCGCACGGGCGTGCATGTGTGCGTACATATGGGATGGAAATTGTCCTCCTAGAAAGAAACTGCGTATGTGCTTATGTGCGCTGGTGAGATATTGGTGATTACTTTTGGAAATTACTCTTCTGTAGTGAAGTACTGCTTCTCAGCTGAATTATATCATTGGATTTAATTTCACCACACAATGTTACGTTAACAAGTGAATCATCGGTTTGATTGGGAGAAATCGACCAGAGGCTCGACTGCCAAAGTGCTGAGAATGACACTCAGAAAGAACTAGTGAGGGTGGAAATCAGCTCTCACTGCTATACTAAAAGCCTTATGAACACTGCTATACTAAAAGCCCTATGAACAATGCTATACTAAAAACCTTATGAACACTGCTATACCAAAAGCCTTATGATCACTGCTATACTAAAAGCCCTATGAACACTGCTATAAGCCGTATGATCACTGCTATACTAAAAACCTTAGGAACACTGCTATACTAAAAGCCATATGAACACTGCTATACTAAAAGCCTTATGAACACTGCTATATTAAAAGCCCTATGAACAATGCTATACTAAAAACCTTATGAACACTGCTATACTAAAAGCCCTATGAACACTGCTATACTAAAAGCCTTATGAACACTGCTATACTAAAATCCCTATGAACAATGCTATACTAAAAACCTTATGAACACTGCTATACCAAAGGCCTTATGATCACTGCTATACTAAAAGCCCTATGAACACTGCTATACTAAAAGCCGTATGATCACTGCTATAGTAAAAACCTTAGGAACACTGCTATACTAAAAGCCCTATGAACCACTGCTATACTAAAAGCCTTATGAACACTGCTATACTAAAAGCCGTATGATCACTGCTATACTAAAAACCTTAGGAACACTGCTATACTAAAAGCCCTATGAACACTGCTATACTAAAAGCCGTATGAACACTGCTATACTAAAAGCCCTATGAACAATGCTATGCTAAAAACCTTATGAACACTGCTATACCAAAAACCTTATGATCACTGCTATACTAAAAACCTTAGGAACACTGCTATACTAAAAGCCATATGAACACTGCTATACTAAAAGCCGTATGAACACTGCTATACTAAAAGCCCTATGAACAATGCTATACTAAAAACCTTATGAACACTGCTATACCAAAAGCCTTATGATCACTGCTATACTAAAAGCCCTATGAACACTGCTATACTAAAAGCCGTATGATCACTGATATACTAAAAACCTTAGGAACTCTGCTATACTAAAAGCCCTATGAACACTGCTATACTAAAAGCCTTATGAACACTGCTATACTAAAAGCCCTATGCACAATGCTATACTAAAAACCTTATGAACCCTGCTATACTAAAAGCCCTATGAACACTGCTATACTAAAAGCCATATGAACACTGCTATACTAACAGCCTTATGATCACTGCTATACTAAAAACAATAGGAACACTGCTATACTGAAAGCCCTATGAACACTGCTATACTAAAAGCCTTATGATCACTGCTATACTAAAAGCCTTATGAACACTGCTTTACTAAAAACCTTAGGAACACTGCTATACTAAAAGCCCTATGAACCCTGCTATACTAAAAGCCTTATGAACACTGCTATACTAAAAGCCCTATGAACAATGCTATACTAAAAACCTTATGAACACTGCTATACCAAAAGCCTTATGATCACTGCTATAGTAAAAGCCTTATGAACACTGCTTTACTAAAAGCCCTATGAACACTGCTATACTAAACACATTATGAACACTGCTATACTAAAAGCCCTATGAACACTGCTATACTAAAAGCCCTATGAACACTGCTATAGTAAAAGCCCTATGAACACTGCTATACTAAAAGCAGTATGATCACTGCTATACTAAAAGCCATATGAACACTGCTATACTAAAAGCCTTATGATCACTGCTATACTAAAAACATTAGGAACACTGCTATACTAAAAGCCCTATGAACACTGCTATACTAAAAGCCCTATGAACACTGCTATACTAAAAGCCTTATGATCACTGCTATACTAAAAGCCTTATGAACACTGCTTTACTAAAAGCCCTATGAGCACTGCTATACTGAACACTTTATGAACACTGCTATACTAAAAGCCCGATGAACACTGCTATACAAAAACCACTAGGAACACTGCTATACTAAAAGCCTTATGATCACTGCTATACTAAAAGCCTTATGAACACTGCTATACTAAAAGCCTTATGATCACTGCTATACTAAAGGCCTTATGAACACTGCTATACTAAAAGCCTTATGATCACTGCTATACTAAAGGCCTTATGAACACTGCTATACTAAAAGCCTTATGATCACTGCTATACTAAAAGCCTTATGAACACTGCTATACTAAAAGCCTTTTGAACACTGCTATACTAAAAACCTTATGAACACTACTATACTAAAAGCCCTATGAACACTGCTATACTAAAAGCCTTATGATCACTGCTATACTAAAAGCCTTATGAACACTGCTTTACTAAAAGCCCTATGAACACTGCTATACTAAACACTTTATGAACACTGCTATACTAAAAGCCCTATGAACACTGCTATACTAAAAGCCCTTTGAACCCTGCTAAACTAAAAGCCTTATGAACACTGCTATACTAAAAGCCCTATGAACAATGCTATACTAAAAACCTTATGAACACTGCTATACTAAAAGCCCTATGAACACTGCTATACTAAAAGCCCTATGAACACTGCTATACTAAAAGCAGTATGATCACTGCTATACTAAAAGCCATATGAACACTGCTATACTAAAAGCCTTATGATCACTGCTATACTAAAAACATTAGGAACACTGCTATACTAAAAGCCCTATGAACACTGCTATACTAAAAGCCCTATGAACACTGCTATACTAAAAGCCTTATGATCACTGCTATACTAAAAGCCTTATGAACACTGCTTTACTAAATTACTTTACGCATTCTTTTACTCAGAGTTTTATACATGTGGCCCCTGGTGTAGATCAGCTTGAAATTTTACGCACCATATTTCCATTAAAGAGCACATTTAGAAAAATCCTGTGCGCCTGAATTGGATTATTTGCTGTTCATGCCTTTTGTCTGCATACCTCCGCCATTTCAGGAGGGGCTCAAGCCTGAACCCCCACCCCATGAACTCTCCGATGTGTATTGGCCTCTGGCTAACACTTTACATTAAGTTGCACCTATACCTGTGTAGTTAAATTGTAACTAATTAGGTAACAAGAGGTTATTACTGAGTAACTCCAACGGAGGTAACATGGAACAGCAGTTAGTGGAATTCTTAATTACACGTGTGAAACAAGGCCAGCCCTGTTACATCTCTCCTGCTGAAATTAAATCATTCCATATCATGAAGACACCTTGTGAAATTAACAGGTAAGGTTTATTTGTTGTGTATCATGAAGATGTGGCCTGTGGGTGTAAATAAAATATTTCAAAATATGCACACGTGTAATTAAGAATACCACTAACTGTTGTTACTCAGTACTAACCTCTTGTTACCAAATTAGTTACAATTTAACTACACATGTATAGGCGCAACTTAATGTAAAGTGTTACCGGCTTTTGACTTGTATCTCGCTCATACCATGGATTGGGTATGACTCTGACCCATGGTATATGACAAAATCAGCTCAGATGAAAAAAATGGGCGCTGACCGTAGAAGAGGTAGGCTATAAACCTTTTCCTATTCTTCAACATTTTCATTTTCAACAGAACTTTTTATTTGACGCGTCTGTATGAATGCAACACGGTAGCAGAGGAACACATTGTAGTCGGGTTGTTTTACATTTTCCTTACCTAGCATGTGAGATGGTTATATCAGGAATTCCAAAGGGGTGGGGGGGAAGGAAAAGTACCACTACAACAACAGTCCAATAAAACTTAAAGGTAAAAAAAACTGTTGTAAAAAAAGTTCAATGGCCACTAATCATTTAGAGTAATTAAATTATATTACCTTTCTTTCTCTGTCTCTGATTCCTACCAGTGCAATCTAAATATGAGACAAAAAGTAACTAACATTTGGATCTGCGTTTTGGCCTGAATTTGGTTGAAAACTGGAACACACTTTGAATGTCATGCATTATAAACAGGACATTTTTTGCCACAGAAAACTGAGATTGTTTTATATTAGTGCAATGTAACAACATCTGTTCACTGGTAACGTTATGCAAGTTTCCCAACATCATTTTCAGAGAGCAAATGAAAGCAGTAACTAACATGAGCTGGCTTCCTTGAACACACACACACACACACACACACACACAGCTATCCTGGAATGCATAAAAATGAGCAAATTAACTTGCAAGCTTGAATTAATAGTGAAGGTTAAGGTTCAAAAGAATGCCACTGACATTATCTTCTTTTCAATCCATGCAGGCGGTAGTTCACTTGTTAAGAGCTATACGATGCCCAGGATTCACAAAGATCAATCATTTGCTTTCTATTATCATCTAATTTTTCCTGTTAAATGATCTCCGCAGGGTTGTCATGGCGCGTACAATAGCTTACTGGTATGTTTGCCAAGTTAGCACAGTTACTGCCAAGTTAATTTCTCTAGCACTATTAAATGGCATACAGGAGGGTGATAAAAATGATGCAGAGTACATATTTTCAATGTTAACCTTAAGATACCCACTTATGAAATATTTCCTCAAAAGATTTCAGGCAGTTATTTCTGGATTTATAAACGTGCAGTGTATCTTTAAATAGCAGGCCGCTCTGCTGCACACCCCAGATGCTCGCAACCATAATTGTGGCCACAGCTGCCCTTATTTTTTGAAGCCAAAGTAGAACAGACATGACACTCAAAAGAGAAAATTGCACAGTGACCTTATATTAAGGGTACGGGTGTACATTGACAAGACATATTGGTTAGGTGAGTAGATTGAGCAGGTACAGGTCTATTTTATTTTTAATTACGTTCTTGTTTGCTGTATGTGACACTAATATATTCTATAATGAACCATTTTGTATACTCAGGACCTGACTGTTAAGGCATAACTATCAACATTGGGCTGTAAAAATAAGGGTGATTTTCCAGCAGGTCAGAAAAGCTGCAGATCATTTTACCCCAGATAGGTAGCTGTTAGTTAATTTTAATATGTACATGTATGTTGCTTAAAGGTTGTATCAGCGATTTTGGGTGGAAACATAAATGATCACATTCATCTGATTTTTCCTCACGATCCGCTAGCTGCCCGCCCCATAAGCAGGCCGTCAATGGTACTACCAACTACTCAAAACCAAAATAAACAGTATTCCAACCAATCACAATGATCTGCACAAACGTGACGTCACTTCTGAAGCGAAATCCCAAACAAACATACTTATGAATAATTATGTTATGTTTTAAAAAATAGTGTTCAAGCATCCAGAATTATAACCACGTTAATAACGTTTGTAAGAAACCAAACCGTTTGTAAATCCGTCAAGATTTCAGCGAGATAAGAGTATTAGCGTTTGTGCAGATCATTGTGATTGGTTGGAATACTGTTTATTTTGGTTTTGAGTAGTTGGTAGTACCATTTGTTTTTGTGTACGATCTCGGAGCATAGGCTGCCTACAGAGACGCGGTTTTTTGACGGCCTGCTTATGGGGCGGGCAGCTAGCGGATCGTGAGGAAAAATCAGATGAATGTGATCATTTATGTTTCCACCCAAAATCGCTGATACAACCTTTAATGCCTAGATACAGGTGAGACAGACGAGCAGCTCTTTTTATTATTCGCAATGATATTAATACACTGCCTGGCCAAAAGAAAAGTTGCACACTCTAATATTTAGTTGGACCACCTTTAGCTTTGATTACGGCGTGCATTTCTCGTGGAATTGTTTTGACAACCTTATGCAACATCACAACATTTAGAGTTGCATTCATTTTTGGCCGAGATCTTGTATTGACGACGGGAGAGTCGAACCACTCCGTAAAGTCTCGTCCAGCACATCCCAAAGACTTTCAATGGGGTTAAGGTCAGGACTCCGGTGGCCAATTCATGTGTGAAAATTATTCCTCATGCTCCCTGAACCACTCTTTCACAATTTGAGCCCGATGAATCTTGGCATTGTCGTCCTGGAATATGCCCATTGATGGGATAACCTGGTCATTCAGTACATTCAGGTACTCAGCTGACTTCATTTTATTGCTGCATAACGTTGCTGAGCCTAGACCTGACCAATTGAAGCAACCCCAGATCATAACACTGCCTCCAGAGGCTTGTACAGTGGGCACTATGCATGACGGGTGCAACAGCGACTTTTTTTTTGGCCAGGCAGTGTACATGCCCACATTCGGCGGATCACTAGAGCTAGCCACAAACTTTACATGGTACTAAAATCAAAGTGGATTAGCTATAAATACTGCATCCCACCAAAGATACCACTCAACATTGACATTGAACCTGCTTTACAGTTAACAAATAGGAACATTGACATTTATTATTATTACTATAAATATGTGGTCTATTATTAATTGTCCAAATATATGAATTGTGAAATATTGTGAAAAATGTCTCTCAAACCATAAATAATGTTATGGCTCCCTTTAGTTTTTGAAAGAGGATATTGTGTCAAGCGCAAGTTTTTGTTTTGGTGTTTTTTGAGACTAGAAAGTCTATTTTTGTCTTGCGGGTGTTCCAATTATAATCTGTATGCCGTACAAAACTAATTATATCTACTGGTGTGCAGTGAATGAGGTGCACATTGTTAAACTGTGCCTCTAAGGCTACATTCAGACTGCAGCTAAAAATAGCCCAATTCATATGTTTCCCTCATACGTGACATAGTTTGGATGTTTTTAGAACAGTGTAAACAGCAAAAAAACGACAACAACAAAAATAATAATAAGAAAACACATGGAGTCGACACATTTCAGTTCCAATTTGGGCCAAATCCATATGTGGAAATAAATTGTATGCATTGCCATGCAACTTGATGCGAATCATGTGCGGATGCTCAAATCGGAATTGAATCGGAATTCAGTCCATGTTAGTATACCAGTGTCCACCAGATGGGTGGGGGTATGCTCTCTACCAAAGACAGCAAATAAACAGCAAATAATCACGACAAGTTCTATGTTTTCAATGCGGACCACTTTCCTCGATTCGATACATATGGGCGGCCATCTTGCTCGTGTCTGATCGGTCCATTCTCAAATCTTTTTGAGTATCGAGGCCTGTTGTCTAAGCAAAGCCCTGCAGTCATTTTTCAAGATCTGCTAGGTGCATCATATGCCTCTGATATGCCTCTTTATTAAGGAGGGATTGCTTTGTTTATGGGATGGCTGTTGTTCTGCAGTCCCAGCGAAGTGACATCAAGGCCATTGCTCACCATTTTGGAAAATTCCTTAGAATTCTTTGTTTTTTCTTCAGTTTTAGATGGTTAAGACGTAAGTGGTAGTCCTAGCCTGACCACCTGAAAGAACATCTCTCTGATACTGTATATAGGCTAAGAGCTCCCCAATGAGAAACTAAACCTGCTCGACGGGAGATTGCTATTAAGTGATTGATTCAAGTGTAGTGGGAAAAAGTAGAGCTGTAGTGGTAGGTCTGTTGTGGCTTTTAAGAGCTTAATCCCCGAAGACCCTAATGTTGAGAATAAAGGAGAAACACGTCAATTGATAATATGGAAATATAGGCCTTCAAAACTTGTTCCACACATTTCAAAGGCTCTGAATCCCAGAGCAGTTTATCTTTCTTAACTCTATCTGACAGCACTTTGAAAGTTATTTCAAGAGAAGCCAAAAACAAGCAACAAAGATGTGAAATAACAGTTTTTTTTATTATTAATTAATTAATTAATTCATTTATTTATTTATTTTACATTTTTCAGTAAAATATTATGCAGTTTTGCAACAGGATAACCGTTGATGAAAACAGGTGCTCCATCAATTTGCTATGTTTACCATCAGCTGAATGTACAGTATTACGTATCAAATTGATGGTTCTCATTCTCAAGTCATTCCATTATTGATGCAAACAGGCTTCAATTTACACGATTCATGTCTCTGTTACTTTGGGAATTTATGGTATGGGGGGGGTTGATGATCATTGAACAAACACAAATCATCTTTCTCTGTAAAGTGTAGACCAAGGAGAATATAAGTGGACACACACATTGTAGAGCCTTGAAAAAGTGATTCTGTGAAAAAAAAATAATTCCCTTTCTGATGTCCTTTTTGTTAATTAATGAATAAGCAAGTAAGACTCATCATTCCATTACGAAAAAAAGCAGCGGAATGACAGTAACAGAGTGAAAAGAAGACATAATTATGTTTTGGACAACGCTGAACAACAGCAATCTCGTTTTGTGAGATACCCTCCAGGTGTTTGGAGAAAACAAGAAATATAGACAAAATATAGGGGCTTTAAAACAAGATTTATCCATTCTGGAGCACACCAGAACATATCAGAAAACATCATCTATATTGCCAGTACTCTTTGGGGTGCTTCAGAATGATTGCCAGTGCTTCTTCAGCTCAGTCGCCACCAGCTTTGGGATTCCAAGACACTTTAAGCGTGGAATGTGGGTAAAGTGATCCAATGCTCGTGAAGTGCACTTGAATCTGAATAACAAACCAGCGTCTTCAAAACACGCTGATGGTTCTCCCTGTGCTATTCCCGGGTTGACTTTAAAGAAGCCATGTTTTGCCCTCAGTACTTTCATAAAAATGTGTTCATTTCTTTAGCCAGCATCTGTCTATTTCAAAAAGCTTAAGCTGTGTGTTCCCCCCCTCTCTTGGCACAAGTATAAAGCAATTGACCTTGGGCTAAGGTTCCTGTTCCAGGCCCCAAACTATATTTAAGAGATAGGATCTAGTGGGTATTTCACGTTCTAGGGCCAAGGGGAGTGGCAGCAGTTAACTGCAGCACAGCCAACACCACCAACCCCAGTGAGTACACACAACTGTGTTGTTCTACAAATGTACGCAGTCCTGCACAAATATTCTCCTCGAGGACACTGCAAACAGCAAAGCAAAGAGATCACACAAGTTGAGAAAACCACCAACATTAAAGATGTTGCGCACTTCTACAAGAAGGACAACAAAGGCAATGCCTCTGTCATTAAGAACGCACTGACACCTAATATTTTCATTTTCAGAGGCTACTGATGAAGCCAATTAAATCTTGTTTGGTGAGTTTATTAAATCAGTATTCAACAAAAAAGTGTTGTGCTTATTAATTTTTTTTTTGTTTGTTTTTAAAGCAAAATCCATGCATAATTTTTGGTTAACTGTTCTTGAGACAAAAAGTGTTGAATTTTGAACCAAATACTTTCTCGATGTTTACTTGCATAAAATTAATAAATGTTACCGTGACTGTCTAAGGCATTTTTTTTTTGTATGTTATGTCAACCACGTCACATTAAATACTACCATGTATGCACTATGGGCCTGATTTACTAAGACTTTTAGCAGGTGCAAAATCTTTTAGTATACATAAAACCAATAACATGACCAATGATTGGTCACGGTATTCGTTTTGCACCAATCAGTGGTTGTGTTATTAGTTTTGTGTGTACTATTGCTTCACTCCTCTCCTCCTTTCCTCCACTCCCCCACTACCACTCGTCTTCTACCCGGAAGTATGCAAAACAGCCCGTACATTTCAAGTACAAGTGTTCCTTTCATACAATGTACTTTGCATTGCAGTTTCCGTCGATATATTAATATGTAACCATTAATAGGGGAGAGGAGGTGGTAGTGGAGGAAAACAGGATGCATTTTTCAAGTATTGGGATGCACCCTATGTGTATTGTGGCACAACAAGGGGAATGGTGCTGGAAGGAAGCATTTTCCACACCGTTGGCTCCACGCCTTCCCAATTGATGACCACACCCGAAGATCCTGGCTGCATTCGGATCCGATTTAGCCATCCGCGGTGCAAAATTTTCAATGCATTCGCTTCTGGAGGTGAGACATAAACGCACCACCATTCACTTGTTTAAACTTGTGGGATAATAATTCTTTAAAAAAAAAAAAAACCTTCCCATTTTGAGTTTCTCGCATTTTTTGCACCGTTGATTCGCACCGACGGCTCACGGATGGGAAACGGATGTGTAGTTCAGCCATGGTTCTTCCACCTGCATTACTGTTCTCTCCCTTTTCCTCTGGGGTGGCAGTATTCAAAACAATGGCAAGCAGGTCACATACCCCATCCAGGTTAGAAGGCCATTCTCAGAACATGCAGGTCAGAGGTCATTCTCTGATCATTATAGTTGACAGATTGGAAGACTAGTCAATTGACTACGGCTGAATCCCAAACTGAGCCCTCGTGGACTGTGGACTTGCATACTTTAATGGCGCATTTCCGGGGGCAGGTAAGTCTGCATTGATTCGGACTTGCAAAAAGTACAAGTAGAGTCCGCGTAAGAGCACTTGCCACAAACGCCGTTTTCACAGTGGGACAGCCCTAAGCACTCATGGATTTGACGAGAACGTGCATTTGAGTCCACAAGTCTTCAAATCAAGAGAACGGGATTCAGCCTCCATCTCAAAGCTGCGGTTATCACAGCATGCCAACTCAGTAGCGCCCTCTAGGGAACTCTATGGAAAGCGCACGTTTTGGATCCAAACACAGTCCCTTACTTCATCATCAAGAGAGGGTAGAAGGATGGCTCTACTAGCCATCAGTGAAGACAGTGTGAACCGGGGAGAGTTTGGTTTGTAACCTGAGAGAGAGTGTGTGTTTTTGTGCAACCTATAAACCGTTTTCTTGTGAATAATTATTTTTTTGGCTGAGGAACTGATTCAGTCTATGTCCTTTTATTCTTTGTTTAGCCTTTCCTGCAGTTTGGAATGCCGGAAAACAAAAAAGGAAAAGGGAGCTTTTTTTTTGTGCGAGTTCTGTTGACCCTTTGCATAATAAATTCCCAGTGCATTCGTCTGGGGACTGTTCCCGGGACTGCCCTTGTCTGGTTCACAGTATGCTCCAAGTGAGTGTCTGTCATTCTGTTAATGTTATTCTGGTACCGTAATTGTTCAAAAGCATTTTTTTATTAATTAAAAACCATTCATAAATATCTGAGTATTTGGAAAACATAGACTACATGAAAAACTTTTCAGTTTTGTGCCATTCCATTACCAAGCTTCTTGATCTCCATATTTTACCAAAAAGTGTTTTTGAATGAAAAGTTGGTTTAATCAATCGATTAATGATATCTATACATTTACATACAGTTGAAAAATCAGTAAAAATTCTTTGTTTTGCACATTTGAAAGCTAATGTGCCTGCATTATCTGTAATCATGAAAATACCCACTGCAACTTAAACTCACTGGGTCCCGATTGTTGCCAATGGCAATGACTATTAACAAATCACCACATGCAGTGTTAGACCACTCTCCAGTTCAAATTAATTTCTACAGTTACAATGGCAATGATAATACAGATAAGGAAACATTTTAGTTGCAACTTATTTTATTTTCATAATTTTTCATGAGTCATTCTGGCATCATTGGTGTCAACTTGGACATTCAGATATGTTCCAGGAACAACTAATCAACATTTAGGATTTGTGTTTTTAAAATGACCTTTTACGCTACTCTTGACCAACCCATATACTCATTTTTGGGTCTCAAACATATGCAATACATGAAGTGTAACCCCCAATCCTCCAGCACAAAATCACAAAAATACCTTTATTATCAGAGAAATATTCAAGACAAATAGGGAGTGGTGCATAACGTCCTACTTCAGGTGTTTTGGTTAAGAATTTAGGCTGGGTCCTTTGAACAGTACTGCTTTATTGAGTCAAATGTCAGGCATAGGAATTTTATCAGCTAGGAATATTTTAGTAAGTAAGCATTGCGGTGACAAAAGGGATAATGTACATTGAAAATTGTGCAGCCACATAGCTTCGACGAAATGGAAAAGGGATTATCATTACATGTAATACCACATTAACTCCGCAAGGGAGCGACAAAGGACAATATTGAGTGAAAAATACAATTTAAGATGTCACAGCTGCTACTTTATCGCTGCAATGACAAGAACACTTCAAATAATTGATATAGCGAACCTAAATATGTGCCAGCTGGATATATCAGCTGATGGGTATTTCACGATTCTATATTATCATTACGACTTGCTGGTTCAAATTCAAATGAGTTTATCTTAGGATGCATTCAGAAAACTTAGAAGAGCGAAGTTAACTTGTGGCATACCAACGTTAAATGTGTAAAAATGACAAGTCTATAACGAGCAATATGTATACGAAAATTACGTCCGTGTGTGCATTCCATTATAACACCAATGCACACACCCAGGTTCTATAACCAGCCAGCAGCCGGCGAGGTAGGTCCGACGAGCAGGGCTACTACTACGACTAACGTTAGGCTACTAATAACAGTTACACACACACAAAAAAACAGTAACCTGTCAAACCTTGCCAAACAAGATGGTCGTCAACATCCCACAAATAGGAACTAGTTGCACTTAAAACATATTTGCAATCACCTTCGGCCTGCAGATGAACATCTGCAAGGTTTGCCATTCACAACCTGTTCTCTCCAAGCACTTCCCACAACAGAACTCCCTCCTACATACAGCTACTACCATAGAAATAGAACCACAGATTTGACATATCTTGTAATGTAATAGTAATTTGGAATTCTTAAAATGAACAATTTGGCAGCCATCTTACCTGGGTAATAGGAACCTACGGCAAAGTGGCATGTACTTTCTAACCCACTGTGATGTCATAATAGGGTCTGAGATAGCTGATGATTGGTTCATGGATATCAAACCATGGTTACTGGCCACCATCTTACCTGGGTATGGTCTCAAAAATTGTGGCCCTAACTATGACATATGTCACATCTATGCGGTTCTATATCTATGGCTACTACCTTCCTGTTCTCGATCTCAAGAGGGAACCGAGCAGTCTTTTGAAGACTGTCTATTAAATGACGTCACCGTGTCATGTCGACTGGCAATGTGCGGCCATTTTGGAAAGAAAAAAAATCACGGGCAATTCTGGTGGCTCTGATTCCCGGCTCTTTTAATCACTTTCTTCCCCCCCCCTCAGCCGCTTTGCATCCCGATCGTGACTACTCTAACAAAGCCGAGAGGAACCCCTGGTGACGCCAGGTCTGCTGCAGGAAGAAGTAATGGCAGGTACGGTAGCCAACTTTATTGTAGGCGGGGGCCCGCTCTCCCACTCAACACAAGCGCGGCCTAGCTGCATTGCGAGTTAAAGCTAGCTAGCCTAGCCTAGCCAAGCCAGCGACTGGACGTGCAAGTTGCATCAAGCGAGCTCACTGGTTAGCTACACAAATCAACCAGAGAGCAAATGCATTGACGTTAATTCCGTCTAGTTAATCGTTATTTTGTGTATTGCAGGTGTCGGAGGTGGGAATGATTTCCAGTGGTGTTTCTCCCAAGTGAAAGGAGCCATAGACGAAGATGTGGCCGAAGGTAACGTTAATCTCGTGTGTGTTTTCGTGCACGAAATGACATTTGACAGTGTCTGTGTCATTTGGTTCTTTGCTAGTTAGATAGATAGCGCATGTGTGCTACGTAGAGTCTGCTGTTTATCTAACTATGAGGACTAGCATTCGGTAGCTAGCAATGTTGATTAGTAGCTAGCTATCTAGTTAACTAGCTAGTGCTGGCTACTTCTGGAGTAGCAATGGCCACATAGGTCCAACATGGAACTGGCTAGTTCTGTCTGGCTAGCTAGCTTCTGGCAATACGGGATATGTCTAACATTAAATAATATCTGGATTTTAATTGTTAATGATCAAGCGAAAGCGAGTTTTAGTTTAACTTGTTACCGATGAGATAATCGCCTATGCTTTTATCCTTGAATCTGAATCATGGACATTTTGTTAGAAATCGAATCGCCCGAATGACGTCTATGTGCTGCGTCCAAGTTGTCGTTGTAGCCAGTCAGTCTCCTACTGTGGATAGGGTAGAATAGAATAACTTTTATTTTCCCGTTAGGGAACTTCAGAATATGAATATTATAGACGAAATTAGTTGGTTTAATTATCATTCCATTCTATTAATTCTGTAAGCCCATTGACGGAATGCTCTTAAATGAGCTAATGCTAGTTTCCTAGTATTGGGATGTAGCTATGTGTTTTGCCTATGGAAGCCAGTCATTGCTAGCGTGGGCACTAGCTAGCTAAACGCTTAACAAGCGAGCTAGCACCGTCCGATGAATGTTGTGTAAGTTACTTAGCCAGTCTTGAGTTGAAATTAATATAACAATACTAACGTTAGTTATGACGGATAGTTAGTTGGGCATGGAAGAAAAATGACGATGATCCGTCATGTTTTATGTCTTGGTTATTTAATTGTGTAAGGTTAGTCATATTTTGGGACTTAAAATAGGGAGTGCTAGCTATGGGAGCGTATCTATGTTCCCCAGGTCAATATTCTGTTAACACACATTAACCCTCCTATTCTGTTCCCCCTAGCTATAAGGGAAGCGATACTATAGCACAGGGGGTCCTCAATCTTATCCAGAAAGGGCTGGTGCGGGTCCAGGCTTTTGTTCCAACCAAGCAGTTACACACCTTTTTTTTTGTGTGTGTCTGATGATTTGTTTGTATTTCATGTCATTATACATGTGTTGCTCTTGGCCTGTGAAGCACATTGTGTTGCTTTCTGTATGAAATGTGCTCTAGAAATAAATAAAACTAAACACCTGATTCTTCTAATCAAGATCCCTAGCAGCGACTCTATTGGTTGATTAGTAGAATCAGGTGTGTAACTGCTTGGTTGGAACAAAAGCCTGCACCCGAATCGGCCCTTTCTGGATAAGACTGGGGACCCCTGCTATAGCAGTTCAACAGAATCGTTAGTATTAGTTACTAACTGTTCAGCAAATTAGCTAGTTAATGTGCCTTTGCTCTTGCCAGCTAAGATAGTTGTACAAAGGCAGGTTATATTGTCAGGTGCGCTATTTGTGTTGCCAGAAAGCAATAGTGTCCAACGTCTATGGGTTGCTCCACAAAACTAAAACTCTTAGTAATGCGAGTCAGACATGTACATGGAGATTAGGATATAGCAATTTTTTTTAAATACACGTGAACGTGCAATCAAGGGATATTTTGCTGTCCTTCCTGTCTCAGTTGATTTCGCTGAGATGGTCCATTTAAATATACAATGCCAAGTGATGGAACTGCTATGTATTGAAATTAAGTACAGAATTATGCAAATATTACCAATAATCATGAATGAGTTTGTATATTTTCCATCCAAGAGAGCTCCTTTACTATTCTGCGTATTTGTTCCAATAAAACAATAATGCCATATGTTAAGTTACAGTCTGAAGCAACCTGTCCTTCTAGAATGTAAATGGGGGGGGGGTTAGGAGATCCTATCTTCCATAGTGGTACTGCTGGTACCATTATTTACTTCATAGGTGAACTGTTATTCAGTTGGAACACATTTAAATTATTGGAATAATCAAATAGTGTTTCTCATCAAAGGTTAGGCCTCCCTGAGTTGTCATTGAAAAATAAAAACATAAAGAGATGGATTATTATATATGTTGTTTTTTTTGTTATGTGGTAGATCCTATTGAAATTAACTAAAGAAGTGTGTATGCACATACTGTAAAGACACACGCTCTCCTTTGTCTTTTGATGCTTGTGTTCATATTCGGGGGAAGAATTTAGATGGCATACCTTTTTAACTACCTAGCTTAAGGATACAATGGCAGTGCCTCAACCCAGGGTTTAAACCTGTAGACTTCTTGATGTATGTGTGTGTGTATATATATATATATACGCCATTTGCATAAATCCACTTTGTCACCCTACAGCCTCATTACTGAGCAAGTGTGAGCATATCTGTCTCAGCTTGGGCAAGGGAACCGCAGCAATTCAGTCATCAATGTGTAGCCAGCACCTTAAATTGAAGAACACCCACTCTTCAATGATGTGCTTTTCCCCGTAGATCTGCCCTGTAGCGATGTTTTGTAAAAGGGCCATTCACTACACGGTAAAGTGAACCAGCAGGCGTTGGTGTAAAAATGGGTCTATTTGGAAAGGCTTAATTTAGTTCTTTAGACATGTTGTTCAAAGTCCAAACTGCTATAGGTATGTCCACTTATACAGAGTGAGCTGCCTTATACAGAGTGAGTTCTCACGTGGCTAGCAAGGTCTTGCCTTGAGAGAATTATGAGGGTCACAAGCGGCATTATGTTTTCAGGAGGGTGGTATTGTATCAGGGGTTCTTTTTTCTCTCCCTGTTCAGTATGTGGTTTTAAATGAAATTCACATGTAATTCAGACTGTCGATTTAGAGGGTTTTTTTTTTTCTTGGATCAAGCATGAGAGCCTTGCTGTGGTTGTTGCTGGAAAGAGACTTCATCTGTATCTAAGATTGTAAATCTGAGAAGGGAGACCGTTTTCTACTCTTTACGTACCTCATCCAGATTTAAAAATAAAAATATGTTTTTTGCTCCTGCGTTCCACGTTACCAGAGATGCAGTAATGGATGAGTTCAAAGATTAACCTGGGTCCACACATCTACCATTCCTACTAGCCTAATATTTAAACAAATTGCATGATTGCTTTTATTGAGTTATTTTATTATGTTATTCAATTATTTATGTGCTTGCATGCGTTTGTACGACACTTGCGGTAATTTTCTGCTGGTTGCTTTAGTAAATTGCCCGCGTCAACTACATATCTGTGTGCATGTATTACAAGTTTGAACCTCGTGGTCATGTATGCACAGGCAGTGTTTCTCTATAGTTATGTGCTGCGGATGACTCACACCCGAAACTTGTAAGGGAATGAATCATGATTTTGTGTGATGATTTTTTAGAGTCCTGTTATAATGCAGTGAGTGAGTGAGTGAGTGAGTGAGTGAGTGAGTGAGTGAGTGAGTGAGTGAGTGAGTGAGTGAGTGAGTGAGTGAGTGAGTGAGTGAGTGAGTGAGTGAGTGAGTGAGTGAGTGAGTGAGTGAGTGAGTGAGTGAGTGAGTGAGTGAGTGAGTGAGTGAGTGCGCTTGCAGCTAATGATTCACATTTACAAAGTGTGTATGTGTGTGTGTGTGTGTGTGTGTGTACATGTATAGGGCACAAAGTGAGAGGCAATACAGATATATCTTTTCTTGGCTCGATATGGCATTTAAAACAAGCAGCTTCACGGCACCACGCTGAGGAACACCTTTTGTGAACCAGTCACCTGAAATATCCGCACGGTGCCTTGGGAGCAGAGTGGTGTCTGATGTCATACGGTTGTCGGAGACTGGCTTCACTGGCATTTTGGGAGGGAGCGGTGGCTTTATATGCTCCCTGCCTATGAATGGTTGAGCAGGAGCAAACGTAGCGCCGGAAGGCCAAGTGGTCTCTCGGCACGGCTTTGCCACCACGGCTCTCTCCCTGCAGAGAGAGAAACGCGCCCCCCACCGTGGCTCTCCGCCTGATTTTTAAACCTTCCGCCCGCATGTTCTGCTGCAGGGATGTCGGCCTCGTCTTTCCACCGAGGTACGATGGTACAGTTTGTCTTCCCTCGTCATTTGTGTGCATTAAGCCGCGCACTCATGCTGTGTTGCTACCGGGTCTGGACCGCGCCACCCTCATGTTGTTCTGGAGCTTTTCAGTTAATGAGCGTCTCGGTTACCGACGTCTGCCACCGCCGACGGAAGGTTCTAGCTTTGTACAGTTTTTACTGTTTTGCACACCAACCTTCTGTCGCTCTCATACAAATGCAATGCTATCAAATAAGTACCCCCATCATTGCTTTCATCTGATTGGTTGGGAGTTGAGAGTTGTTTCTATGCTGGGGAATGTGATTGGAGTTTACATGCCCTCAATATATCTTTGTTTCTTCCTGTGTTCTCTTGGTGGTTTTAGTAATAAATGCATTTTTTTTGTCCCTGTTTGGAATGGCCAGTTATCTTCACTCGTGTGTTTGGGACGGCACAGACTAGCACGCGCACCCACCGAATGTGTAGCTCGCCAGCATTTCTTTACGCTGCAGTGCGTCGGAAGACCGTACCAAAGATCCTACTGTTCGACTTCACATTCATGCAGCTGGCGCAAGCGGACTAGGGGCCCAGTTGACCGGAGGAGAGATTGTGCACCAAGGAGAGGAGTACCCTGCAAAATCCCAGAGCCGAGCTATAGCCAATCGAGCGATGCTCTGTGGGCCGGCCGGCCACCGCCGTCTCTGGCACGACCAAGATTCAATTCCAAACTGTGGGGCAGAATACTTTTCAAAGGCCTAGTGCCTTTGCCAGATACACCTCCCGACAAGACGCCCGATACCACAGAAAGTCATAAAGCCTACGACTGGCATATTAAAACCGGCTACCTCAGACCCATTACCTTAAGAGCTATTCCACAGGGCCGCCCCGAGCGCCGTCTTCATTTCAGACGCGCTCCATCCCGGCGCTGAGTTTTGGACAGTTGTAATGTGTGCTAAATATATCCGGCCAAATGAGCTGTCAGTCCTAAGGCCAGCGCGCGGCGTGAAGCGAGAGCCCCTCCTCACTTTGCTAATTGCCTCTGTTTCAGGGAGAATGAGTCACCCGTGGCTTTCTTCTCATTGTGTCCCCCTGAGACCAGGGGTTGGGGGGGATAGAGTGTGAACTGAAAAAAAAAAAAAAAAAAAGTACCATTTTCGCCAGCCGATGTTGTTTACGCCACTGAAAATTTGAAGCTCTGTGTGTTTGTAATTAACGGCGAAGCCAGTTGAGAGAGAGAAAGAGGACCCGATTCAGAGATGTTAAGGAAAGTACGTTCGATGCTTTTTTTTCCTGCGCTGCTGTAGAAAAACCGGAAGGCCACTGCAGTGGTTGGTGGATAAGGGAGTAGCCAGCAGAATGTTGACTTTGAGCAACGCCACATAATACTGCGTTTTGTTTCTTGCAGCGGACATTATTTCAACAGTTGAATTCAACTACTCTGGAGACTTGCTAGCTACAGGAGACAAAGGAGGCAGAGTTGTCATATTTCAGCGTGAACAGGAGGTGAGTTTCCCAAAGAATCCCGTAACCCAACTGCAGAATGGATACCTTTGGAAATTCTGCATTTCAGTTCGCTACTAAATATTTGTGCCTCCAAATGTTTTTGAAAAAACCTTTTCTTTCCTGTGTTTGTGCTTTTCCTCCCAGAGTAAAAACCGGCCGCACTCAAGAGGGGAGTACAACGTGTACAGCACTTTCCAGAGTCACGAACCAGAATTTGACTACTTGAAAAGCTTAGAAATTGAGGAAAAAATCAACAAAATTAGGTGGTTACCCCAGCAAAATGCTGCTCACTTCCTGCTGTCGACAAATGGTAAGATAATCTTGTGTCCTTCACGTACAACCGTTCACGCCACTGTCCGTTTTGAAAAGACGATCAAGTGGTTTTGATGCTATGCGAGATGATGTATGGTTGCTTCACAAGATTTTCGTGCTAAATTTGCAGTGGAATTGTTCAGGAGCTGTTAGAACGCTATAGCCCGAATTATATATTTTTCTCCCACCCACAGACAAAACGATCAAACTGTGGAAAATCAGCGAAAGGGACAAAAGGGCCGAGGGCTACAACCTGAAAGACGAAGAAGGGAGATTACGCGGAGATCCTTTTAGAATTACGTCACTACGGGTTCGTCCACAGCTCTTACACCATCTTCTTTAGTCTGCGTACAAGTCTATCTTTTATTAATTGTATTGCTTTCTGCTTCATATTTGGCAGTATAACGCTTGTGGCAATATATACAATGCCGGGAAAAAGTTACATGATCCATATCCTGTTATGAAACCAATAAGCACAGCTTCAGCCAATAGGTATGCCAGCAGTCCACTTGGATATTGACCCAGAATGTTGGACTTCCTGGTTTTTTGGTATCTATTGCTGATAATAAAATGTCAAATAGTTTTTATTGCTGCCGTTAATTTGGCATTCTACTTTTATGCTAGTGACTTGACGGTGGAGAGAACCAGTGGTATAATACAATTTATGACACCAAGAAAGAACCCTTGTTTTGTTACTCATTTTGATTAACCAGTCCATAGCCCTGATTGAGACCAATAAATATGGCTTTCAGCCAATAGAAATGAAGGGCAGTGCACTTGGTCGATGTCCCTATATGCTGGACTGCTTGTTTACGTGCTCTGTATGTTCTGCCTTTTGTAGGTACCTGTGCTGATGCCAATGGACTTAATGGTGGAAGCAAGCCCTCGGAGAATATTTGCAAATGCACACACATATCACATTAATTCCATTTCAGTAAATAGCGATCACGAAACATACCTTTCGGCAGATGACTTAAGAATAAATCTATGGCACTTAGAAATCACAGATAGAAGTTTTAGTATCCTTTTGTAAAAAAAAAAAAAAAAAACCAAGTATATTCTTGTTCTCAAAGCACTTCTGAAAGGTAACCTCCGCTGAGGTAAAAAAAACAAATGAGAATGCAGGGTATGGCAAATTAACAATGTTTAATTTGGTTCCTGTTTCATAATAGTTTTTTTCACATTTGAAAAGGCAGAGGACTTTGGCTGTGTCCGAATCAATGCCCTTCCACACTATTGAGTATGCTTGTTGAGTACACTGGATAAGAAAGTTAAGTCGGTGAAATGTTTTCTAAATGTAGTGTTCTTAAAATCCTCGTATGATGTACTTATTCCCAGGTGTTTGCTGACAATAGTGTGTAGGATATTTTTTTAATACTGCATGTTGCGTACGAAACAGTATGCAGTAAACCATAAGCAGTATACTCATACACAGGACGCAGTAGATAGGGCTCTTATTCGGGCACAGGCTTTGTCTATAAACACAATAGAGCAATGCACTATGGGATTGCTGGCTCGCAGACTCCAGTGTTTCCATTTTTAAAGGGGCAGCTCTGTATTCACAGTTCAATATTTTTCTAGCTGAGGTTCCTTTTAGTTGAGCTTTTTGTGTTTTGGCAAAGATTTGAAAACATATTTTGCTATAAAGTGTGGACTGTGTGTGCGTTGGTGTTTAACCTAATGTTCCCAGGCTTCAAGTTGGCTTCCTTCACAGCACAACTTCAGACATTGTAGATATAAAGCCTGCCAACATGGAGGAGCTGACGGAGGTCATCACGGCTGCAGAGTGTCACCCACACCAGTGCAATGTGTTTGTGTACAGCAGTAGCAAAGGAACTATACGGCTATGCGACATGCGCGCCGCGGCCCTTTGCGATAGGCATACCAAATGTAAGTGTCATGCAGCCGCCCTGTATTAAAATGTGTCGTGTAAATCTTCCCTGTCAGGTGACGCGCGGTGCGTCTTCCGCCTCCGCTTTGGACGGTGACTGCCGTCCGCCACTCGGTGCAGGTGCTAACTGAAACAGCTGTGTGTTGTCGTCGTCGTCGCTGTCTTTCAGCTTTCCAGTTCCTCGTCAGTGTATCAAAACGATAGGGACCGATATCCTCGTCGAAGTTGTGCATAAAATCCCTTTGAAGCTCTTCAAACTGCGTGCGCTAGCCATGTTTCGCCAGCAACGCTGGGTAACACGCAAGTTGGATGTCAAGTGCAGTATCTTTGCTTAAATGTTCTAGAGCAGGAGGCAGGGGACTGTACTCTTAAGAAACTCAAATAGCTTTTTTTGGGAATCACTGGCTCTTTGAGAGCTGGTGTGGCTGCCCCGTTGACAATAAACTCATCAATTGGCCAATTGTTCCAGGTATAGGAGATGGATCCCAAGAAAATTATGTTGTAAAGATTTTAATGTTTTACTGTATTATCAGTGGACAGTGTTATTGTGTTATCCAGACACACCCCACCCAAAGTGGCCTGATGCAGTTGTGTGCACCTGAATAATATATTAGTTTGTATTCTTGTTTAGTCTTCGAAGAACCAGAAGACCCTAGCAGCAGGTCTTTCTTCTCGGAAATCATCTCCTCAATATCTGACGTAAAGTTCAGTCACAGCGGTCGCTACATGATGACGCGAGACTATCTCTCTGTGAAGGTGTGGGATCTGAATATGGAGAACAGGCCGGTGGAGACCTACCAGGTACGTACTCTTGTCAGGCCTGTCATTTCATCTGACAGCCTTGTCACAGTCATCCTTCAGGTTCAAGCCAAGAATGAAAGCCACAGTAAAAATTCCCTGATATAAATGAATGATAGCATTTAGCCATGGCATTTGGTATTTTAATTATGTTGTTGGTTGCAGGTAATTATTCCACATCTATTTTAGATATAATTAAAGCCCTGCCGCCCCCATCCCAATTTATAATATCTAGTTGTGATAACAAGTGCTGAAGCATCTGCTCTCAGTTCAGAAAAGTGTAGAAGAGCATGTGCTTTCCTGAAACGTGATGTCAAGCCGCTGCTCTTTTTCACATGCAGTCCACAAGTGGGCGCCAGATTAAACGGCAGGGGGTTGCTGGTGAGCGATGGCACTGACTGAATTTTTCTCTCTGGGCTGTGCTACTGTCCGTTATGCCTCGCACTGTGGAGCTACTTGCCAGTTTTGGCACTGACGCGGCCCGGATTCAGTACCAGTCCGTACGGTCAATGTACACAATTGGAATTGTTACTTGCACGTAATTGTAGCTATCGGGTGTTCTCTTCCTGACGTGTGCCTCTTCACATTGGTGTAACTCGTCAGCCGTTTTAATTTTCTTCAAAGGAATTTCTTTCAACAGTGTACACTGGTCCATAACTTGCCTCGCCTCGTGTAAGCTTGTCGTATTTTTTTTCTGTTCCAGGTGCATGAATACCTCCGTAGTAAGCTGTGCTCATTGTACGAGAATGACTGCATTTTTGACAAGTTTGAGTGCTGCTGGAACGGTTCAGACAGGTATGTGACGTTTCTACATTGAGGGATTGCTCTAAACAAGTTTGAAGAGACACACCTATGTTTTTACACTGTTATAAGTTTATTTATTTTTTTGTATGGAAAAACTATATTAAACAAGTTGTACAAGTTTTTAAGCACTTTTTGTTTTTTATTTGAATGTTTTTATAGTTAAGCCAAACTGGGTCTGGGTTCATGCGTGTTCATGTGCAACATTATACCCTCGCCGTGGTTCAGAAACGGCAAGGCTGCTATCTGTGACCTGACAGGGAGGTTGTTCAAAGGGAACGTCTGTCTCTTCCTCTCGCAGTGCCATCATGACCGGCTCCTACAACAACTTCTTCAGGATGTTCGACCGGAGCACCAGGAGGGACGTCACGCTGGAGGCGTCTCGGGAAAGCAGTAAACCGCGCGCACTCCTGAAGCCGCGCAAGGTGTGCACCGGCGGCAAGCGGAAGAAGGACGAGATCAGCGTGGACAGCCTGGACTTCAATAAGAAGATCCTCCACACGGCCTGGCACCCCAAGGAGAACGTCATCGCCGTCGCCGCCACCAACAACCTGTATATATTCCAGGACAAAATCAACTAAAAAGGAAAAATAAATTTAAAAAAAACAAAAAAGATTAAATAATAAATAAATTTAAAAAAAACACAACATAAACATCGGGCTCATCCCGGGGGCAGATATTCTTGTACTTGCATAGTTTAAAGCCTAGTCGTTTATCCGTAAAAGAAACGGCCTTCTTGTCCTAATGAAGAATTTGATGCGCTCGTTATCTTGTGTGGCCGAGGGAGAGATAAAGCCGGGCCTGTTCCTTTTTTGAGTCGGTGGCACGCTTGAGCCCTCGACGTGAGGGCGGAGTCGAGCGTCCCCTGACCGGGAGAAGCCCAACCTCCCCACCATCACCACCAAACCACCCCACTCCACCCATCCCTCAAAAAGCGAAATCGATGGACAGCACTCAACAGAGGCCAAAAACTCTCTGAAGTTAGCGTGTTTATTTTAAGCCTGAGCCTTCATGCTATGATTTAACGACCAAATTTATTGAACACCCATGGAATGACATTTTACTGTCAAAATGTAGTCTCTTTACTGTAACTCTGGGCCTTTCTGTGACATGAATTTCACTTGTTACCTGTTGACATTCCGCCCCTGGCCCCCTACTTACAGGCCTTGGTGTTTTACCATTTAAGCACTTAAAACAGGTCGCCATTTTTGGTCAGTGGACTTCTTTTTTTTTTTGTCCAGTCCCCCCTCCTGTTTTTTTTTTTTCTCTTTTTTTCTCCCCCCCTCCATTTTTTCCCCCTCATGCATAGTAACATTTACTCACTGACTGTATCTATATAACCACACCGTCTGGTGTCAACCACTTAATAAAAGTAACAAAAACTACAAAGAGACGTGTTTTTAAATTTTAAGAGTATGTATAAAATTCTTATGTTCTTCTGTTGTTTTGCATGTGTACATTGTAGATTTAAAAAAAGAAAAGAAAAAAAAAGTGAAACAATGCGAAAAGTCACCCCACTGGCTGTTCGGTAGCATGACTTAGGAAGAGCTCGTAACGAACTACTTGAAGCTGCGTTAGCTCCATGAGAAACTGGTTGTCAGCCTTGTTCAGTGTCGATATCTTTATGTTCTTAGCTCCTTATAAAGGCGTAGTCTGGTAACACATCATGAAGCAATAGGCATTTACACGAAGGGAATCTGCAGCCTTAACACCTACCTTATGTTTTCTGAGAAAAAATAAAAATGAACCCCCCCCCCCCCCCCCCCCCTGTAACTCAATGACGGAGATGTCCAGGCCGCACCCCAGATGTTTTGCAGAACACTGTACCTAGCGTACATTTTTAGTACTGTTCTTAAATGTATTTTTCCTCACAATAAAGTGCTGCTATCAGTGGCTCTGTGTCAAAATGGCTACGGCAAAAGATTATACAGTAATATGTAATAGATATTACACATTAAAAACAATGAATCAAACCCAAGTTCTGAGTGCCTCCCTGAGACGTAATCAATTTATTCAGACCATTAAAAACTACACACTGCATTATGACATCACTGTAAAGTGTAATTTGGTGGTTCCCTTAGAATTTCTTTTTACCGGGCTACCATTGAGCACCCTTGTTCACTAATGCTCGTATAGAATTCACAGTAGAGAATTTTGGGGTCAAAGGTTCAAAAGTTATTGTTTTCAATTGTTACGCTTTTCAATTCAGACACACGAGTCAAGCAGTCTTTGACCTTGTTCCCTGTTTAAATAATTATGCTAACACAGGGGAAATGTACACAGTTGTTTGATTATTTTGACCAAAGTTAAATAAAATTTGAATTGTGTTCATCTGAATTGGAAATTTTCTTGAGCCTGTTTTTGAGGATTAAGTTGGGTATAATAGTCTATATGCTCCATTGCTGCCATGACTTTCGTACATGTGAAGCAAACTTAAAGATGAATTTTACGCCGGAATATTACTGGCACGTCAATTCTCCCGCGTTTAAAAAACGAGACCATTTGGGGTTAACATTTTATTCGTTTGTCTATGTGATGCGAGTATTTACAACAGTTTGCACTGTTCATACAAAACAATAAATATAAGAAAAACACCTAAAACATTAAAACGTCAATATGAAAGACATACTACCCCAAATATATGTAAGTAAGGTCTCTTCTTTCCAGTACAATCAACAGTATTTCAACAGTCAAAACAAAAGTAAATGGCAACTATCACAGCAAACTCACAAATGAACTAAGGCCATCTTTTCATGACAACTTGAGTGTATTTTCAGCCCTGAGAAATGTACTACGTCCGTACTTGTGAAGCACATTCATCTTTCAAGGCTGAATATTAATTTGCTAAGAGAAGTGGCATTTAATCATCCGGTATGATCAAAATAGCTCCTGTAATCCGCAGATGGAAAAGGATTTTTAATGGCATTTTTTTTTTAATACTAGCCTGAGGTGTGCATTATGTTCACTGATTCCATGTGTTCATTGTATGCTTGTATTAAAAATGGGCACCTCAAATGATAACTCTGTAAGGAGGCACGGTAGAATCCTCCTAAGTTTTTTTACATTTCATTCATTTATTTATTACAATGTCCATGCTCTGATAATTATATGACACATTACAGAAGTACTTGTATATAGTCCTAAAAACTCTAGACATTTTTTCAGTCATAACCATGTGGTATGTTCAGCACCTCATGCAGTATTTAGCTGAAGACTTTATTTAAAGCACAACCATGTCTTACCATATTTCTTTCAATGGCTTAATTACTAAACTATTCTGAAAACATGCATGTCTTAAAACTCCAGTGTTACACATTTTCTTCTTATTTACAGAACTTGTACAGAAAATGTGATGATCGCACCACTATGCTATGTGAATGTGTCCTTAATAGATTTTACATATTGCACACAATCCCCATTCAGTACCTTGATATTTTACTTTTTAATTTATTTTTTAATTTTAAATAAAACTCTAAGCACTGACGACTACTCAACTTGAAGGCGCTAATGGCCATAGTAGCCAATGACGTTGCTGTAAAGTGCTCTCTCATACAGTCTTACAGAGAAGCATGGAGTCTGCTATTTGCGGCGGTGCGTATTTAAAGCGGCTCTGGGAAGAGGAAGAAGGTGAACTGAATTCACGAGAGTACAGAAGGTCTACCTCCTTCTGCCAAAATGCAGAGGGCGGGAGGCGGGGAGCTGACGAGGGCCTCACATGACCCTGCCTTTATACATCTAGGAAGCGTGTGGCGTGGCGAGCTGCAAGCGACGGTGGCAACTGACAGGCGGTGGCATAATCTTCCTCAGAAGGTATTGGTGGAGGTGCTTAGACGTCTTCCAATGTAGATCCTTTGGGAAAAGAGAAGGTGTAAGAAGAGGGTAATCAGCCCGTTCGATTATTCAGACCCTTGCCATCTTAAAAAAAAAACGTGTGGTTCTTGCTTTCATTTGCGAGTCAGTCAACTTTGAAATTCAAACCCACCATTATTGTACGTGAGTGCAGAACCTGTGTATTTCTTCGCTGAACTTGTTCCTACAAACATTCAGATATTTACAGCAATATTCTAATATTTTAATATGTATCCCATGGCACATCTGATTCAACCCCAGAATGCTAGGAGTCACCCATTATTTCCACTGGAGCAAATAAAAAGTAATAAATATGCCCGTTGAACTGTGCAGCCAGTCTGCTTGACTATAACAGCAACGTCCCCATGTAGCACACAGGATGATATAGGGACGCTACGGTAGCTGCTACGGGAGGTGAATGCGTGAAAATATCTGTTGCGCGTTTTATATCCGAGAAATGCACCAGCTCACACTCTCCGTAGCGCCCACTCACCCGAGGCCTACTGCCAGTATGTGCACACTCTCCGCAGCGCCCACTCACCCGAGGCCTACTGCCAGTATGTGTGAGATGAGCAGCGAAGGCAGGAACAACTTCAAGAACTCGGCGGAGAAAATCCCCCCTTTCTTCATGACCCTGGTGTTGCGCATGCTGAGGGCGCTCGAGTGTTTTGGTCGCCTGAGCAGGAACTCCCTGGGGCGGAAAGCAGGGGGAGGAGGAAGGGGGGACGTAACGACGCGGTACATTTCTATTTGTGTACACTTCATCCTTATCGTGGCTGAGTTTGTACACGGAATCACATGGGATGTCCCATAAAAAGTCAATGACTTGCAAGGTATGCCAATACAAACAAAACGTGTGTGTGTGTGTGTTTGTGTGTCCTAAAAAATCTCAATCTTGAATTATGCTTTACAATGGTTTATATGTGCAAAACGTTCTAATTTCTATGAAATGCACTTTGGAGTCAAGTTCAGATTTACAAGGATGCTCAAATGTATATCCGTGTTAGATTTCTATTTTCTACTTTACTCCAAGTTCCACCATGTGCTTCAACTGAGTAAATACACTGCACATGATTCAGAAGATTATTTGTACACTTAGGATAGGCTCACGCAGAGAGAAAACAAAACAGATTTGTGTTCGGGTATTGACCAATTCTTCCAGCCTGTGACATACAGTACTGTACTAAGGGTACGCACTTGGGCGGAAGGTTTTCGGGTCGACTCGACCAGTCCCAGATCCAGTCAGCGTTTTTCTTCATTATATTCTCAACCTCTCGTCTTCTCTCGATATAATCTTCCTCAGACTGAAATTAACAAGTGAAAGGTTT
Organism: Synaphobranchus kaupii; assembly: GCA_029718625.1. Classification (NCBI taxonomy): domain Eukaryota; kingdom Metazoa; phylum Chordata; class Actinopteri; order Anguilliformes; family Synaphobranchidae; genus Synaphobranchus; species Synaphobranchus kaupii. The sequence continues at coordinate 97,561,751 of CM056379.1, read as the reverse complement.
GTCTTCGTGTTCTCAATCAGTCACTAGAATAAGCACATGAGTGACCTTGGTTACAGCTGTTTTGCTTGTACACTTAATTCAAATTTCAAGTGCATGCTTGGCCCAAGTCGATGTTCTTCAATAAAACAAAAGAGTAAATAGCAGCACCAGCCTCCTTAATTAAGGCTTGGAGCCTCGGAAGTCATGATTGCGGACCTCTTTTATTTTCCACATCGATGCAGGTGTTAAACCTGAACGAAGATTTGATTTACCTGAGAGCTATTCTTCTCTCCTGTGCTTTGAACCTCTGAACCTCTACGCAGATGCAGAGGAGTCTGGGATCTTGGAGGACTGGTAAGAGGGACACAGGCCCAGTAAATATAATCCAGTTATGTTGATGCCTTGGTGATGCATCCTAAATGTTTTCATTAACTTGTGTTAATTAAATAATGCCAAAACAAGCTTTTATATTACATATCACACAAGGTGAATGTTACCTGACAAACAAACATTGCCATGGTAATACAAAAATGAGATTGTTTATAGTCAAAGGACGGAGGCCTACATAAGGTTGCCACAAGTTCAGGCACTATTATTACAGCGTCTGACTGTGAATCTACCACACGTGGCGCCTTCCCTCAGCTTTTAAGTGGCTGCAGTGTTTAGGGTCCCACACCTGTCGCAAGGCAGACTTCCCCGGGAGCTGCTCCTGCCAGACTCGTGCTGTGCATCCAGGAGCATCTTCTCCACGTCCCCGCTGTGAGCAGAGGCCGGCACCTGCTCTTCCCCGCCGTGATGGCTAACGCTGCCGCTGCTGCTGCTGCTGTGGAAATGCAGCTCAACCCAGGAGCCTGCGAAAATGCCGGGAAAACACGCTCGTGTCACGTTGCAACCTGATATTCTTCTTCGATTTGAACAGACGTGCCTTCAGTCAGTCACTACTATGTTTATACATTGTGGGTAGTTTATACTCAATGCTTTTGCCTGACATAGCTCATGCTTGATTCCTTGGCCGTGTTCACACCATGGGCCACACAGGTGGCTATAGGACAGCTAGCACTAACTAGAGGCCCCAAAGTGACACTATGAGACACTAGTAAAAAAAAAAATACTATCACACTAAATGTAGCCGGTAGCCTTTTGGAACCTGGCAATGTTTGTGTGGACTAAAACAGCTGCAGTCAATGGAACCTTGGCCAAATTAAGTACAACCCTGACAAGACAAAGCCAATTGTGTCTCACTGCACAGTTGACAAATGACAGCCAGTTCTTGAAGCTGAAATTGTAGGGCCCAACCTCTTCTTCTGGCAAGCACCTTTATCAACTGGGGTCATTTCAAGAATTCAATTATTAAAAATAATTCTACTTGTTAAGTTGTTATAATTAAAAATCCTTGGCAATACCTTCAGAAATAGAAAGCAGGCAGTGTTCTTTAATTGGCAGGTTACCATCCTGTGTCCTCTCCTCACACCGAAATATTTAATCAAGTAGCATCACGGTCCCTCCTACATATTACGTCATAATAAACGCACAGACTCATGGGAACGAGAAATCCGATGCTCATTTGTTTTCATTGTCAACACACTTAATACTATAAATAGTGCGCTGCAGTACTCAGTGTGTGATGGGTCGTTTCTGTCCTGATAGGAAGTCTACAAGGTCAAAATATTGTTATCCATAGTAAAGTCGAACTAATGTTGGACGAAATCACAGTGGTTGTGGAACGGAACAATGGCATACAGCCGACGATTTAGAAATCCGGAGCACGACAGCGACCGAGAACCTTCCCCAGTTCAATGGAACGACTACATTATTTTATGTGAATAAGTAGGCTATAATCTTCACCGCGCACACTGAGACTGATCAAAGAGCATGTATGTAGGCTGGTGGTTTTAAACCGCCATAGCTCAACGGAATAGGGAAATGTGTAACCGATAATTCCGTTGCTCCCTAATAAGATCATAAAAAACGATTTAAAAAAAGTTTTTAACCATTTTGCATGCGAATATTAATTTTGAATAAAAATCAGCGTCTCAGAAACGTATAAGGCTCTCCTCTGTGTCATTTCTCTTGGCACGTTCAAATGAGACTATCAACCAGAGTAACGTTAACATCGTTACCTAATTATAGGCAACGTATAGCTTACTTTATTTGTTAAACTTAGCTATCCTAACGTTACAATTAACCAGTTCACTTACCCTGCAAATTTTCCACAGGAATATTTTGTTTCTCAGTAGACATGACACTGATGTTTCAGTACTGCTTACTAACCAATTCGTCCGCGCATGAACGTAGCAAGCTAGCTCACAACATGGAATACTTGGATGATTTATTTTTATTTTTGTAACAAAATGACTAAATTAAATCCCGTTGTCGCACTGTCTGGAGGGGCAATATGAAGCGTATGGGGCACAGCACAAATGTGTTTTGTAACACACTCAACGTATTTAATTTCATGTGACAGCAATGGACCAATGCATTTGGTTCTTGCAGAACAAAACATTACGCCCACATTCAGTGACGCAACTTGCTGCTGACCTATAGAAACGTGCAATATGATTGGTCAAGAAAGTGCTTTCCACACTTGAACAGAATGCAACAAAACAAGACCACGCTCGCTTTAGGGATGCCAGATTATATCTAACAACTATGTATCTATCGTCTGCTCGTCTGTCTGCCTGTCTATTTATCGGTATTTGGTTCATTTATATTTACAAAACCATCAAGTTTAATAGTATGATTATGAAGGAAAATGGATAAAAGAGGAATATACTTGCATTCAAGTAGTTCTTAAACCAATTCAAAGAAGAATATGATATATAGGTTAACTACAGTTTAAAAATGAGGTCATAAATGACGGTAATATGATAATAACGGGATATTGAAATACTGCAGACAATAACAGAACAAAGTGATATCTTAATTTATTCTATTGTCTGAAGTAAGGTATGCAATTCGCATAGGCTAGCTACTATATAAAATGGAAACTAAAATAGGTACATTTTCGGGGACTTTTAAACGGTGCCTGGCAACCCTAACTATTCATTTTTAGCCGCGGAGCTGTTCAAACGTACCATGGTCAGGACAAAGCGCAATAACCCCCCTGATCTTCGTCCACAGATTTGTCGCTGAAATAGGCGACACCCACGTTGTTTGTACGAAGCTACCCTCACTTCACTAAATAACATCAAATTCAAAAGTTCCACGTCGCTTAGAACATGATCTCTTTCTGATTTCCTAAAGGGTAAGTTTTAATACCTAAATCAGACCTTCACTTATTTTTTGTGGATCTCTGGTAGAAATGTGAAATTTCGTGCTTCTTAGGTAGGCCTATTTTATCTCTGTCAGACAGTAAGACCTTCTATCTGGAATATAAAATAGAAACTATATCTGATCATTTAGATGAAAATTGTGTTACTCTGGTACGTTTTAAAATGGTGTCAAACGCGATCTTAGACAAGACGAATATTTACACCAAACAAATCTTAGCCTACAACTTACTAAGGTGTATCCATTGTTTTTATTTTATTTTATTTTTTATTGAAAGTCGCCCATCACAAGGCCATAGAAATGGCCACTCGAGGTGAGGGCTAAAAGAAGAGAGAAGCTGAGAATAAAAGGAATTTGCAGAGTAGAAAGATAACAATTAATATTGCATTTGAACTGAGATAAATCATAGTTAATGGGAAAGCACGATCCAGGCAGGGAATTCCAAAGTGAGGCAGTGCGTGGAAAGAAACTGGATGAGTAGCTACCTCACAGGATTTGCTTTGGGGACAGTGACTGTATACGGATGTGAATTAACTGAAAAGCGTGTGGTGCGACCAAAATGACGATTAGATGGGACAACCAGAGAAAGGCCATTGGAGCGCATTCCATGATAGTATCTGTAGAAAAGGCCCAATGAAGCTATGGTGTGATAAAGGTTCCAGGGATGAGGCTAAATCGTGTCCCACTAAATTAACTACACGTTGCTGTATTCTATCAAGCAGGGTTACGGATTTCGATGTCGTTACACATTTATTAATGAAAATAAAAATAAGTTCAAACGAGTGGTGCTAGGAACGGTACGCCCGATCAATTTCCCTCTCTGTCTTCTACCCGAAATTCTCAGATTGGTTTTTGCTGTCTTTTGCACATGTGCCCACTGTAATTACGGACATAGTGAATTCGTCCTCGACAGGGGGCGGTGTAGAACACACAGCTATATGGTAGCGTGCATTTTGTCTGGTCAGTAATATCTTTTTTTATCTGCTCAGGCATATATTTCTCAGTACAGTAGACTCCAAACTATATCTGTGCAAAATGTGTCCATCGTGTGTAACATGGTTTCATGGCAATATGAAACCTTTTTATATGCTTGAATCGAAAATAGTCTATATGTACGGTCAAACACATGGTCTTGAATGGTTTCAACAACAACAGGAAGAAACAGGGTTAATTTGGGAAGGGCTGGTTTTGTCAAGATTGGGAGTAAAACCTCTTCTGCCATTGTAGTCTGTAATCAGTATAGAATTATGTCATATGCCATTTTCTCCTAGTTTTCAAACTCTACATAAAAGTGCTTTCAAATGCAAAGTGGATTGTAATCCTAGCCTAATGTGGCTTTTGAAAGGATTATCACAAATCCATAATCCATATTGTGTATAATAACCAGTATCCATTAAAAAAAATGTTATATATTTCTTATTCCTGTGAAAAAAAAGTAAAGCAATATACACATAAATGAAGAATGGCCAGGCTTTCTCTGTACCCGTTTCTTCCAGGTCCCTAAATGTGTGTGTGTGTGTGTGTGTGTGTGTGTGTGTGTGTGTGTGTGTGTGTGTGTGTGTGTGTGTGTGTGTGTGTGTGTGTGTGTGTGTGTGTGTGTGTGTGTGTGTGTGTGTGTGTGTGTGTGTGTGTGTGTGTGTGTGTGTGTGTGTGTGTGCTTTATCTTGTGCTGCCCACAGGGCGGATCTGTTCCCTGCAGCGTGGGGCCTCTTATGCTCCGGCGAGCTGCAGTCACACTGCAATGGCTGAGGGGAGGCCGTTGCTGTCGGAGGCTAGCAGTGAGCTCACTCTCTCCGGAGAAGAGGCTGGCTCACAGCGCATCTCTGAGAAACAGCGCCACGGCTCTCCCGCTTGCGCGCACGCGCATGTGCGCGCGTGTGTGTGTGTGCGTCTGCGCGCGCGTGTGTGTGTGCGCGCGCTCCGCGTCCGCCCCTCTGCCTCCGCTCCGCTCCGCTCTGCTCTTCTGCCCGGATCATTTCTTCACTTTCGAGTGGGGGGGTGTGTACATGGTAAGCACATAATCCTGCCTACTTGATTATTTAAACGCTTCCATGAGCTGAATCCTTTTTTTATTTTTTCCCCCCCCTGCCTTTCCTCCATCCTTTTTTTTTTTGACATTATTTTTTTTTTGATGAATCATTACCCAGTGCCTCCGTTACTGAGGATCCTAGTACACAGAGCTGGATTGTGCACAGATTTTCACATCTTTTTTACATCGGCATTTGCAGTATGATCAGTACGCCGAATGGTAAAATGTCTGCATGTACAGAGAAGAGCAGACACATACATTTTAGGATGTGCGCTGCAGCCGACAGCAAACGGTTCTCCTCCGGATGTTAGGACAGCTACCCAGCTAAAGAGAGCAGACAGCCCTTGAGCCTAACTGGATCATGGATTTAAGGTTGGTCTCAGGCTGTCATTATTTCATTTATTTGGGGAAAAGCAGAATGATAAAAAACAAAATTAATAACTGCACGTGTGCACACGTGATGTTAGTCACATTTGATCCCTTGTTCTGCCTTGGTTTTGCATGTTAGGATGCATGCTCTGTAAGTAACTGTTAATGATGCGGGCCTTGCCGTTTGTTCAACCTGCCGATACAACCTGCAGCTACAGCTGAGGGCAAAAAATAATAAGAAATAATAAGAAATGTTAATGTTTGCCACTAGATTTCCTGCAGAAACTGTGCAGGTTGTTCATGTGTGTGATTGTCATTTGTCTCTTAGAAAGGGCATTGACAATTTCATATACCGGTAGCACGTTACACGTAACACGTAAACAGTAAAGGCACATTTCTCATTGCGTTTAAATGGTTTGCACACGATACATGCGTGCGTGTGTAACATCCCAGGCCGAGGAAATGTAACATATTATCCTGTCACAGACATTCAGCTCTCGTAGGAAGCACATTGGGGGGTTTTGCCCTGGAGGCAAGCAGGGGGTTAAACTTTAACCCTTCGCATTCTGAAATTTCAACTTGAACCAAGCTGTGGTGTGGTTGGCTGCTCGTGTGAGATATGTCACACTATGTATACACAGCATCTTGTGATCAAAGCCTTGTGAGGACAAGGCCATTATTGTGATACTGAATTCATTTTTAATAACAGAGGGCATTGAAAGGTACCTTTTGTTTTCGGTGTCGTCGTTGTTGTTGTTTTTTTAACACCCAGTTTTCAATGTCAAAAGCGTATCCTGTTACGTGGAGATAAAGTCACCCGAAGTAGCGCAAGCATTTCTTTAGTTATTTTGTTTTTTTCTGCATTTGAAGTATCCCTGTTTGCACATTTGATGTCAAGTATTTACATGATACATAGAGAAGAAATAAATGACCATACTGAACAGAGATATCTCTGTCATGAGCGATGGATTCCAATCACTGTCAGTATTGTTCATGACAGCTTTTGGTAGGCTGCAAAGCTGTGGTTGCATACGCAGGCAACATGGCCATTACAATGCAATACCCAAGGTCCCGGGTCTCAGGTCTCTGTATGCAGTGGGCTATTTTGGATTGTAGCCATTTGTGCCTAGCTCCCAATTTTTTTAGGCCTGCGCTCAACTGCGACAATCAGTCTCCACAAAAGTCACCTTTCAAGGGAGTGCACTAAAAATTGATGAACACATAAAATAAGCCTACACAGTAAGATTGGGTCCAACACTTTTGTATGACTGATCTCTCAGCATATTTGCAAGTGGGTTCGGTAATTGAGGCAAGGCTGTAAAATTAAATCAGAATTTATTTATATAGCGCATTTCGTGAACAATTGTCGCAATACGCATCACCGAAAATCCTGGCCTAAACCCCCACAAAAGCCAGAGGCAACAGTGGCGAGGAATTCTGTGGAATTTAATTAAATTATAATTTGTTTAGTTGACACTGTATGTCATATGATTAGCTGAGTATTAAGAGTTATACACGTGTAGAAGGATAAATCTGTCTATCATGATTAGCTTGAATGTATTCAATATTCCATCACACGTGTCATTCTGGGATTACTGTAGTAAAGCTGTATTTAAATCTTATGTCTGGAATAATGGGCCTGGGAATTCTGCGTGTAGAAGAATGGAGGGAAATAATGGCTTTGTGTCAGGGAATGTGTTTATTTGTTCCTGGGGTAACTAGCCACTCAGTCTATTTCATACTTTTTATATTTAAAGGAATTCTGTTGTTGATTTTGAGTGCTATTGATCACAATTTTATGATCATGTTATTTTGTACACGTTTGTTGATATTGTGGCTGATGTTCTGACTGTAGTCTTTTTTTTTTGTTGTTTTGTTTAGCACTTTGCTTGATTTTTATGTATTTGTTTATTTTTTGGCACAGAATCTCTCAAATGGGGCAAAATGTATTTCTGTAGTCATGAAAATAGCTTTTAGTTTCGCCTTTTAGGCTATTTAGTGTATTTTAGTTCATAACAAAAGGATCCACGTTTTCAAAATGACAATACTGACAATATGACCAATAATTGAGATGTAAAAAAAATTGTTCAAAAAAAGATATTGTTGGAATGAAATTCCAGATCTTTCCACGAAGCAGCAATTTGTTTAGCTAGCCACGCAGCATAATGCATGCGGCTGAGACTTCTTGGCTGCTTTTGATCATTCACATCCTGGATACATTACTTGGACTTGAGATGCACTTAAAAATCTCGTCTTTGCAGATCAGATGAGAGGATCAGATCTTATCTTCAAGTAGACTGTTAGCGCATAAGTCCCAGAAATGTAAATGGGATCGTAATTGAAGATTTTCCACCTGTTCTAAGAGCAGTTCCTGAAACCTCTCATCCTCCACATTTTGACAACATTGGATGTGATGTGAAGATATTGAGCAGACCAGACAGACCTGTCGCCAGTGCGCAGTCTTGGCAGGGGGGGGGGCATACAATTAAGTTATATGTATATTTATTTTATTTGTGCAGCACTGATGCAGAGGTCACCTATTAACCAATCATGGACCGGCAACGTGGGAGGGGGGGGGGGGGGGGATTGAGGTTGTGGTTTTATATGAAAACCATCAGATATTTTTTTGGGGGCACACCATTCTGAGTGGCACAGTGTTCTGAGTGAACCCACATGGTATCTGACGGTATTTCCTTTAACTCACGAGATGATTTCAAGAATGTATTTGTTCAGGGTAAAAAAAGAGAAATATAATAAATTGTAAAATTTACAGTGCTGTTGTTTTGATCTCATATAGCACCTGACGTGTTTTAATGTCAGAGAGAGGGAGACAGGGATTAGGAACAAAAACAGTATAGTAACATTTCCGTTGCAGTGTTCAGCCTACATAAATGAATGGAATAATGGTTTGAACGAAATGTAAAAAAAACGGTTAATAATGTTGTCACGATGACGTCACAATGGCGACTAAACAAGGAAAGTGCAACAAAATTGTGAAAGTGTTGTCATAGTAACAGTAAACAAGCCCGAAATTCATATTATTACAGGTGTGCCTTGCTGAAAGGTGCTTTCTGTGGAGGGAGCAGGCCTAAAGCCATGACAAATCCTATGGTAGCCTTGGGTAGTAGGAGTGGTGGGGTGGGAGTGTTGTAGCCATAGAATGTATAAAAATATAGACAAAGTCACTGTGATGTCACCCATTGCCTTCCCACGGCCTTGTAAAAACCGAATTGAAGCTCCGGATGCATTTTTCGCCGCCAGTTTGTCTGCTCCGTGGAGCCGAAGAGGACTCAACCTGTCCCTCTGATTGGTCCTGAACAAATGTTAATACCCTGTCCAAACGACACAATATTTTAAAAAATCAGCACATGCAGAGGCATTAGATGAAGGAAAGGCACCTATTGCAATTGAATTTTTTTTGTGGGAAAAATGTATTGACTGAGTATTTTGAGCACATTGCTGCCATTGACTTACATGGTGAAAGACCTATCCTGGAGCCAATTGCAGTGGCGCGAGTGAGCAACGGCACAATTGCCGCTCCCAGCCCAACCAGGAAGTGAGCTTCAAAACGAAAGCCCAGTCTTGGCCCCTTGGTTGTAGCACCCCCTAGCTTGCTGATGTGGCATTTGTCTCAGTACTCTTAATACTAAAACTTGTAAAACCTATAAACAGAAACTAGCCAGAAGTTGGCAAGAGAGTGTGCAAAAGTCTATATAAGTCACAGTTTTCTGCTGTCAGGTCATGGTTCACTTGTGCTCAAGCTTAACAAATGGTACACATCTAGTTTTCATTAGCCTGACAATAAAACTAATCATGGAACACATGGTTGGCTAATGGCTGTAAGTCATCAAGGGTCTGAGGTATCAAACAAGCCTCAAACCATCACTCTGCTGCCAGATATTCAGTAGATCTGGATGGATCACTTTAAGGGTTGTTTCTCCTGACTAATTTTCCTATTGAACTATTTGTTTGAGGCTTGTTTGAAACCTCTGACCCTGGATGACTTACAGCCATTTAGCCAACCACGTGTTCCATACTGCTACTGTTAGAATACTTTATTGTCCATTACATATTTGGCCTACATACAATGGAAAACATCTCTCAGCTCATTGACTTATAAGATTCATAACTGATTCAGTTCTAAGAATACAGACAAACAATTCAATAAAAACATAAATTGAATAAAAACAAAACAACTCCATAGTATATCATATTTATTCATACGCGTATTCTTTATACCCCATGTTGTTGCATCTGCTACATGTACCACTAGTAATTGTACCTTGATAAGAAGTTATTTGTCTGAAAGTTTCTCACTGGTTTGCATCAAAGAATGCAGCAGCAGTAGGTATGTACTGTATGTACAGTTCCCTCCACAATTATTGGCACCCCCGGTAAAGATGAGTAAAAAGGGTTATAACAAATTCATCGTTTGGTGAATTAGCTTAATCTCACACTGAAAAAATTAGAAAAATCCAACCTTTAATTGAAATATATTTATTCTGGAGGGGAAAAAAAACATATGTGCCACAATTATTGGCACCCCTGCATTTAATACTTTGTACAACCTCCCTTTGCTAATAAAACAGCACTGAGTCTTCTCCCGTACCTGCTTGAAAGTTCCTAAACACTCTGATCAAGTAAAATATAAATGGAAAAAATGCTTCAGTTACATTTTGTTCATAAGAATTTCTAGGGGTGCCAATAATTGTGGCACACGTGTTTTTGTTAAAAATAATTATTTCTTGATGAGGGATTTCTTCAGTGTGAGATTAAGCTAATTCACCAAACAGTGAATTTTTTATAACCCTTTTTACTCATCTTTACCAGGGTTGCCAATAATTGTGGAGGGCACTGTATGTATGTTAGAGCTGCAGCTGTAATTTGCACCCTGAGCACAATACATCATGGGGAACATCACTGGGACGGAAGGGCCCTTGAGCTTCTAATGGTGTCATGGTTATAAGTGCAGCTATTGTACCCGTCCATTTTCCATTCTACATTAACACGTATAGTGGCCGTCTTTATACACTATGAAACGCAAGAGCCTTTCAGTACAGTAAAGTTTTAAAAAAACATTTACATTTTTAAAAAAAAACATGGACATTTAGCCTTTTTATTATCTAAAACACGTGTTCAAAATATCCACAATGTATTTGTGAATAATGTATATTTGTTTGTTTTTATTTATTTGTTGTGGGTCAGATGAGGGGTCTGACTGTTGGAAGGGGATGTTTGTATTGCTTTATTGTGCTGTTTTCTGTCTCTTCAAATAAAAAACACTTTAAGTGACCCCACACTGGTTATTCTATCTGTTGTTCTTTACATAACTAGTAGCCTACATTGTGATATGTAGTCCCATTTAGAGCACTGGTAATCCGGATTTGGTAATCTTGAAAATATTTTGTCTGGATCAGGGTGATCCAATCCAATGTTGCTTTGAAAAACCGGCACAAAAGTAAGATGGATTACCTGATCCTGGATAGCAAAACATGGGATTTGCAAATCCGGATTATTCTGATCCAGATAAAAAAATTTGAACAACTGGGCCCAGGGGCCTGTTCCAGAAAGCAGGATTACAGAGTTTGCTGGATAACTGCACTAAGTAAAACTCGTAACCCCACCCCCAAATCTGGAACATGGACTGCAGTAAAAAGAGCTGTTCCGGGTTTTACTTAGCGCAGTTATCCAGTTAACTCCGCAATCCCGCTTTCTGAAACAGGCCGCCGGTATAACAGATCAAACTTTTCCCATATCCCATTGACAGGCAGGCAATAACATCTCAATTTGAAACAGTTTTCAAATAAAGACACACTAATCAGATTGCAGGAAGCCTGGGACAGAAAGTTGAAGTTTTACAAATACTATCAGATATTGGGCATCTGGAGTTGATACTGGACACGTGTTAAAAATGAAATGCATTCTTGGCACTGGAGCAGATGGTGAGCAAATTACATGGAGTACACTCAGTTGCTATGCAAATTTTTGAAAGAAATATTCATATTTTTACAGAAAAAAATGCCTTAAATGTTTAATCACTTGTGCCAAAATTAGTCAGTCTAAATCTATAGATTATTATTATGATTATATTTTTGTAAAGTATACAAAAATTCAAATGGCCCATTACTTTTATATGGCTAATCAAACACTTCACTTCATGTAGTAACTGGATGGCCTTGTAATTTGTAATGTATTGCCATGCATTCTGCGTGGTATAGCACTGCTGAATGCTGTCATTCAGAACGGCAGGTGCTTCAGTAGACTTAAAGACCAAACGACCTGCAGGTCCATGGACAGTGCCTGCCCCACTCACATGTATGGCAGCTGCCTGCTGCATCTCATTGCTGATCAAGAGAGCTGCTGCCTATTGCCTCATGAATGGGCTTGTATAAAGCCCCAGCTCCTAGACCTATTGGTGGAGGACTTCCAAAGATTTCACATTGGACTGGGTCAGAGGTGGGTCCAGGGATCAGAAAGTGGAAGTCCTGCCACGTCTTTCTTCCACCCATGAACTCAGCAGGCCGATTTCACTAATCAGTTCTACCTCCTGGCTGAAGAATTAGGCAATATCAGGTGATTGGAACAAAAGACTGGGGAAGACTTTTACTTTCTCAACTTGGATTTTCCACCACTGGACTGGGTGTGTCATCCTGATGTACACTATCTTGATATTTTTTCTGTTTTGACTATATGGAGGCCTATGTTTTGGTCTTTAGTTTTGGTATTATTTTGCTAAAGTTCACATGTTCCTGTTTGTACTGCCTAGCAGCTTAGTTGGGCTATTTTATTATTGAAAGTAAATAATAATTACAATTATATATATGATAAAGTATGTTATAGCCATTTTCACTTGACGGGTTGCAGTGCTTGGTTAGCTACTCAACTACTGCTCATCAATGGGAGTGACAGTTGTTACATTTTAAAGTTTATTTCTGGTCATGGTTGGCTGGGAGTAGTGTGTATTCCTTGAGGCCTTAGACTAAACAATGATGCATTCTGAGAAAGAGTGCAATTCCGTAATATCACTTACCGTAAAAGAAGTTCTTATTTTTTGAAAGATACAACTTTCTTCCATAGGCTGGCAAAGGTTTTATATAAATCTTTTTTTTCTGGCAGGGAAAGGGTGAAATGCAATTTAAAGTATTTGACAGATTGGATGGAATTTTCCTTTTCCTCCTTTTTGAAATATGTGGTCCTGGAAGTCAGTGATTGATCTTTTGGATATTTCTTTTTTCATCACACGGGACTTTTTGGACGTTATTTATGTTGTTGCCGTGTCTGCATTTATGACATGGATATATGTATTTCAAGATAAGCTGCTCCCTGCGTTAGCAGTATGATATCGATGTAAGGAGAAAGGATGCATGTTCATGACAGGGAAATACACCATATGTTTATGTAGCGACTTATCAGAACTTCAGAAGACTCGTTTTCAGACATTGCATACAGTAAATATGAAGTCCTTTCCAGATGTACATCGGTATCTTCCATTTATCTGTATTCCAATGTGGCAGCACAGTGGTGCGGTGGTTAGCACTGTCGCCTCACAGCAAGAAGGTACCAAGTTTGAATCCCGGCCGAGGGCCTTTCTGTGCGGAGCTTGCATGTTCTTCCCGTGTCCGCGTGGGTTTCCTCCCGCAGTCCAAAGACATGCAGGTTAGGCTAATTGGAGACTCTAAATTGCCCATAGGTATGAGTGTGTGAGTGAATGGTGTGTGTGCCCTTTGATGGATTGGTGACCTGTCCAGGGTGTATTCCTGCCTCTCGCCCCAATGTATGCTGGTATAGGCTCCAGCCCCCCTGCGACAATGCTCAATATTTAATTCTATATTATTTATATACCATATTATTTATATACCAGTAGCAGCAGTTTATACACCAGCTTAATATGTAGTTAAGATATGTCATAGCCATGTTAAATAATAGGTCATGTTCAACAGAATTCCAGGAATGTGGTGATAGAATATAACAACACTGAACATATACAGGGGAAACACCAGTTTTCCAGAAAACATAAAACAACTGCCACAAGTTTGCTACCTCTGTCACCTCTGTTCCTAACCTGATCATCTATGCTGTTTTGTGAATCTTGTGCCACCTGTACGTTTTATATGATGACTTATTTTTCTTTATAATTATGCCAAAATGGCCTGTTAGTCATATTTTTATGAAATGCTAAAAAAAATCATAAATTACATGTCGCTGTTATCAGTAATACATGAGTACACTTCAACAAATGTATAAGAAGAAATCAGAAAACATTTTGATCCCCAACAACTGGAGTTGATCTCCTCTATGTAGTACAGTGGAATGTGATTAGTGAAAAGGAATAATTAAGAATTGGGCCATATTTGTGACTCATGTTATGTGCAAGTGTTGGATTCTAGACCAGTTTCAATGATCTTCTATTTTATTCAGCTGTTCACTTCACTTTGAGCAGAGGTGTCCACTCCCCACAGCTGTGCAGAAGTGCACATCTCCAGTTGTCATGGACCAAAATGCTTTCAGTTTTGGTTCTACATTAGCTCTAAAGCATTTAATTGTCGAATTAGTATTATTTGGTAATAATATGATTAGTGGCTAATTATGATTAATTATCAAGCTAATAAAAACACATGACAAAAACTAAAATGTATAGATGGCATGCCAGTCATAAAAGAGTGTAGAGAAAATATAGGTCAGAGAAATGGAAAAAAAAAAACATATAGTAGCTGTTTTATGTTTTATGAAAAACAGTTTTTTTCCCTTTCTGTTGTTTCCAATATTTTGTCTTCCCCCTGTCTGATTGGCACAAAAAAGAAAGCTTTGTACATTTCTAATTAGTCAATTCTAAGAGATTATTTAGATTGTCTCACTTGCCATCACACGCCATTGGACATCTCACACAATATGGTTTGTATTTCTCTCTCTTACTTAGCATTATTTTCTGGAAATTAATTACTACTAACAAAACTATTAAAGTGCAAAACAACAGTAACTTAATTATAAAAGTACGGTTCATTGAAAACCAGAACATTAATATGTTCCCTTCTACTTTCCCCTATGGAAAAAGAATATGCTGCAGTATATTGTAAATATATCAAAATTATCTTTATTTACATATTTAAAATATACTGCAGTATATTACACTTCCATAAGGGTCGCCATGTGGCAGACACAATTACCTTTATGATCTGAACGCACATTGTTATGATGTAAATCGGTTGTGGTTGGCTGCCCTCTTTGTGATGGTCCCCCATTTTTTGGGCTGTTAATGTGTTGGGTAGTGTAGTCCTGTGAATGTGCATTCCTCGTCCACATCTTCATTAAACTGCAAGTCACATCCTCTCATTTTTCCCATGCTGTCAGAGGTCAGGGTCTGAAATAAAGTCACATCTGTTATGTGACCAAAATGTGGTCTAGCCTTCGCTCAGGAGATAAAACCCAAGTGGTGAGAATATATTGCAGTTTACCTTGGAATAATAAATGTGTCAGGTCTGTTGCACCATATCGGACTAAATGGTAAGAAATATCTGGAACGAGTATGATTACCAAATTGTGATTATTGTTTTTTCCCCTTAAAGTGTTTCTTTCTTGACCTTTCTTTCATTTATTTGAATGTTCACAGCTTGAAATTTCCCCTCATTTCTACTGGCACACAGGTTGGTTCGTAATGACTAAACACACGGATCTAATCCTTCCCACAATATTAAATTAGCCATACAAATTGTACCCAATAAACCTGCAACGAGCGGTAATGTCATGCATTCTTAGATGCGCACGGCACTTAAGCAGAGTAAAGGAAAAAGAACCTCGGCCGTTGTGCTTAAATTAATATTTGTTCAGCATTACGGTGTCAGAGGGTCACCCGTAATTGGTCGGGGGGGGCCTCAGGCGGGATGTTCCCAGAGAATAACGAGAGAAATCGGACAAATGGTCTCTCGGGGACATGATGGATGGGCAGCCGGGTACTAGGAGCTGATCCAGGGTAGAAGGCAAACCAGCAGGCCGGCTATGGCAATGTGGCCTCCATACAGAATGGCTTTTTTGTGGATACAGCCATTCTGTAGCACATGCTGTGGCGCCGTTGTCAGCAACACTAAGATGAAACTGTTTTTAAGGGAGGTTTTTCCAGACCCACCGGACCCATCTAAGCAGCCTAGAAAATCCAGGTAATTAAGATAAATTACTGCACTTGACAGATAATAGAAACAAGGGCTCTTCTGCCTACTGTAACTTGTTATCTGCATGTGGTTTGGAAAGCTAAACTGGAAAGCTCATTCCTCTGTAAAACTGGCGTATTGAATTACAACTCCATCCCCATAGGACAATTTGCCCAGAATATTCAGTATTTATGCTTTTATGTGTTGTGTTGACTATATTTCTTTATTTATATTTGTTATATTTCCCATATCCATGTGGCAATGGAAAGAACATATCATAATGATAAGGCTGTCTTGCTGAAATATCTGACCATGATAATTGTGTTAAATTCAAGACTTTCACCATCAAGGCTGATCTGTTTCAAACTATGATCACCAAGGGAACCTGTGTGCTCTTATAATGTTATTACCTCTGCCAAGAAGGTTATGTATGGCAACCGTCCAGCCACATTTGTTATCTGTGACAGACATATCTGGATAAGTAACGGCCAGATTGGCATGAAAGTTTCTGTGCACATTCCTGTTCTCAAGATGAAGAAACCTCTTGATTTTGGTTACCCCATGATCATTCCTCTAGCGCCACCATCAGGCCAGACATATCTTGAAAAATAATGACTGGATTGCCGTGAACTTTTTTGTGCACATTCATGCTCCCGACAGGAAGAACTTATTGAATTTGGTGACCCCATGACCTTTTCTCTAGCACCACCATCAGGTTAAGTTTTCAAATGACCTAATTTACTGACATTTTTAGTTGTACAGACACAAAATTTGCTGTGCACATTAATGCGAGGGGAGCTTTTTGTGCCTTGGCAGAGGTCTGCACTCTACTGAGTGCATTCTTTCTAGTTACAATTCTGTTTCTCTTTTCCCATTTGCCACAACTGATGATTCTAGTCTAATAGGTATTCCAAGGAGCTGGATAAACTTGTCCAGGAATGCAGTTAATGTTGATGCGTATTTTCCTTGTATTTCAGTGTAATAATCAATGTTTTGTATTGCATGTTTGATCCAGTTGCATTGTAATCTTACCTTTGACATCTGAAAAAAGTATCCTGAATGTAGTCAGCTTTAACTGACCGTGACATGAATATAATTTTGTATTAAATCTTGGATTTATAGTGCTTGATTTAGATGTACTGTATGCATTCATGAAACAGCACGTGTTTCTGCAGATATGCGTTCTGTACTGTGTACTGTGACATCATCATGCATTTGTTATGAGGGCCTCTAGGACACATATGGAGGTCAAGAGGACTGCATTGATGTTTTCCTTTTTTGTTTCTTTGTTTAGACCATCACTGTAAAAGCTCTAACATGAACCTGCTTTACATGGCGTGGCCTACAGCATAACTGAGCAGTGCGTTTTTTTGTTGGGAATCGTCCAGAGATTCTCATTTACTATTCAGCCGCCGCCCTGTTCTGTTAAAAGGCTGTGGTTCACAAATCTGTGTCACTGTATTGGATTTCTCGGCGCGCACGGCAAACAGCGCACGCCAGCATTGTGTCCGCTGAATGTTTTATTTAAACGGACTCAGTGACCAGAATGTTGTGGGAAAGGGAGGGGGGGCGGTGCCTTAGAGCTTCCTTTTTAGTGTCCTGCCGACTGTAAACACACGAAATCAAGACATCCTTGGCTGCTTCATGCTGCATGCGTCCCCCAGGGCTCTGATGACCTGGAAAAAGTGGCTCAGTCAGTAAAAGTGCTCGTCACAGACAGACATTTTGGGGCGGAGGAAGGGTCAACCAGTGACATCAGCCAACTATGACTGCAGTGACAGGTCCAAATTGGCTTTGTCCCACTAGGCACTAGAGAAGGTTTAAAGGATACGTTTAACCAATGGTCTATTATTTTAATCGACTCAAAATGTGTACGTGTGAATAAAATCATCGTATAACCTTATAACCCTTCTAGATTTCCTATCGGCATATTCCGGGTGCAGAGAAAAAAATACATCACCACAATTCTTCACGCCAGCGAAAATATCCAAATTGAATGTGTACTCTACTATCTATCTTCTCTGTGGCAAGTTTGGAAAGAGTGTTGCATTGGACATTTGTCCTGCATGCAGTAGCCATTCACATTGCAATGAGAACATATTTTCTAAAAGATTTAACTGGGTAAAATTCTCCTTTATGTTGGTTTCTCTGGTCAATGCTGCATTTGTTCTTTTGAACAATGTGCCAGGCGCCCACCAGCTACAAG
The DNA here is from genome assembly GCA_029718625.1 of Synaphobranchus kaupii. Classification (NCBI taxonomy): domain Eukaryota; kingdom Metazoa; phylum Chordata; class Actinopteri; order Anguilliformes; family Synaphobranchidae; genus Synaphobranchus; species Synaphobranchus kaupii. The sequence goes on along the minus strand of CM056379.1, from coordinate 97,543,756 downwards.
CTGTCGTCAGTGAGCAATAGGCCTTCTCTCCAATTGGCACTCGCTGCCATGTAGAACTGCGCGGCTGGTATGGGAAATATTCCCTGGCATGAACGCATGTACTGTATATGAGAAGAGAGTCTGTGCACGAGCCACCGCTGCTCCTTGCATTTAAGTGGGTGGCAGAGTGGGAACTTGAGAAAAACCTGAATGTAGGATCGATACCTGGGAGCAGAAACTGTCAACTCTTTTCTCCTGTGTTTTGTAAATGATCACACACCATAAAAGGAGTGTGCTGGCTTGAGGTGAAATGAGAAGCTTTCTTCGCTCTGGATTCATACTGATTGTGAGCTCAGTGGTTGAACAAAATAGGTGCTGATTAGCGAACTATCCGATTTGTCAGTTTCTTGAGAGACTAAATGGTTTAAGTGCTCACCTGATTAAATTGGTATAGATTTGACTCAAGGTTGTACATGATTCGGTTTCCTGCGTGGTTTATCTTAGTTTTATTTAAAATCTTTGCAGAAACAGTCAAAATTAACTTTCATATTGCCAATAAATTATATATGCAAGGAATGGAGAAAACAAAATCTTTTTTTTTTTCTGTCTGTACTCAGTCTCCGTGTTTAACTACATCGTCTGTATGCAAAAGTACTTGAGTAGTGGTAAAATGCTTAAAAATAAAATAAATAAATGTTTTTATTTAACAATTTTCACGTTTTCATAATGGTTAACATTTAATAAATAGCCAAATGCAAGAGGCAGGAAATCATCCAGGTAACCATGACACGTTGTCAGAATGATAGCCGAAGACGTCAGTATTTCAGGCAGTTATTTTCCTCAGAAAATGAAAGTGCTCCTGGAGACATGGGTGGAAATGAACTCTTTGTGAGAATTGGCAGTCAGAGTGCAGCTTTGCTGGTTAGCACCACTGAATGCTAATGGGAAAAGGGATAGAGACAATGGTACTTCTCCACTTTACTGTGTTTACAAGTGTGACACGTGTTCTTTTCTTGGCCTTTTAAGAAAACACTCAATGCAGATCATTGAAGACTTTTGTGTGTGTGTGTGTGTGTGTGTGCATGCGTGTGAGAGAGAGAGAGAGAGAGAGTGACTTTGAATACCTTTTCCTGTGAATACAGTTCTCTTTCAAATGAAATGTATGGTGTGTCATTCTGTAACTGTTCTTGCTGCATTGAAAAGGACTTGTATGTATCAAGCACCGGGGGATCAGAGCACAGTGTACATTTGTACATTTATTTTTGTCGTAGGTAGCAAGAGCGCCCTTGTTCACATGAATTCAAAGTGATCCCCACTCATTGGCTGTTCACTTTCTTTACATAACGGATATTATTTTACCCCACTGATATTTAACTTTGTCAGGTCCTGTCCAAATGGGATTTGATAAACAAAATTGGTGAATTTAATCAAATTTAACCAAATCAAATGTTTTTCAAGACGTGCTAAATGCGACTAGCGCCAGTTGCTTTGGCTAAAAGTGCCCGCTGAGTGCTTACATTGTAAATTGTAAATCAAGCTGAAGCATAAGATAAATGAGTTTGTTTTCTGTGGGCCTTCTTAGCCAGGGCTTTTCTGGCTCTGATGACTTCTCTAAAAGGCTTGTTCTTGTTTCATTTTTATTCCTTCATTAAGGTGGGAGGGAAGATGTAGCTGAGGCCCGGAGGAGGAAGAGAAGCCTGACACCTCCCAGCCTCAGGTACCTCCTGCGGGGGCGGGTTGGCCTCTGAAGTACCGCCTCACCATGTCCAAGAGGCCATCCGGCGGCCGAGCTAAGGGGGACAGACCCGACGCTTTAGCCGCCCTGCAGGCAGCCAATGAGGAGCTGAGGGCCAAACTCACAGACATCCAAATTGAACTTCAGCAAGAGAAGAGCAAGGTAATGTCCTGGTCTCTTTCTCTAAGCCCCCCCGCCCCTACCCCCCAAATGAGTACCTTCAAGCCCCTTTTTGGTCTTCTGTGTTTGTATCACAGGGTATCTACTTGATCAGTAAATAGAGCGTCAGAGCCTTACAGCCTGTTTTTTTAAAATAATAAATACATTTTTAACTTCCATTGCTATCCAGGAGTGGCTGAAAATTCTTCACTTTTTTCATGCACCGTGGTTGCGATCTTGAGCCAGAACATTATTTATTCCTCAGAGCATTCCTTGGGCATTTTGTTAAGAAACTTAGGGTCAGGACCTTGTTCAGGTATATAACAGACGTGCCCCATCCAGATAAAACTCACGTTCCCTAATCACAAACCTTCAATGCGGCCAGGGCTTGTGCTTTACCCTGAATCTCATTGAACGCATTGAATTTAACCAACATTAATTCAAGCATCAATTATTTTCCTTTTAATTGAGAAAAACAAAATGACGTTTCCATATCTTAAATCTTGCTGAGGAAGCTCTGACTTGCATAATCGAATCACTCGGGCTCCAGAGATATGAAGGGCAATCGGCTCTGTCCTGAACTGCCTGTTTGCAGCCTTATTTAAATGAGCGTGTCTTTAACTGGTTGTAGTGGCTGGAAAATTGTCGTGCCATATATAGCCAGGGTGTGAAGAAAATGTACGGGATCGGTCACCCAGTAGTTTGAGGGACTTTATCCATATGTCAATGCCTTCTCAGTGACAAAGCCAACAAGGCTGGAACAATCCATTAAGGAGTGCCACAGCAATCTTGCTTGGCTCATGCCATGACAATGTTTCCCAGCATACACTGGTTTTCAAAATGGTATCATACTGTGCGTGACTGGGAAAATTCAAGTGAAAATTTACTGTGTAATCCTGGTTTCACGAAAAAAGTAACCACTAACACCACAAATATTTTTTATTTATTGTTTTTTTTTTATTCTTGAACATTACATGTATATTTGCAAAAAAGTATGATAACAGATCTTCATCAAAAATATCTCTGGCACTTAAATTGGACACATTTGCTCCACAAACCACTGAGATACCTATTCAAATCAGCTGTGGGTACCATGGTGATATTTGTAATCAATATAGCCAAGCTGGAAATTCCATCATTGCACTGAAGCCCGCGGTTGGATCGGTATGGATTGTCTGTGGCCATAGCTGCCAGAGTAATCAGTAGGTTTTTTTTTTAGCCCTGGTTCAATGTCGCTTTACCCCCTGAGTGATGGCAGCGGGGGGTAATGTGTTGCTCAGTCCTCTTCAAGGTTCGCTGTCAGCGGCAGTGTAACTGGGGGGTAGGGCTTTACAGGTGAATTGACATTCAGTATAAAACAGTGCCATTTGCTGCCAGTACTGGGGGACATTTCATGCTGTAGTCTTTCTAACTCAACATGTCATGTTTACCTGGCTTTTCATTAAGGCTCAATCTTGTGATATACTGGGGATGTTGGATTTGCCAAAATACATCATGCGGTACACGTGGTGCTTTCTGTCAGAAGTTTAAGCAATTTCATTTGGTGCAGAAAACTACACAGACATGGTGCAACTAATGTTCCTGATAGCTCTGCAGTAATTATTTTGATTAGAGGGTGTATAATCGCTGTGTTTTATAATGTTCCAGTTACAGTGTTATGTACCACAGGTGGAATTGAGGTCATTTATTGCAGAGACATTTAGAGTTCCTGAAAGTGAGTGGAATATCAGAGGAAAGTGTCATTCAGTTTCAGGGTCTCCCATTGGTAATCAGTACTGGGATGGAAGGAAACAAACATGCATAATGCATGTAAAGTATTTGCTTATTGCAAACTTGGCACACTAGAGTGTATCTATGTACAGTATATAATAGATTGTACTGCACCTACAGTGTGGCATACCCAAATAAATACTGTATATATAAGTAAAAATATTTATACTAGCTACATGTGTCTTTTGTCAGTTGTGCAGTCAGCCATTAAAATGTAATATTTTTTTGCATAAATACCTTTAACATTGTAGGTCTGTATTCCAAAAGCAGCGTGATTGTGTATTTCTGTGCAGTTTATTGTGCTTTGACTAACATTTTGACCACCGGTGTGTATCCAGCAGGCCTACACTTCATGTTTTTTTTTTCCTTTTGATATTTTGGTCAGATTTCACGTACGTTTAAATACGTGTGATGCCGTCAAACATTAAATCACACAAAATGGCCGAACCTGTTCTAGTGAAGATTACGGTTCTGTGTGATCCAGGTGTAATCTGTGTAATACTGGTCATGTCAAATGTAATGTCATTTGCATAATGTTGCATGATTTATTTAGCAATAAGCCTTTATTCTGGGTGACATGCAGAGCTGAGACATTACATCCGGGTGCCTTACATCCAGGTCTGTGTCTACGGTTTAATACCTTTTTTCAGGTGGCCAAAAAACAACCTTGTCCTACTTGTCCCAATAAATCTCACCATTTAACCGCCACGCCAAAAACAGAGGACTGTTCAGAGGACTGCTTTGCAAAGAGAGGCCTCTTCAGTCATGCTTAATAGCGGGATGACACAGACGGGGCCTTCACACAGGCCCCTGACCGTGCCGTCCGCTCTGCCTTCTAACCACCGCGACTACCGAAGGTGGCGGAGGTGATCGTGAATCTCTTTTTTCCCGCGTCAGCAGAAAGGGGTCTATTGTGTGGGACGGGGGGGGTGCAACAGGCACCTCGACCGGTTTCCCCCCTGCAGGCAAAATTGCGCACGCCGCCCACGCAGTCAGCCTATTCGCCGACGCCCCTCGCGAGCCGTCATCGCTGACCCCGATCGATAGCACCAGCCCAGCAGAGACAAACTCAGAGAGCATTCTCTGAATAATAATACCACCGCTTATATTACCAGCATGGAATTGCCTCAAACCCCTCCTGCTCCCGTGAACCAATGGGAGCGTTACAGAGCAATGTCACATCTATAAGGTTGCTCTCCAGTGTTGGGCTTGTTTTGGAGACAACGGTTCTACATGCCCTATGTCATGTTCTCGTGTAATGAAAGCATCAATACGTTGGCCTGGATTCAATCAACATTTTCCTTAGCTGTGGCTGATGAATAAAAAAGTATTTTTTTAATTCACTAACATGGTTTGGCCAGGCTCTTTGTGAAGAAAAAAACAAACGTGTATTTATTGGTTTAAGGCATTTGTATGGCTTCATCAGTGGTGAGATGGCATCAACTTTAGTGTAAAATGTTATACTTCTATTTTTGTCCCAGAATTCTTTTTCTCATCAACCTGTGCTGAACGCTGGTTTTTACCACGTCTAAATGATGAGGTTTAGCAAACCTGAGCTCTCCTGTTTCTTGTAACATTTCTTGTGTTGACCTTTGGAACACCTTTGGGACTGTTTGATTTGAACACTGGTGGAATGTCTCTGGGATAAAGTCAAAACTCACTGTTCTATAGGAGAAGTTTAGGGTTGATTTTATTTTATTTTATTTTTTTACAGTACATTTAACAGACGCGATTATCCAGGGTGCTTCAGAATGGAGAGAGTTACCATGTAGATTGATGCTATACATTTGAATTTTGTAAAATAAAACGTATATTAATGGGTTAGCTAGCTCCTCTAGCGCTATCAGCATTCAGAATATTTCCACATTTGTTGTTTCTTGCTTGCAGCCGAGGACGTCTTGATTTGTAATGGGTAACATAACATTTTGCTGTGTACAATTTGTTTTGCTGACATTCAGTGCTTCAAACACAGCGGTTGATATTTATATTTTAGAGACCTACATGATATCTCAATTTTCAGCAAGAGAGCATCATTTGAGAAAGAAGATACAGTGATATCTCTCAGTTTAAATCTTAAACTCGGTGTAGTTTTAAAGGAGAATCTCTGTGGAACTTTTCCAGTCCTGTGGTACAAGACGGGCAGTTTGGGTTGAGCAAATAAGTTGTGACTTACCCAGTGGCCTACAGCTTTTCATATCCAACTCACAAAAAAGGCCCATGACTTTATGTCTGAAGCCGTGGCGAGCGAGCCCGCTTTCGGCAAAGTTTACATTATCCAGGAAATTGCAGTTGTCTTGAGACGTAAGGCCCTGGCTTTCCCACTGACCTTGGGTCAGCTGGAATGGGACATTTCCTGTAGCGCGCTTGTATTGGGGTTAGGGCTCAGAAGACTGTCATTGTTATTATGGCCTTAATGAACGCTTAGCTCCATATCGAGTTGCTCCCAGTCCTCGCACTGGTCTGTCTTTAGTTCCAGAGTGAAAAAGGTCAATGCTGAGCGGTAAATGTCACGTATTAATGTTTTAGTGAGCATTACATTCCATTCCATTTCCATAACTGCACAAAATAGCAAGTTTGAGTTGCCTTTGTTGTAAACACACACCCCTGTGCTCTGAAATGAATAGAGAAAGGTCAGTTTTTACTCTCCTGTGAACTGCCATTTTTTCCCATGTAAATTGCATATCTCCTCCATACAGTATTGACCATGGTGAAGAGACTCGCCTGGATTTATTGCTATTAACTTGAAGCTGCTAAACTGCTAATCTGCAGTATGTAACACGAGGCTAATGTTCTTGATTGGTGATTGGTGACTGGGAATTAAAAAGTACCACAAAGGCCTTTCTATTGCTGGTCTCTAACAGGAGCAACATCAATGGAATTTCTATTTGGAACATACAGTACTTTTCCAACCATTTACATGCATTATATTCATTTGATACAATTAAATATCAAATTTTATCAAATTTGATTTCACTATAGTAGATGCAACAGTACGCAAGCCCATTAATGTACACTTTTGTTTCTCTGTTAAGGAAGCCGCATAGTGAATATCATATCTTATTTTTACAATAATTCTGTCAGAATCGATAAGACACAAAGTCTGCTTGTCTCATACATCACTAGTAAAATGTAAAATACATACAGTCATTTAAGCTACCAAAGATGGTATTTTCCTACCCTAGGCTCGCCTAACACATCAAGGCAAAAACAAATATTTGGCGAGCTCTGCCCTGCAATAATAAAACGCTCAGGATTAATAGCGCTTTTTAAACACTGTTTGCTGATACAAATCACGGAAAAGACAAACTGGAATGTGATTAATGAAAATGTGAAGTAGGGATCATAATGTTATGATGAGCAGTGACTCATCTCATGGTCAACGGACGCTCCTTTTCCCAGCAGGTAATTTCAATGAGGCCATTGTATTGCCCAGTGTTAGACCCTCTGTCTCCAGCTAGTATGGCTACAGATCTCTGTTGTTTGACGAGAATGAACAATGAACAGTGCGTATGACACCAAAAAGAAAATGTATAGATCGAACGCGTTTGTGTAATACGCATCACAACCTACGTCTTTGTTTTTTTTTGTGTGTGTTTTTTTTGCCTTTTGTTGAAACTACAACAGAAACTCCTCGTGTATTGGAACGAGTGTTGTATTGTGTGCTACAGTGGAAATTAGGCAATCTTTAGTTTACAAAATTAGTTTTCAGTGAAATTATTAATTTGCCAATTGGCTGATTACTATAAATGTACAGTGTACTGTCCTTTACTTAGAAAAAAAACGATTTTGTTTTACATTTTTTTTTTTTTTTAGTATTGCCTTTTTTATTCTTCAGTGATCTCAACATTAGACCAAAATAATGATTTATAAGAAGTAAAATGAAACAATTGTGTTTTAAGTGCATTGCAGCTAGATTGAATAGAGGCTGTCAGTGCCAAAGCAGTCTTCTCATCCAATAGAAGTAGAACATTCTGCTACCCAAGGTATTGCCGTTGTGAAGTGCTCCACAGAGACATGGTCGAACAGAGCTCAAGTACATTGCTCATAAGCATTTAGGCTGATATGTTCCACTCTTTGTGGGATTACAATATTTCTCCATTTCCACATAATTTCATTTCATAATAACAATTTTATGATGAGAAAAGACTATTCAGTCCCATAAAAGCTTGTAATATTTATTACTATGTGCATTTCATTATAAAGCTGTCTCATGTTCGATATATGACAGCTCTCTCAAACAAGAACTACTTTTTTTTTTGGATTTCCAGGTTTGCAAGGAATACTACAGTTAATATTAAAAATGTCACAAGCGTCTACCTATCTGTGTAGAATCGTAATTAAAGAGAGTGTGTCAGAATGCGTGCTTTTGCCTGAGCTATTTTTAGTTGTGCTTCATTATGTCCCTCTGAGTCTTTCAGTCATGCAGGGAGCAGATTGGCTCACGCCTTGTTGTCACATTAACAGTTGTCCTGCTCCGAGTCGCCCCTAGGCAGTAAACGCTGGTTGTTATTTTAATGGCGCACAGAGCACTCAATACCCTTGAATATACTTTACCAGTCTGACAACCAACCGTTACTGTTGCGTTGCCATTACTATCAGATTTGACCAGAATTTGCTCTGAATTTCATGCAAATTTTCAGACTACTACTACCCGTGAGACATACCCCCTAACAACAACAAAAAATAATACTGGATATTAAATAAAACATGAGTATGCACTCAATGGAGAGAAGAGAAGCAAACAGGGCTGCATTCCAAAAACAAAAACTGAGTCATCATAGTCCAGTGGGCGTGGATGGCAGTGACAGTCTGTAATAAAATCAAAATGTTATTTGATTTAAAGTGACTTGACTTGATGAGATTAGGGGGGGCGGGGGGGGGCGGGGGGGGGCGGGGGGGGCAGGGCCGCCGGGCGTCGAGGCCGCGCCGTGATCTTTTCCCCCGCTCTGGCGCCCCCTGCAGATCGGCAAGCTCGAGCGGGAGAAGACGCAGGAGCTGAGGCACGAGCAGCACAAGTCGACGGTGGTGGTGACGGAGCTGAAGGCCAAGCTCCACGAGGAGAAGATGAAGGAGGTGCACGGCGTGCGCGAGACGCTCCTGCGCCAGCACGAGTCCGAGCTCCTGCGGGTGATCAAGATCAAGGACGGCGAGCTCCAGCGGCTGCAGGCGCTCGTCAACGTCCTGCGCGACGGCTCCGCCGAGAAGGTCAAGACGGCGCTCTTCGCCGACGCCAAGGAGGAGGCCAGGCGCGGCTTCGAGACGGAGAAGGCCCGCATGCAGCAGGAGATCTACGAGCTGAAGGGCGTCAAGCGGCAGATGGAGGAGGCCCTGACGCTGGCGGTGCAGGCGGACAAGATCAAGGCGGCCGAGATACGCAGCGTCTACCACCTCCACCAGGAGGAGATCAACCGCATCAAGAGGGAGTGCGAGAGAGAGATCCGCAGACTGGTACGTGTCTCCTTTCCCCGTCCTCGTCATAGCTAAATCTGTAGTATTTTGTACTTTGCTGCTCTTTTTAATCGTGTTCATAACCAAGCTACATGTACATACGTGTTTGTGTGCATATGTGTGTTGGGGTCATTACAGAAGACCTGTACCTCGCGTCTTACAGGTATAATGAGATTTAAATAATTGAGAGAGCGGCCTACGGGCTGATAAGTGCACCGCTCTCTCGAGCTTGTCAGACGTGGCAAATTATGTTGTAGCGTTCTATATTTTTTTCGACCGTCGTCAGTTGTGTTGTTAGTCACGCGGTATGTTAATTTGGGGTCATTATAGATGATCTATATCTCGTGCCATTTGAGTATGATGGATCTAAAATGAATTGACCTGAATTGGATTGCCCGGGCCTCCTCCCCGTGTCGGCAGACGGCGTTCGTCTCGTTGCTTCGGGCGTGTCGCCATGCCAACGGAGCGTGCAGACTCAGTAAGCCGTCCGTGGTTGTGACTTGTCGAAGAGAGTGGCAAAGAATAGCAACTGGTTTCTAAGCTTACTCGGATCTCCTTAAGGATTGCTAAAAATCCCAGAGAGCTGTTTAAGCAAAGACTGTGATACGTATTTCACGGGTACAATGGACCGCAATAATGTTGCCTCCCTTATAGACACTGGAAACATGATGGCCACCTAATTGCACCTACAGTTCATTAAACATCCATTACAGCAGTTATAAGGTGATACAAGGCTTCTCAGGTTCTTGGCTGTCAAAATCCATTAAAATGATCAATAGGGACTACATTGGACCTTGAGATTTATTTCAGCGAACATTCATTATGGGATGATGTAACATACTAAATGGAGGTGATTGCATGCATGCAATATAATTAGTTTATTGCGTGTGTCCGAAAATTCTCTTTTCATTACACCCTTGAAAGTTTCCAGTGAAACGACCGGAGATGGTTAGCCTCCGCCTAGACCTCAACTCCACCTCTCTTGCTCTCTCTTTCTCTCTCTCTCGCTCTCTCTGTCTTTCTCTCTCTTTCTCTCACTCTCTTTCTGTCTCTCACTCTCTTCCTTGGTTAACGTGCTTCATCTTTTATCCCTTAAAGAAAGTAAATTGCACATTAGCAGTTTATTATCGGGTGTGCCGAGGCAGCAAAACACCTGAATTAACAAGAGCACACGCCATTTTCTGTGTCATAGAACTATTGATCCAACTAATGTCAACTTATGCTTTTGTGCACAAAAATCAAAAAATGGCCACCTTGTTTTATGTTCATTGCCCTGCTGTGAGAGCCAGCCGGTTACCAGCCTGATATGTGAACTCTTCGCAGCTTGGACTACTGTTGCCCACAGGAGCAAAGGAGATTTGGCAGACCTGGGTTGAGATTCCCTTGATATCACAGAGATAAAAGGACATGGGAGACTAGCATAGAAAAAGAGAGAAGACAGCTCTAATTCCATTCCCTCACTATGAGAAATCTCCTTGGAAAAGGCTCTCAGCCTGAACAGTGTGCTCTTGTATGAATTCCATTCAGACAGAAATGGCCAGGATGTCTGAGTTTTAACAAAAGAACAACGACTGCAATTCCCATGATGCAGTCTGCTGAGGGGCATACATAGCAGAGCCGCTTTGAGGTGTATCTCTTCTCCGGGGCTCGAATGCCTGCATTTAGTAAAATGCACCTTAAAGGTTGTATCAGCGATTTTGGGTGGAAACATAAATGATCACATTCATCTGATTTTTCCTCACGATCCGCTAGCTGCCCGCCCCATAAGCAGGCCGTCAAAAAACCGCGTCTCTGTAGGCAGCCTATGCTCCGAGATCGTACACAAAAACAAATGGTACTACCACCACTCAAAACCAAAATAAACAGTATTCCAACCAATCACAATGATCTGCACAAACGCTAATACTCTTATCTCGCTGAAATCTTGACGGATTTACAAACGGTTTGGTTTCTTACAAACGTTATTAACGTGGTTATAATTCTGGATGCTTGAACACTATTTTTTAAAACATAACATAATTATTCATAAGTATGTTTGTTTGGGATTTCGCTTCAGAAGTGACGTCACCCAAAATCGCTGATACAACCTTTAAGTGTTTCTTCTGCTAAGAAACACTTAAGGTGCTGTGGTTAAGGCTGGGTGTTTGTCACAGAAAATATTGTGTTAAGTCATGAGCAATCACAGCAAAGTGAAGTTTTAAAAAGCATTAATTTATTAAATTAATTATTGGATCTCATGCACAGCAGTGGCCACTTTACGATTGAAATAACATGCGCAACTGTAGCAACAGTAACAAGTGCTTGAAACTTCAAAACACGGGTAAACACAGGAACAAATACGGGTAAAACGCATTGATAGGCTGGGTGCATTTAATCGCTTCAGTCCATCACGGAAAGAAAGTGCATTCTCATGAAATTACAATAATAATAATAACAATAATAATAAATAATAAAAATATTATAGCAACCCCTACAGAAATCTTGTTAAAATTCCTGTATGTGTAATTAATTCCCGTGGTGCTGTTTCATATCATAATAATTATAATTATGCACTTATTATGTTTTTTGTTTCGTATAAATAGTACAGTTGTATTATTATTCCCCCAGAATAGTGGCATTTTCTAAAAAGGTTGTGCTAGCAGGGAGTGCCGTTCTAAATACGCAATTCTGTTAGCTCTCTCTGTGGTACCCTCATTTGATTTCCTCACAAGCAGGATTTTGTTGTACTCAATGAATGCCCCCCCGCCCCGCCCCCCAACGATAGGGACAACCGCGCTATCTGTGTTCCAACTGACCGTGCATCGAATAGAACGGCACAGGCGTCGTTTCCAGCATTTGGCGGCTGACTGCCGTGTCACGTGCACGTTAGTTTGTGCTCATTTAAACCCAGTGCATTTGCTTGCTCTGGATATGCACGCGCGGGGGAAATGTCCTTTAGAGGATCGGTGGAATCGGTGTTTTAAAATCCCGAGTGCTTTCTCGGGGTAAGAAATTGGTTTTGGTTTCACTCCCCATTCCTCCCATTATAAACTGGCCCACTGAAACATCCCTCGCTCCTTGCAGACACACGCGGGTTCGTTAGGCGCTTTAGGGGAGGATAAAGTGAAACTGCGCACTGGCTCAAGACAGGAACCGTGACGGGATTCGTTGAACCGATGAGCACCGCGAATGACATATGAATGAAGGAATGTTTTAGTATGACTGCAGGTTTCTTTGATTAAACAGACTACAGTTCACTTATACCCAGTGCTGGTTGTCCAACATCTCAATATTCAGTCCTGAATACAGATTCATGATAATACTGTATACATAAGCTAACTGTTTTAAAAGGAAAATGGGTAGAAAGTAAGGAAACGAACATCGAACACACCCTCTACACTGAAACAAGCATTCGTGGCAGAGTTTTCTAAGGGGCGCCATATCACTATGTAGCCTATCTATTTGCACAGCAGATGCCAGTACCCTGGTTGGTGTACATGATTCCACTTTACAAATCCCACAGTTGGAGTGCTGCATATTTACTGAAGCAAACCCAATTCAGTTCCTCGATTATGGAAGCAACAGCAGTGGCCCTCTATCATTGGAACCTGCAATCCCCCCCCCCCCCCCCACCCCTCCCCGGAGCAAGTGCAGCTCAGCATACAATATTGGCCCGTCTGTACGATACGCGAAGGAGAAAAACGCGAGGAAAATGCAGGGTGTTAATTAATGATTGAGTGGGTTCAGCGGCAGTTCAGGCTGGAGTATACCAGTTAGCGTTCGCGCCACGGGCGCCGTGTGTTCTACTTCATCACTCACTGGATAAGCCACACCTGTGGAAAGAGCCCAGGGATTATCCGCAAGCTTAGCGCTGAGGTTGAGGCGGGGAGCCGGCGTCGACTATAACGAATTGGCAGCGAAGCTCGGCGAGCAGCGGGGGGGAGTCGAGCGGAGCACCTCGGTCGGCCCGGAGACGAGGCCGCCGCCTCTAAACGGCGGATCGAATGGACGGGCCCCCAGACAAAGAGAGGTGCCGATCTCCTGCCAACCCCCCCCCCCCCCCCCCCGGGCCGCTCCCCTTCCTCTGTCTGACGGCCCTCTGGCGCGGACAGATGGCCCCCCTCGTCCACAGCTGCATCACGATCACTGGGCATCTTTCGCCAGATCAGCTGAACTGCGTGCCCAAAATGTGCACATTGTATCGTGAGTCATATTACAGCCTGCAGAGGGAATTAGGCTAACGGGCCTACATTATTATTTTAATGACACTTGATGATTAATGACACTTGATGATTGTAAATATGTAACGCAAAGCCTAGTAAGTTGCTCACGCCTGTAGCGTGGAATAGTCCCGTGTCTTGCCCCCTGCGTCTTCTCTGATATTTTGGATACATCTTCGCTCCGGGGTAGTACATACATAAATAAATGATGTCACATACCATAAATAATGCTATTTTAAGAGTAGCTGAAGTCAAGGTTCCAGTGCTCAGAGTGGAAACTCATAGGGTTGAAAGACCAGCTGCTCTTTTTACGCAGTAGTATATACTCAGACATGTATATTACTACCCGCCTTCACTTACAGGCTCATTTGCATGCCATTTCCATAAAACAATCTGAACTAGACGTGATTTATTGCCGCCATACCATACCAAGCCGTTTAATGCCTAAATATCATAAACGCCAGGCGCTTTTTTTCTGTTGCAGGGTATTCATATCATATGCGTGGTTAAAATCCAAGAGTAATTGGGGCCTGTAGGTGGTTAATATCTTAAAGGTTCTGGCAACTATTTTTTTCTTTTCTTTTTTTGCTGGTGGAAATGTGCGTGGAATGTTAAATTGGGTTTACGAGCGCCGCGCGCGCGCACGTGAGTAACATTACGGACCACATTTCCATACGTCACGGCCGGAGACGTGCAAATCAGGAGCGCGCACACGCAAGGAGGCCTGCAGCATCGATTTTGGGATTGGGCTCGTTACGCGCGCCTGAATGCGAGTACTGGCGGAGAGACGTATCCGCCGATGATACGCAGGTCGTCGATAGCGCCCCTCGCACCACTTATGTCAAATTCGTCCGGATCTGCCTGGGGCTGCGAGCGTCACTGCCCTCCGTCTGCCAGCGGCGATGGGTCGGCTTACGTCCGCCGAAACATCCCTTTCATTGGGTTACCGGGAGTGTAATCTAGTTCACTACACGTGGAATACGAGGAATTGAGGACGCTCTTTCTTTGAGACTTTGGTCATTGTTCACCCTTGTGACTCGGGCCTGTGTGAAGGTCATAAAGGTAAAGTAACTGCTTTGTCATATATATGTAACGAAAAAGCTAAGAATTGATCTATTTTATCACTCTGATTATTATTATTATTACTCTTATTATTGTTATTACTTTTTTGGAGAATGGAGGCCCAGAAAAATGCAGTTTTGACTGTTTTGACTCTGAACAAGAGCAAAAGGCAGTAAAACACAATATGATTGTGCATTTCTAGATTTTCGTAGTCCGTTCAAACTGCAGGTCCCGGTGTGGACGAGGGCGGAGGGCAGGGGTGGAAGGTCATCTCAGAAGGGACGGATACATGTGTTATCACATGCCAAATTCACTCTGTAAAAGCTCTCATGGCTGTACTTTCCAGCAGAGGAACCGTATTTTAAGTTTCAGCCGTGTGGGCGGATGGCACATAAATTGACAGAATTCCGCTCTGTATGTGCAACTGCTGTTGATAGGATGGCAGATATTTGTATGCCCTTCACGCATACATTTAATGACTCTATTGTGATTCACTGTATGAAATATGAAACCTTTGGAAATATATGACTATGTGAGTAATTATGTTCCATGTGGTCATGCATACATTTTTGTTTATCCCGTGGGAGTTTATATAATAACATTACATCAAAAACAGAAAAACACATACAAAGGGTGTCAGAAATAAATATAAAAAACGTACAACTACTAACAATTTCAATTATTTGAGTGTTGGTTTCACAGGTAACACTGGCTTTGACAATGACCTATCATTGCAAGCAACTGGCAAGATACTATGTTGACTCTTTTCGATATTAAAACATAGCAGGAAAATTCTCTACTGTCAGTGCCACCATATAGAGTGGGTGGTGGGACTCAGGACCAGCTTCGCCGAAAGGTTTCCATGGTGACCAACGACCTGCACAGTGCATGTGTGTGTGTGTGTGTGTATGATTGTGTTCTGTTCTCCTTGTAGATGGATGAGATTAAGGTAAAAGACAGAGCAGTCTACGTGATGGATAAAGAGCTGGGCGTCCAAGCTGGGCAGACTCAGAGGCTCCAGCTACAGAAAGACGCTTTAGATGAGCAGCTTGTCCAGTTCAGGGAGGCTGAGCGACATCTGGCCAGCCCCAAACGAGAGGCTCCTTATGCAAGTGGTGCAGGAGACGCCTCTGATCATTCAGGAAGCCCTGTAAGCACTTTTTTTTTCCTGAACTGTCTTTTACAGAGCTCATAGCTGCTGCTGCTGCTGCTTGATCAGTACTGTAGTCTACCGGGCCATGCCCAGCTTCCCATCTGTGATTTAAGACAAACCAAACTAAAACGCTGCTGTTGTGCCTTTGTAGGGGCATTCCAGCTTTGTAGTTTTTTTTTTTTTTTTTTCATTCTTTCTTTGCAGTCTTATCTGGTGTTATTCATTACAATATACCATTTGAGCGATTTTGCTTTGGTTTTATTTAGCTTTGCTATCCTGAATAATAAGTGCACTCATATATTCCACAGACGAGGTTAAAAACATACTTTATTATTCAGTATTCAGAAGGAAAGCATTTCTTCTACCTTTATGAAATTACTGATCTTTTCTAAGACTGTTATGATCTGACAAGTGGTTTACAAGACCAGATAATTGTTGCAAAAATCTGATTTGCCCCTGACTTGAACTCAGTCACTAATTTGGTGGTGGTAATTGCAAATGGATTCCTGACAAATACAAACTTTCCCCGCTTGTTTAGTCGAACACAACCACCTACGGTCACTAATGTTACCCCAACAAGGTGGAAAATAATACCAGATAAAACTTTAAAATAACATAAGCCATTCTGTCACTTCTTCTTTTTGGCCATTTAAAATAAAAAAAAGTAAATGAATACTTCCCCTTTTAAATTAAAATAAACTTGAAATTATTTACTTCTGGCCCAGAAGGAATTCACAAGATTTACAGCTTTTCTGATGCAGAAATGAGGCCTGGGGAAAGTGACATGTTTTCTGTTACGCAGTGCTTTAAAAGTGATACTATTGCCCTGGGTCACTGCATACTCAAACTACATGACCAAATTGTTGTTTCTAAGGATGACTAACACTTACATAACTCTAATAAAGGCTGCTGCTGTTGCATTTGTTGGTTCTTTTATTTGCTTAAAATGTACCTTTATGCTTTTTTGCTTACTCATTTTTTTCTGAGTTTATGTTAACTTTTTTATATTTGGCTCATTGGGAATAATTTCAAAAACAGTTACAGGTTGTAACTGACATAATTTGATTCTCAAATAAAGGCTAATTTATAGGATATCATGACGGTTGTTAAAAAACGTCTCCTGCACCCATTGAATAAGGAATTCTTGCTGTGTCTGTATTTATATTTATTTTTTTATTTTTTGTTACTTGCTCTTTAATTTTATGATTTTATGTGACCCATTAATTCATTTTCATGACACAGGGAAGTGTATGTCTTCTATATTCCGAATGAATAAAGCATGGACTTTAAACGGTTAGTTCACTTTCTGGGGATTAATAACAATATTTCAATTTTAGTCTATGTTTTTTGATTTGCCCAGACAGCATTTGTGTGCAATGAAGGACATTTTAGATATTTAGAGAAGTTTATAATGATGTGCCCACTTTGCAATGGCAGATATATGGGCATTTGGGGAGTTTGTGGTCTGAAGCAAGAAAACAAAAGCCACTTTTATTGCAAAATAATGTTTTCCGGCAGTTTTGCTTATGAAGAGATTAGTTTTATGGCATTTAGTCTCAGATATAATCATAAATATCAGATTTCGGATTGTGCTGTTACTTCTTTCCTCGAGCGCAGTAGTCTCAGGTTACGCGTGCCATGGGAATAGTTCCAATCAAAAATAAATTTAACGTTTTTTTAAGCATAATCTGGTAATAAGCATTTGTACACCCACTGGAGGGATAATGTCACTGTACAAGCTGATTTGGAGTTACTTGAAGTGTCTTTACTTGCTTTAGACCGTGATCTGGGTGAATCACAACCATGAAATAAAACTGAAAATGTAAAAACAAAAAAAAGCAGAAAGTGAACTCTAATGTAAAGAAGAAATTGTTCATATAACAGCACACTTTGGATTTTATAAATTAAATTAGGTTTCCTGTGAATACTGAATTAAAAATGTGATATCTCTTATTTTATTCTGCCAAATCAAGAGACATCACCTCACTCCCCTGTTACATGTGTCTTTGTGCTTAAACAACATACAAATGTCTAAAAAACACACAAGCACACACACACTTTCAGGCATGAACGCAAAGACCACCACTCCTCTCCCCCGTCTTCTCAAATTGAAATACATTTATTTGTCTGACTGTTGTGTTTGTATGTGTACAGGTATGCACTGTAAAAATGTTTTTTGAAAATTGGCCGATTTTAATTTTGGTGGCTTTTTTTTTTTTTCCTTTTCATAAATTTGAATGCATTGAAGAACACTACAGATTACTGGTTATTTAATTTTGAATAAATGTGTCAGGCCTGTGTTGGAGTTTGTTATCACGAATTTCCTAAGTGCTATTCAGTCCATTTCCATTCATTGCCAGAGTAAGTAAATCAGACTGTGGTGAAGATCATGCGCCTCCATTTGAGGTCAACCCCTGTGGTGTTCTAAAGTCAACAATCTTTGTGGAACTCTGTGGGCCTGTGCCAGGGTCTTCCCATGGTTTGGTGATGAAGTGAGGGGCAGAAGTTCAGTTATTTGCAGTTGGTCTTTGTTTCAGGAACAGCAGCTGGACGAAAAAGATGCAAGGCGCTTCCAACTTAAAATCGCCGAGTTGAGCGCCATTATCCGCAAGCTGGAGGATCGCAACGCTCTGCTTTCCGAAGAACGCAACGAGCTTGTGAGTCAGAAAGCTTCGTCTTCGTACTAGGGTCCGTGCGCTTGGATTTAATCAACATTCAATCAACATTTTAACATCCATATCTATCACTTAATTTATATCAATTGCAGTATATAACTTTTGAGCTACGCACAATGATAATACCTCTCTAACCTCAGCTAAACCATGCATAACAATCAATTGTTCATTGTGATAGACTGCATTGTAATCGCATTCAATAAGTGCTTTCATTTCAGTTGGATGTAGGGCGACCAGACGTCCGTTTATCCTCGGACGGCCCAGTATCCCAGCCCTTATCGCGTGTCCTGACTTCCTTGTTTCCGTCGTACCATGTTTCAATGGGTTTTCTGACTAACTGCCGTTCTTGTAGGGTCTCATTGCATTATATACAAAGTCCTCAATGGACTCTGGTCACCGCAGTTGGACGACTTACAATAACATGTTAAATTGTGCCACTGTGAAATGACGGCGCAAATCAGCTGTCCTGCAGATCACTGTGAAACTAACATCCAGCGAAAACCATCCATCCAAAATATGTGCTGAGCGCTCATGTTTCTCGCTGCAATGAGGCAATAAGACTTTTGCTGACTTCCGGGGGCGCAACAGACCGCATCCATTTTCTTTTTCTTTTTCTTTTTTTTTTACATATTCCTGTCAGCCTAAGCACAATATGATATTAGTGGGGTGGAACCTATCCCTGAGACAGTCACATTTTCCGTCACATTTCCTGCACAGAACTGTACAGTAAAACTGTAAAACTGTACAGTTCTGTGCTGCATATAGTACCTTGAGCAGCCAACTTAATGGCATGCATAGCTTTCAATATTGAATTTCACTTTATACAGTCAACAAGCCACATAAAGCAAAAATGAAACACTTAAACCTAATTATGTTTTATGTTTACAGAAACTGAGAACATCTCACACATTTTCAAGAACATAATCTATTGCAATTATTTGAAGATGATATTTGGCAAAAATAATAATAATAATTATATAATTATTATTATTATTATTAGATTAGTAGATACCTTTGCATACCTATGCATTGCGGTACATTTATGTAGCGGGGTGATTCTAAAGTAGGAAATGTTAAATGCTGCTTACAAGGATGAAGCAAATGTACTATTTACAATTTATGGATAATTACAATGTACAATTTAGATAATTTAGCAGGCAAAGCCAAAGTGACTTACAGTAGGTGTATTTAACATAGGCCGCAAACTACTACTAGAACTAGACAGCAGTAAAGCTACAATGAAACTGGTAGTTTCATACAGATGTGCGTCATCTTCTGGTTACAAGCCAGGTCCCAATCATTATGCCACACTTATTTCTGTGCATTTGGCCAACTAGTTCTTGGTAATTTTTGGAATTGGTGCCTCATTTTTGGAACAGATGCCTCTGAAAGTTGTACTTGGACGGTGAAACTGCAGCCGTGTGCATGCCGGCGTGCTGCTGAAAAGCAGTCGCGGTGAGTGGTTTCATCTCCACAAAAGAGGCAGGGGATTTTCTCGAGAAGATGACGGCGATAGTGAGCCTTTATCTCGACTCCCCGAGTCAGATGAGTGACAGGCCAATCTCAGAGAGTGGAGCATGTAACACGGTGTCTGGTGTAGGATCCACGGAGATTACAACAGGTGGCTTTAGGATGCATTCGAGGGGATAGTATCTATTGCTATGACCTGTCTCCCTGAGCCCTGTGTGTGTGTTTGTGTGTGTCCGTGTGTGTGTTTGTGCGTGCGTGCGTGTATGTGCGCGCATGTTTTCTGCTGCAGCTCAAGCGCCTTCGGGAAGCTGAGAGCCAGTACAAGCCTCTGCTTGACAAGAACAAGCGGATGAGCCGTAAGAACGAGGAGCTGGCTCACGCCTTCAAACGCATGGAGAACAAGCTGTCATTCCTCACCCAGGAGAACATTGAAATGGTACACTGTTCACCACCTGCCATATGGTATACTACATGTAACACACCAGTTTGTATTAAAGAGGGGGGGGGGGGGGGATATGCATTTCAATATCATGTCCAACAGTCTGGCCCAAAAATAATTGGTTTTATAGAAGAAAAAGGTATCACATAATTTGACCTATTCTTCAATAACACATCATAGGATGGGATCAGCGATGTCAGCGCCGGCCATTTTGCAATGATTCCATTCGAAGACAGAACTGAGCTCTCTCCGTGGGATTCAGTTAGTCATACACAAAGGACTATGTGTGGGTCATCAAGGTCTTCAGTGACACTCCTCAATTTTCAAAGTTAAAACTGTTCCCTGTCAGGTTTGCAGATAAAGTGCTTTATCTGTATGTCACTGTCTTGGCTTACAAATGCCTGTTGTCTCCCACATATCCCGGCTCTCTGTATCTGATTGACATTGAATAAAATTAATTCCATTCACAACGACGGGAACACATTTCAAAAACTGCCACTTACGCCGCGCAGCAGGTTTTGAATCGTAGGCTACATTCGCCGATTTACTTAAACGTTCCCGGATTTAACGCTCCCGGAATGTCGCTTGTCATTCCGACGGGCGGTTGACCCTTTAACCGCCTCCGCAGAGGGAAAAAGTGGGAACCATACGACGTCCGAGCTCTCTGAACGACCTGGACCAGACCCAGGAGGAGAGGGAGATCGAGTTCCTCAGACTGCAGGTGCTGGAGCAGCAGAACATCATTGACGATCTGTCTAAGGTACCGTACCGTGCGTCCACTGAGACAGCCCTCCAGTACCTGTCTTTCTTATAGAATTCCTCATTAACCAATGCATCATCCTCATCTTCTGACCTCAAGGCCTGGAGAACTGTCATTCTGTATCAATCGGGAATCCAGGGACAAAAATAAACAATGTTAGCTTCGGATTTTTCATCTCATGGGTTTATCCTGCTGCTTTAAAATATATTACAGAGAGCGACTTTCTTCTTAGTCCAGGCACGGCATTTGACATCTTTGGACCAAAAAATCCCAGTGCTGACCGTGAACGTCCATTGGGGCGATGCGTAGGTGGCCATTGTGACTTCAAGGGCGGGAGGGTTTCAGCAAAGCTCCTCCTTTGATTGATCCTCCTTGTGGTTGCTCTATCAGTCACCCTTGGGGACAGTAAATTAAAGAGTAACTACACCCACTGCCTCAGCCTGTTTCCGCCTACTACACAATTTTGAAAAATACTTTGTGGGGTGAGGGAGGGAGAGGAGTGGGGGCGGAGGAGCTGTGTCCATCGTCATTTGCATAAATTAACGTACATTGTACAAATGATTTCGTATAACTCGGATCAAACTGTCAAACATAGACATATGAATCAAGATTCAGCAACTGCCTGGCCTATTTCTCACCTCAAATATTTTCAGAAACATATTTTAGTGGACTATTTAGGTGGAATAAGAGAATTGAACAGGACGCCACGTTGTTCCAGTTTAAAAACGAGGAGGCGAAACGAAAGTAACATAGCAGGTCTAACCAATCAGGTGCCGGCTGTTTCCGTTGTGGGCGACAACAATTATCCATATGACGTAGAGGTACCTCCAAAGAGGTACTCTGACATCACGATTGGGGCGG
The DNA here is from genome assembly GCA_029718625.1 of Synaphobranchus kaupii. Classification (NCBI taxonomy): domain Eukaryota; kingdom Metazoa; phylum Chordata; class Actinopteri; order Anguilliformes; family Synaphobranchidae; genus Synaphobranchus; species Synaphobranchus kaupii. The sequence goes on along the minus strand of CM056379.1, from coordinate 97,522,046 downwards.
GGGCAGTGTGGGGAGCAGAAAAGAAATTTCAACCATTAGGGGCAGCACAAAGACGCTTTTCTACCAGTTTCTTATGATATACAATATTATTTCAGAATTGTTGAAATAACGGAATGCATGAATAAGTTTCATTATAAGGTAGGCATACAAACACGTTTACAGCGAGAGAAAAAAGTGATCTAGAGTGTAGTCAGATGGTGGATTGCACTTTATCAAAAATGTGCCTTCATCCAGTTGCACAGTTGGAAAAAATGCACAAAATGTTCTAGATGTAATATCCTTCGACATTGTTTTTTTTGCAGTTATTCTACCAGTTGAGTTTCTATTTTGACTCAAAGCAATTTTTGAGTAAAGTACTTGTGTATATAAAATTAAACTATATGTACTGCAATATAATGTACCAAATTACTTAAAAGGACATTTTATCATTTGATTTCATCATTTGTTTGTAGGCACTGGAGACAGCTGGATATGTGAAAACTGTTATAGTAAGTAAATGTTGAAAATAAATGTCTTTATATCACAACTCATTTTGCAGAAAACAGAAACATTGAAAGCGATCACATTTTGTGTCTGTACTTCACAATTTCACAAATAGGCTGAGAGCTGGCAAAGATATACGTTTTTTAACCTGATAATTAAATCATAAAACCTGAGTATTAAAATGTCCATCTCTTAAATCCTATTAGCATTCAAATTTTAATGAATGCATTTTCAAGGTCACTGAGTGTAAAGTAATTTGCATATATTTTCTGCTGATTGACATGGTCATAGTGTTCCTTGTGTTGTTGGGTATTTACCTAAACAAAATGATAATTTTTTCCTAACTGCAGAATGCTTTATTGAATGGGATTCTTGCACTAATTATCGCAAAAGGCCGTATTGGCATTCTCACTTATGGTTCGAAAGCTGCTCATTCAATACACTATTGACATTGAGTCAATTTTAAACCTCGCCTTATTACAAAAAGTACCACCGTGATACATTTAAGGTGAGATATATAAATGTAGTCAAATACATATGCCTATGCAACCAATATATGCATAGGAGTGACGCTGGTTGAATACAGTAAGTCACTTTGGTTGATATCATCTTAAGTCCTGTGACTTATTAGAATTCAGTATAATTTGACAGCCACTTTTTCAACTAATTAACACCGGCAGTGTGGCTGTTTTCACAGTCATGCGGTGCTAACATGGAACTCATGCAGTGCTAACATGGAAACAAGCCTTCTCCTGGCAGAAAGAGAAGCGAATGGACTGTATAAATGATATATTTGTCCGCTGGATTACTAGCTATCAAGCATTGGAAACGTGTAACTATGGTTGGACATGGAAACGTTAAATAAGTAGTGTTTACAAAGATACTATCGACTAACCAGTTGGTTATCTTCATATTCTTAACAACGAAAGCTTTCTGTCTAATATTTTGATAAATCTAATGAATATTCATTAAGGGGCATGGTCAAGAGCAATACCAGTGGCAAAGGTGGACAGTCCTTTGGCATGCCTCTTCATGCATAAACTGTAATAAAGTGCCAGAAACTGGTTACCAAATGCAACGACCTACAGTAAAATTAAGTAGACAAGAATGCTAAGCTAACTGTCTGTTTCTGCAGTGAATCTGTGTTGATGAGCAGTGTAATTGTTGCGATTCTGTTGGGTTCTGTTTCAGGAACGGGACATGCTTCTCCGCTACAGGCGACAGAGGAAGAGGGTCATCAAGCCCTGCAAGGTAATCATGAGGGTGATACGGCTCCAAAACCCAAACTCGCTTTTTGGAAATTCTCTGAAGATAACCATGATTATCACATTTCCCTTCCTTCCATGAAACATGATGTTTCTCCACAAGTACTGGATCATTATTGCTTTTTAATTAACCAGGTAGGTTAGTTGAGAATGAGTTCTATGGCAAACGGACACATGATAAGCTATTCACCCTGAGGGACAACGTAGCTTGCGCGACACGCAGAGACCAACCTAACCCGACCTAACAGTCTAACAGCCTAACCCAATTTCACAACCGTATTGAACACGGTCATAACAATACATGTACCAAATCAGAGAAAAAAAAGCAGGTTGCCAGCATTCAGACAGCGGTGGCCTGTACACTTGCATCATCAAGGCCAGGAAACTGTCTGACCTCTTCCTTTTGCCAAGAAGCCGGTCGTGGAGACATTCTTCGGGTACGATGAAGAAGCTTCCCTGGATTCCGATGGTTCCTCTATCTCCTACCACACTGACAGGACGCCCTGCACACCGGACGATGACCTGGAAGACGTAAGTACATACAGATCTCCTTTAGTATTTGGACAGCAGTAAAGACCCCATTAAATCTATTAATTTGATGTGCTAGCAATAAGTAATTATCATGCTGTCTTTGATGTCCGCAGTGATACTGCATATTATTTGTATGAGACGTAGTGGGATTGAAATATTTAGATGAAGATTGAAATTGAAGAACAACTTCCTGTGAAGTATATCCTTGTGTCGCTATGTCTCCTCATCTGTTGGCTTGTGTCTTGTGCGTTTGCATGTCTGTATGTCTGTCTACGTGTCTGTGCAATCCTGCATGTGTGTGTATGTATATGTGTCTGTATGTGTCTTTTTTGTGTCTGTGCTTGTGTGTGTGTGCTTGTGTGTGTGTGTGTGTGTGTGTTTGAGTATCTGTGTCTCTGTCTCTATGCACCTCTGTGCCCGTGTGTCTGTGTGTCTCTCTGCGTACCTGTGTGTATGTGGCGTGGCAGGGGATGATCAAGGAAGAGACGGAGCTGAGGTTTCGCCAACTCACCATGGAGTACCAGGCTCTCCAGCGGGCCTACGCTCTCCTGCAGGAGCAAGTCGGAGGAACGTTTGACGCCGAGAGAGAAGTGAAGGTTCGCTGACACACGCTAACACCAAACCTCAGGGGGAAAATGCATAGACACAGAAACAGAGGAACAGATAGCAACTTTAATTTTTCGGTAGATTATTTGTGACGCAGAGCTGAAATCAGTCATGACATCAATCGTATAGAATGAAATTGGCCGATATGGGTGCCTGAAGACAGGAACTTGTGTTTTTTTGTACTCCCATCCGTGTCTCACAGAATCTCTGGCAGAGCTGCAAATACAGGGCGGAGCTAAATTACAGATTATCCGATGGAGAGAGTGTAGAGAAAGGCTTCCCATGAAGTGTACTACAATTTAACATGTGAATCATATTCAGTAATAACTCATGTTTTCACACCTTTACTGAATGCAGGTTAAAATAATGTCAGACATGATAGATGCACTAAGTCTCTAAGTTGTTTTCTAACATGGTCTTTCTTGTCGTATTTTTTTTTTTTTTCATTTTCTCAGACTAGAGAACAACTGCAAGCGGAACTCATTCGTTACCAAACAAGAATAGAGGACCTGGAGTGTGCATTGTGCCAACAAGGCCAGGTGAACTAGGCTTTGAAACGTTCACGCACTGTTAGAGGACCGACATATACTAATGTCTTAATTTTCTAAGGATCTTCTGTTTTGACCTTGTCCAGCGAAAGACGGTTTGATTCCAGATTGCATATCCTTTATACAGAACAGGACTTATCATTAAAAACCTTTGAGAACGAAGGGTTTAATTTGTTTGGACCCATTCTCTTAGTTAATGCATCTGACTCCCTCGTTATTGCTTCCAAATTTGGCCAGTTCAAAATTTGGCCAATCAATGGCTGCATCTCGCTAATGTGTCTGTATATGAATTGCTCCTGTGGCGGCATCCGTTGCACTGAAAAAGCTTTTAGGGGGTCACCAGGGTGCACCTGGTTTTTGACTATGCGATTAGCTGGCAACCACGCTAGGGAACGTCCGTCATTAGCATTAGCGCTACTGCCCTGCCAGGGAAACACTGCGCATCTCTTTTCAACTGCTTGGGCATAAGAATGCCATCGGTCTAAGGCAGCGGTCCCCGACCCTGTTCCTGGAGATCTACCGTCCTAGGTTTTCATTTCAGCCCTAATTTGGCACGCCTGATTTTGCTAATTAGCAGCTCAACGAGATCTCCAGCTGTTGAACGAGGTGTGCTTTATTAGGGTTGGAGTGAAAACCTACAGGACGGTAGATCTCCAGGAACAGGGTTGGGGACCACTGGTCTAAGGGGACTGCATTTGCACAGAACGCCCCGAGCACAGTTTCACTTACGGCACACAACGGGGGTCTTTTGCGGGAGTAACGTGTGAAGGCCTGGTAACTCGACAATGGTCATGTCCCCACCTTTTATTGTTATTAAGATGGCTCCGCTGCTGCGTGTCGAAAGCACCATTTTACAGCTCTCGTGTAGCTTAACGATAGAGCGATCTGCTGCAGGGTGCGCTACACTATACAGTAGATAGTCTCCCTTAGAAAGCCGATTCCGCCCACGTTATTCCCGATGGAAAATAAATGCATGTGTATGACTGTCAGAATTGACTGGATTGAAATGAATTGCAGGCTGTCAGTTCTGACAGACGAATCAGGTTGATTGAACTGCCTCCGTTATTAAAGCTGAGTGACAATGCCATAGGGACTGCTGGAGTGAAATAGCGCTTCCACGATGGACTAGAGGAGCTTCCCTCATCAGTAATCTTAAACCTTGCGGTTCTGTGGAAAGTGCGCGCGTAGACTTTAATTCCCAACAAAAGGTAACCGTGGACCCTCTCCCAGCTCGTTTATAGACGGAGAATAAACCGTCGTGAAAGGATGTGAAAGAGCGCTAAAGAAAATAACCTTCCGTGTGATGCGGCTCTGTGAAATCAGCTGAAGTTGTAATGTAATGAGGTGCCCGTTTCGGCGTTGCCTGAGTGGAGCCCTGTCATTGTAGGTGATGAATTGTGAATTTAATGCTCATTAGCGCTTCTTTTTTATGCACTTGAAGGACATGAAGTGGATTGAGGAGAAGCAAGCCTTGTACCGCAGGAACCAAGAACTCATTGATAAGGTCGGTCTGGGGGTCAGGGTTGTCATGGCACAGCACCCTAAAAAATGTATGTCTTTGAAATATTCCAATTTCTGGGCCAATCGCTTGCACTCGGATGTTTTCGTATCCCAGATGAAAGTTATGGAGACGGAAGAATCTCGCCTGAAGCACGACATTCAGGACGTCAAAGACCAAAACGAACTTTTAGAATTCCGTATTTTAGAACTTGAAGTAAGTGCAAGCTCGCCATTCGTAATTTGGTTGTTTTGTTTGTCGGGTTGTTTGGGATTGAGTGGTTTTGCTTTTACAGCTGTTCTGAATTGATAATCAGGATATCTTCTTAAACGTTAGGGGAGAGTGCGTCTTCTGTGTGTGTGTGTGTGTGTTGTGTTTGGTTATTTTGGATTGAGCGGTTTTGCTTTTAAATCTGTTCTGAATTCATGCGCATTAGCCAATAATCAGGGTATCTTCTTAAACGTTAAGAGAGTGAGTCTTCTGTGGGTGTTTGTGTGTGTGTGTGTGTGTGTGTGTGTGTGTGTGTGTGTGTGTGCGTGGCATGTGTGTGGGTGAGTTTGAGTATCCGTGTCTCTGTGGAGGTGAAATGCATTTTGAGTGGATTGCTTACTTGAACTAATGGCAGCCTTCGGCCGTGAGGTAAGTCTTCCAATTAGTTCATAAGAGCGAGCGGTTAATAGCTCATCAATTTTTTATCAAGGGGTTCATGAATCCCCACTCTCCCATGGCTAATTCCAATAGGCACGCCCCTCATGGTGACAAAAGAGGGCGCGTGTGTTGACTGTCCAAACCCTCACCGTGTAACAGGAACGCATATTTCTCCCACAGGAGCGGGAGAGGAGGTCTCCAGCCATCAACTTCCACAACATCCACTTCCCGGAGGGCACGAGCCCCCTGCAGGTGTACTGCGAGGCAGAGGGTGTCACGGTGAGTGAGTTCACCGTCACTCTTTCCAGAGTCTTCCGCGGGTCTCCCCCGGAGTCTTTTGGCGCGTTCGCCCCTCTCCGCGCGGGACAGGAAATGATCCTGCCCGCTTCCTCTCCTCCCTGCAGGATATCGCCATCACCGAGCTCATGAAAAAACTGGACATCCTGGGAGATAACGCCGTAAGTGTATGTTGCTTTTCCTATGTACGTGTATGTACATGTATGCTTGCGGCTGAATTGTGCATTGGGAAAAACAAATGTGTCTGTGGATACAGACTGTATCTTGTTTTTTTCTTTCTGCATAAGAGTGAATCTGACATGTGTGGTGATGTACACTGCCTGGCCAAAAAAAAAGTCCCACACTCTAATATTTCGTTGGACCGCCTTTAGCTTTGATTACGGTGCGCATTCGTCGTGGCATTGTTTCGACAACCTTATGCAACGTCACAACATTTATTAGAGTTGCATTCATTTTTGGCCGAGATGTTGTATTGTCTTCTTCAGCACATCCCAGAGACTTTCAATGGGGTTAAAGGTCAGGACTCTGGTGGCCAATTCATGTGTGAAAATGATTCCTCATGATCCCTGAACCACTCTTTCACAATTTGAGCCCGATGAATCTTGGCATTGTCGTCCTGGAATATGCCCATTGATGGGATAACCTGGTCATTCAGTACATTCAGGTACTAGCTGACTTAATTTTATTGCTGCATAACATTGCTGAGCCTAGACCTGACCAATTGAAGCAACCCCAGATCATAACACTGCCTCCAGAGGCTTGTACAGTGGGCACTATGCATGACGGGTGCAACGGCGTCTTTTTTTTTGGCCAGGCAGTGTATGCTCTGTTCTTATACTCTTGACACACAGAATCTCTCCAATGAGGAACAAGTGGTCGTCATTCATGCAAGGACTATATTGGCCCTGGCAGAAAAGGTAGATTCAGACTCTAGATTCAACTAAAAATCAATTCTTTGTTAATTATTTGGTTTATTACATGGCTGATTATTGTGGGGATTTTTTTTCAATGGCAGTTTCTTGTAATAGAAGCAGACGATGTTAATAGAAATGACTGGAACATTTTCACAACGCCTTGTGGCTTTTTATATTCAATGATTCAGAGATGAGTAACAAGAGGACTCTAGAAACTGATTTGACTATTTTCCATTGCGATATTTAACTTAAAAAATGCTTTCCGTTGGGCCACTTGCGTACCCACCTGATTTAGATTTCTTGCTTTCAGTGGCTCGAGCAAATAGAGGTCACCAAATCCGCTTTACAGCAGAAAATGATGGACATTGAGAGTGAGAAGGTAAATTACGTTCAGAAAATCCTTTGTTTAATGTCAAGTACAACCGCATGAAAGACTGCAACAATCTTTTACATTGTTTTCTTTTTAAAAGGATCTCTTCAGTAAACAGAAAGGGTATTTAGATGAAGAACTGGACTATCGGAAACAGTCAATGGATCAAGCGCATAAGGTAAGAGCAGTTTAATATATATATGGTATATTATTCAGTGTTGCCAACACTCCTCCACCACCCTGGTAACTACTAGTTTTCATCGCAACCATATTAATACGTTTTCTGTAATGTGCTGTGGCAAATAATTCCTTTTAAAGCAATCTTTTATATTAATTTGAACCGGATTGATAGACCTATAGCTGTCTAAAGCATTGTCAGCAAAGTCATAAATGCTGCAATTTGAACACTGGTTCATTGAAACTAAACCATGCATGGAAAATTAAGAGTTCACATACATAGCAAAAGGTAATGAACCAAACCCGGATTGTGTTCAAATCTGTTTAAGCACAACATTGAGGAAAAGCTTAAGTACTTGTTTTCAATAACCTGATCGTGAAATGGCCTGGAATGAAAAAAAACCTCCAGGGCTGTGGTTGGATGTTAGGAAGCGAGCGCCCGTGGCTGTGACAGTGCCGCCCTGTGGCCGCTCCGTGCAAAACAACACTGACCTCTCGCACGCAGAGGATCCTGGAGCTGGAAGCCATGCTGTTCGACGCGCTGCAGCAGGAGGCCGGGGCCAAGATGTCGGAGCTGCTGTCGGAGGAGGAGCGGGAGACGCTGCGGCAGGCCGTGGAGCAGTGGAAGCGGCAGGTGATGAGCGAGCTGCGGGAGAGGGACTCCCAGATCCTGCGGGAGAGAATGGAGCTGGTGCACCACGCCCAGCAGGTAGGGGGTCCTCACAGAAACATTACATTCAGTCAGCACACACTTCAGGGTGACTTGCAAAACCGAGTGCATACATGCACTGTATATATTATATATATTGCTTTGAAACCCCAGCATGCTTAGCTGGAGTTTAAACCTCAGGTTTAAAACCCCGAGACTGCAGAACTGTACCAGAACTGGAAAAGCTAATCCTTATTTCACAGATTTGGATAGCTGTTCCAGTTCTAATGCAGTGTGGTCTAGGGGCTTATATTTCAGTTTTTGGGTTAAACCAGGCATGCTGTAGTTGACGCCCTAGAACTTCAAAACTTGAACTTCAATAACTTGTGATATCATATGTACTCTATATGAGCTGTTATTCTTTGCTTTGTATATCTTTGTATATCTTTCTAATACATGTATATAGCCAAGTAAGGTGTCCCCAAGCACACTGTCACTCAATGCATATTGTTATATGATAGTCGGCATAAAACAGTTCTGAATGCAGGAATGATTTATGTTGGTAGTACAAAATGGCTGATACTGATGAGCAAAAAGAAGTGAGAGGCCAGCAAATATTATATGTTAGGCATACTGATTATGACTCTAAATTCCCCAAAGCCTTGAGTGTGTGAGTGAATGGTGTGTGTGCCCTGTGATGGATTGGCGGCCTGTCCAGGGTGTATTCCTGCCTCTCACCCAATGCCTGCTGGGATAGGCTCCAGCACCCCCCGCAACCCTGACCAGGAAAAAGCGGGTTAGATAATGGATGGATGGATTAGTAGTAGTAGTAGTAGTAGTAGTAGTACTTATCAACCCTGTATAGATCTGGATCTCTTAATGTATATAAATGTTGAAAATTATGATTTTGAATGCACATCGTCTTTTATTAATTGTTCACAAGTTCATCAGGAAGCAAAAGAGCCGAGGAACTATCGCCCTCTGACCCATTTCCCAGAATCCTTAGCACTGTAACTAAGCTTACTACAACGGTGCTTCTTTTTGTTTGTGTCCTCCTTTCTGAAACGATTCCTCTGAAGTAAAGGAGACGACACCCTCCGCGGCTCTCAAACCCTCTAATGAGTCACGCTGTGCAGGCGTGCCCTGATCAATAGCACATTAAAGGGGAAAGCAACGAAAAGCCATCTCGTTGCTTAGTGCCAATTAAAACCGTGCTCCACGAGCAGTAGAAAGGACCCGTCTCCCTGAGATAAAGAGAACTGCCCTGCCGTTCGAGACATTCCCTTGGGGGAAATATCCCGAGCTGTAAAGCCCACGGTTTCAATGGATCTGCTTTAACCACATGTCCGTCCCGCAAAGGGTATTGTCTTCTGAATGTGCCACCTTGAGATCTCCCTTGATCATGTGATTACATCTTGGCATTCGCTCCGTCTTAAAGATAAACTAGTCCCACACTTTTTGGGAAACACACAAACCCCATATAGCGATCATACTCGATGCAGTGTAGGTCGCTATTTGTCAGTTTAACTGTTTATGATATATTGAATTATGTAAATCCAATAGAAAATGTATATATTTTTTCCATTTCCTCCTAAGACCCAGCAATTAATTTATGTCCCCTGCGGGGGACATGAATCTCTGGTCTTCATGTCAAGAACCATATATTCTACATTCAGGGGACGCTGCAAAGGACATTCAATAAAAATAAAATAGATAATATTCTTGAAAATATTTTCACTGCTACATGTTATGTCATCCAAGACCTGTATTACCACTTTCACCCTGAGCACAGGAAATTGCTCCATTTGTCATACCGAGCGGTTTATTTTCTTATTTGGTCACGCCTTTCGGTCTCAAAGATTCTCCCTCTCCCTTTCAGAGACGTATGAACAGGGTGTTGGCCGGTTTGGCTGGACAGTTGTGCTGCATATATATGTTTGTCTCCCGGAACCGCTGTTTGACCGCCTTGCCAGTGCTTCTTTGACCGTCAATTTATAGACTATGGAAAAAAAACATCAATTTTAAACTATTGAAGTATGTTAAATATTAGTTTTTTGGTTAGCCAGACCCATCTTATTGAACATGTGAAATTTTAACAGTCAAGCACACCTTTTAAATAAATCATTGTTTTTGTGCAGAGTGCATAGTGCACTGCTTAACTGTAACTTAACTGTACAGAACTTTGTTTTAGCCTTTTCTTCAATATTTACTGTAATTTATTTTAAAATTAACCTGTATACTTTTGGCAAGCATGTTTTGACAGATAGATCTTACCAGTGAAAATGCGAAGGTTTGGACCCCCTTCCCACCCCCTTAATAACTTTGGACAGGTCAAATGTTCTTTCGCGTTTAAGCAACATGACTGTCTCCTCCCTTGCCTGCCTGCCGGCCTGCCTGCCAGTTTTAGAATCCCTCATGCCTGGTCATGTCTTGTGGATAAAAGCCAACATGCTTACAGCGGACTACAGTATATTACTGTGGACTCAGAACAGGACGATAAGCCTCCGACACGACTAACCAGCAGCGAGACTAAACCCTCTGCCAAAGCCGATTGGCCGCGGTCTGCTTCCAGAAGACGTCGTACCATCATTTGTTTGAGCTGTTTGAATCCTCACCCCGCAAATGAAAAAGGTTTGCAGGTTTGCTGCCGATGTCTCAGAAAATAATAAAGCTATTCACCTTGGCAGTAGTCTGTCAAACAAGTACCCCTCCCCCACCACACAAACACATTCAGATATAGTCTCAGGACAGTTCATCAAAGCGGTCCGACTTTTGGTTATGCTTTTCACCCGGTGGTATGAATGCCAATTTTCAATATTCCACCTAAAGCCTTCAACTTCGTTGGTTCTTCTTATTGAACTGAAGATATTTTGTTCATCTATTCATCCATGCCAGATGTGTTTTTTTTATGACAATATCAGTTGTTTCCAGAATAACAACAACAACGTTCAGATGTAGCCTACTGTAGTATCTCAGTCAACCTTTCTTTTGAATTGTTACGAGTTTTAGCACTCACTGATAGCATTTATGTTCTTCTCTTTTCTTTAGAGAATAAAAGAGCTGGAAGAATGGATAGAAGCACAGAAACGACAGATAAAAGAGTTAGAGGAAAAGGTAAAGCAACGTGATATAAATGTAGAACTGAAGTGCCGCCATATTGAGCGAATATCAGATGAATCGGCATGGATCCAAAAGCATTTTTTATCATATTACATTTTTAAAGGGAGAAATAGTACTCTTAATCTCAGTCGCAAGATAGTGTGAGATGATGGTGTGCTTGCACATAATCCTTTATGAGGTTGCACATTAGCGAAGGTTCGTAACTGTACAGGTTTTCAGCTTTTTCGAATGTGGGAATATCTCAGTCCCCGAAATGGTTACAGTACGGGATGCTTAACATCATGTCCAATTACTACTGCTACATGTTCACTGTTTTGGAAACGTATTATTTTCCAGACATACACAAACTACTAACTTCTGTCCAACCCTGCTATTGCTCTCATTTACTGACAGGTGTTTAAATTAGTTATTTAAACTAATGTCTAAGAGCTAATGTCTTATGATTACAGTATACAGTTCTAGCATTTGCAGTGTATTCCTACAGTATACTATACGTTTCCTTCTTACGTCCTATTTCGCTTCCTTGGACTTTGTGGCAATGACCCTCTCTTCTCTATTCTTTCTCTTCCTCTTCACCTCCATCTTCAGTTTTTATTTTTATTTTTGTTTTTTTCTTTAGCCTTCATTCTGTGGTCATAGTCCCTGCGGCTCCATAGAGCAGGTGTGTATATACGCAGCAATATACATTTTCATACTGAGATAAATGGTAAAGCAATGCCCGTCTAGTCTAGTCCCACCATCGATCAGTCTTTGTAGTGTAAAGTATATTGGTACATTATTGTCACTTTTTGGTTGATTAGTTGGCTTCTTGTGTACGATTATATTCTGTTTCATCTATCCACCAGGTCTGCAGGCAATTTTATATGTTTTATAAAAGAAGACAGGAATCATCCAAGGTCTCTCCCGGCGTCCGGACCACGTTTGTGAAGATGTGTATTTTTTTGCGTGTGTGGAAAAGCCGGGAGACGACACGACGAAAGGAACCTCCAGTACTGTGGATATAAACACCCATGCCGAATAATAAAACTGTTTCGCGAAATAAGCTGACAAAAGGTTATAAGCTGACAAAAGGTTTTGAACTGGGAGGTATTGAATTCCTGCCTACGGAATTTAAGGACTTTTTTTGTTTGTTTCTTTGTTCGTTGTTGTTCCTTTCCCTGCTGAGCAGGCAATGCACCTGGCGCTGCTTCCCTGTGGAAGCCTGAAGATGGAGAGACGCACTGTGTCCGGCCGGCACACGCCTGGTTTACGCGCGTGTTCTCTGCCTCACGTTCATGGGGAGGGGGAGGGGGCGGGGTCAGAACCTTTGAGGTCTCGCGCCTGAGCGCGACACGCTGGGCTCTTAAGTGTTTAAAGTGAAATATAAGCTAAACAGTGGAATTATGTTTTTTTCCCCCCTCAGTGTATATCATGAGATTTTAATATATTTCTCAGAAGACGGAGGTGCGGTGGGTCCTATTTTTGAGTGGATGGAGTCTCAAGCAAAGCTTTTTAAAAAGAAATTCTATTTGACCAGATATATTTACCTCAATCACATGGTGCTTGCTAGACGTTGATGAAAGCACTGTGGACAGGTCCCCCTGAACAGGTCACCTACGACGATGATGATGGCATTGGGGGGAAAAATGTGTCTCCTCTGCAAGTAGGCCTGAAAAAGTATTTCAACCCGCAGTGTCATTTAAAGAGGGGATCGCTAATCTCGGCCGTGAGTTATGATGCTCAAGTGTTCAACTGCACAGGAGAATTGAAGATGGTAGGCGAGAGACAATAAGGCATGTTTGAATTCTTGAATGAATGAGATGTTAATTCCTGGTGTTGAAACCAAATAAACAAGACCCAATCTCAAAATGAGAAAAATTTAAAAAGTCTCAAAGTCAACCGTGAGCTCTCAGAATGCAGTAGTAGTGATCATATTGGCCACATAACATTGTCCACAGGTGAGAAAACGACATGCTAAATAGCACACATTCTCTTTTCAGCGTATCATGTTGCCTACACCTTCAAAACGTACCTTGGCATACAGTGACTAAATATTGGAATGCAAATATACATTTTAAACAACCACAACAATTATAAAGCGACTATTAAGTGGCAAATAATTTTGACACAGTGAATGTGTATTCATTCATGTGAAGCAACAAATCGAATACTTTTGCCTTAACTTTCAATCAATTGGGAAAATTGGTAGTTAAACTGGCACGTGTTAATTCTTAAGTTTGTTACCACCTGTCTATTACATTTTAAAATTGGCAAGCCTACCCGTGTTATAATTACTGCAGTTAAATTGATATCGAAAGGCTTCAAGTAAATGCATCCAAACATTCTAAAGACATTTTACCGCTCCATAGCGGAGAGGCTTCAATCTTGAGCTGTAGCGATGTGTTTGATTATCGCGTGAAATGTATGTTCTCCCAGCAGAATAGCCTTCTGTTTCACTTGAATCATTTTTCTTCCAAAATGGGGTAGACTAACAGGCAGATTTTGGTGCCATCACTTGAACTTGGAGAGACTAGCAAATACATCCCACCCCCCCCCCCCCCCCCTGATTTTAAAAAGGCTATAAAAAAGAAATGTATGTTAAAAAATAGAAATGTGTATAGCCATAAGGTGAAGATATTTTACAGAGGAATTATGTCATGTTTGTGTTCTAATGACATTAGACTTAGACCTTACTATATTTTTCATTTTAGTGCAATATTGAATTAACAACCTGTGTCTCTTGAGTTTAGACTGCTATTTACACATAGAGAAATGCAGCGGAAGTGTATGCCCTCAAACGGTGCATTTTCCTGCAGGAAAGTGACTATTTCACACGCTACAGGCCACACATTACTAGCCAGTGCTGATAGAAGGTTTTACAACCATAAGCCTGTGGGCTCTGGCATGTTGTTGAGAGACACTGATGCAATAAACAGGCTTTTTTTTGCTAGCTTACACCCTGCTAAACTGGCAGGATGAAGCCAATTATATCGTGCCACTGCAGACTCCCAGCCATCATCGGAAAACGACACAGCCTACAGGCCTGAATCCGGCTACAGGGCGCAGCCTACATAATCGTGTATGACTTATATTTACATTTATATTTGGTTATGGTTCCATAAACTCTTATGATGCCTTCAGCTAGTCACATGATGTGATCACATTTGTCCTCTTAGCCTCGCCTGTACACCAGAGGATTCCAGGGATGTGACAGCATAACATTGGTTTCCACCAGTTGAAGTCTCCAGGCCCCAAGGTGTATGAAAGTGAAGGTTTCCAGATCTGACGTGATATGTGTCCGCACGCTGTCAGTTCTGAGACGGCATTCTTTGAATTAGCTATAGCCTACTGTGGCTGTGAAGGTGCTACGGATTGTCTTGTGGGAAGTGGACATTAAGCACCCCCTTGATTAAAAACGAGGAATACATGCATGAGAAAGGGCGTGGCTCCTTTCCCTGTAAAGAGAGCTTTGCTATCAATAAAGGGAACATTTTACCAAAACTTGGCAACCAACATACAGCCAAACTGCCACCTTAATTTTACCAAGTTACACCAAGTCCTCAGTGTAAACTGAGGAAAAAGTTCTCAGTTGCCCTTTCTGATTACATAAATCATGCCTTTGTATAACGACAGCAGCCAAATAAATTCAGTTGAGAACTGATATATGATCGCAGTAAGGGAATAAAAAGTAGCCTGTTCTTAGTGGCGGAGGTAAGGTAAAATAATGCAGAATACTTCAGATGTAAACTCGTAACAGTTGGAAATTAACGTGAAAAGTGAAGTGAACAGTTATGAAAGTGTCTTCTGCTTTTTAAATGATTCTTTTATTTTTTACACTTTAATAGAAAGATGAGCAAGTCTACTGCCATCTCCAATCTCTCAAGTAGCCTACAGAATGCATTTGAGCCCTACTGTGATCTTTCTGAACCAAGGAAAGCAATCCTAGTACATGGCCGCGAGGAATCGATTATGTGGTCGCCTACACTTTTGAACAATGTATCGACAGACAGGCATAATATCGAGTCTGGAAAAGTTGGGTTCGACAATACTTTTGTTGGGCGTAAATGATTCCACTTAGGCTGCTGTTGGCTGAAAAACAACGTCGAGAGAGGACAAACAATTGTTCGTCTTCTTTCACATAATTCCACATTGGCGAACAAAATGGTTACGTACCTACCCATCATAGAATGTGCATTGCAATTATCTAATTCCCAACACGCAAATTACTCTGGCATAAAATGTGCCCAAATTTCCAACTGTAAAACCCCGTCCTCTTGACGTTTAAGGACGAATACCAATGCAAATCGAAATCGGATATCAATACACGGCATTGGTTCTCGTTTGAGACGAGCGGTAGGAAGGGTGTTGGCTGTCTTAAATAAAGCCCTGCCATTCGTGTCCGCAAGAGGGCGTACTCCACTGCAAAATAGGTTTATCATTAGATTACATCATTGATGTCAGTATAAATACTAATGCTAATGCCTTAACCCTTGTGTGGTGTTCGTGTTTTTGTTACTCATCCAGTGTTCGCGGGTCTGGTGGACCCACAACATTATTGGGTTTTTAAAACAATAAAGCCATAACAATTTACGTAAAAATACTTCACAGATATTGACTTTATCTGAATTACAAGCAATATAGACAGCATATATGGTTAATATTGACCATTTACCTCTGCTAGATCACATTTATCAATAAAAGTGATATTTGTTTTTTGTGAAAAAATGTTATTTTTGTGTTCTTTTACATGTTCATCACAAAAAATGAGCCAAGGCCAATAATACGGGTCCCACAGTCCCGAACACCACACAAGGGTTAAACCTATTACAACCCCCCCCCCCCCCCCCCCCAGTGGAATCGCTTTATTTTGGCATGCTTAGTTTCCAATAATAATAAATAAAAATATCCCGTTCAAGAAAAATACATCTCGTGATGAAAAACTGTTCTTATAAAAAAAGTGTGAAGGGAAATTAATTATCAATATTCTTTATTCATCTATTAATTTCAAGAGAAGTCAAGAAGTTTTCTAATTTATTAGTGTTATACAATAACATCATGAGAATAATAATGTTTGCTGTGCATAGTCAAAATGTTTTTTTTGTTTTTGTAGACAGACTGGCAGCAGCAAAGGAATTAAAATGTGTGAAATACTTTTTGGAGCTATATTTCTATATCACTTTGATGAGCCCCATTTCTGACAGGCTTACTGAGGGAGGCCCCGCGACCGGTGCTCAGAAATCCCAGAAGAAGACTACTTTCACAGGTGAGCATTGGAACACCTGTAACACAAGACCACCGGTCTGTCATTTTCCTAGCTTCAAATCTCGTGTTTTACTTCAAACTATTTAGACATTAGTTCTAACTGCAGCGCATGTTGCCTTTAATTTGACATTTTTCATGTGCACTTGACTGTAGCTTGTACTTGTACTGAATGTGCAGTGTGTTTTGAGAAATGTAGGCCTTTTCTAAAGGCCATTTCTGTGCGACTCCTGCACTTTCACATTTCCC